>JARYHS010009186.1:153961917-154177158 GCA_031002005.1 Vandiemenella viatica
GTCGATCAGCGTCGATCAGCGTCGATCAATATCTCAAATGAAAAATCCTCAGTCATCGTAAATCTGCATTGAATCAGTGAGTAGACCCTAACGCATAACCGAAATAAATTTTTCTGAAAGTGTGAAGTTACGTGATGGAATTTAGGGAGGAGTATTTTATGACAGATGAAAGACTTCTATTCCGTACAATTATCTGAAATTAAAGTGCGTTCAAAAAACGATTTAATATTTAATTTCCCAATGGTGTAGCAAATGCACGGAACAAATTATGCTGTCTACATTAAAGAGACACTACTAGAAAAAATGTATAATTCAACATGCTTTGATGTAAATTTAAATGTTTGGTCATATTTTGTTATTTTAAGGCCATATTTGTCTGCATATTTCTCTATTTTTTTGGTCATGAAGATCCGAACCGTATTTATAACCATTGTTCACAGTGAGATTGAATGCCGTCTCGTTACATTCACCTGGGCGTCGATGAGACATGTGGTAGTGATCGGTGGCACCATAACAGCTGTAGACTACGTTAAAATTATTACGCACCACCTTAATGCCTTCATGCTTCATGTCTTCCACGACGGGGATGGCATACGTGTTCCAGGTCACAAGGCCAGAATCGTGCTGCAGAAGATTGAGAAGCATGGTAGTAATCTACACTGTTTTCTTGGCCACCAAATTCACCTAATATAACGTATCTGGATCGCTATCGGGTGCCAGCTTAGCACCCACAAACCACCGGTTCGCTATTTAAGGGAATGGCATCATCTGTACGTAAACAACTGGTGCCAGATACCTCCGGAAACTTACCAAGGAATTGTCAAATCTATGTCACGCCGAGTCTCTTCTGCATTGAGTTCCAAAGATGTACTACCACGCTATTAATTTGGTGGTCATAATATTTTGTCTTAACAATGTAGATAAAATACATCTATCACGAGGGTACCTGAGTTATAACGATACGAAGCATGTCTCATGAGCACATAACAGTAAATCCACACTATACTGTTTTTTTTAACTTATGGCTTTACGCCTAGTCGACGTCGAGGTCATTAGAGGCGGGATGGGACTGGGGACAAGGACCTGGAAGGAATTCGGCCATGGCCTTTCGCCTGGAGTGATTTGGGGAAAATGGAAACCCACATTTTGATGCCCGGACGGGGATTCGAACCACCATCCACACGAATGCGAGGCTAGAGCATACTGTTGTCGACGATGGCTAAATTAAACCTTGGTAAACACATACAAAGCATCCGCCCAACTGGCTCAAGTTGTTGCGGCACCGTGATGGTGTCCGGCGCTTGATATGGGGTTAGCTGGAACGAGTTCTAGCATTGGAAGAAATCTTCATCATCAGGTATTGGCCGTTGGTGGTGCATAATTCCTAGTCACCAGAATGTGCAGCAAAGACCTGGGTCACATATCCAATCTCCCCGCAGCGCGTGTGAAGTGAGAGTATGCGACACTGCTCATGGTGATTCGTATGTTGGATTGAGAAATCAATCTCGGCGGAACCTAGGTGATTTTTGGATGATTATAGCTTAGAGGACCTCTCCTTTCTTTCATATTTCATCCATAACACTATAGACTGAAGAAACACGCCATCAAAGCCAGGAAAACCAGCCAAGTGCATCTCCCAGAGGCAAGGATAACACGTTCCTGGTAAACACTTACGCTCAAATGTCGTGTTTGACATGAACTTTAACTTTGAAGTATCTATCAGACATAGTTCCACAGTTTGTAAGCTGTAGACTACTCTGACGCAGAAATGCTAAAATTTGGGAATAATTGAACATCGTATTTCGAGTATGTTATAATTGTTACGACATGCTGTTTTTTATGGCTCTATTTCTCGTCGACGTCAAGTTCATTTGAGGCGGGAAAGGACTGGGGGCAAAGAAAGGTAAGGGATTTGGTCATGGTCTTTTGAAGGAACCCTCCCGGTATTCACTTGGAATGAGTTGGGTAAACCATGGAAACCCCAATTATGGATCACCGGAGGAGGATTCAAACCAGCATACTCCCGAATGCATGGCCAAAGACTTACCGCTAACCCACCATGTTACGACCGCTGTTTACTTTCAGTATTCGCAGTTATTCTACTGAATATACAGTAGCAAATGACTATGCCAACACTCAAATGAGCTTTACTGAACGCCGTTTCGCAAGTTTCCTTATACTGTCTAACTGTGCCTGTATGTGCCGTTTAACTTGGCGGACCATTCATGTCTTTGAGAAGAGCAGGTCGAAACCGCTCATATTCCCACTACCGAGTGTAGTGGGTTCGAGTCTTCGTCAGGCTAGGTATTCCATGGTTTCCCTAAATCAGGGGTGGCCAACCCGCGGCCTACCTTGAATATTTTTCCCGCTCGCGAGATTCGTCACACTTTTACAAAATATATTTATTTTATAATGGCCAAAGTAGTGAAAACCAATGTATTAAAAAATACATAATATGTGCATCCATATATTCAAAATTTATTTAATTTATACTTATGTATCTTTTATATATAATTTTTAGTGTTACATATTTCTTTAAAATGTGCGTTCAGTATCATTATTATTATATTATCTATGTTTACATATAAGAATAATAGTAAACACAATAATAATAACTCATTATGTTTCAATTTTACTCCAAGAAATGTCTCTAGTGGGTCTAAATCTAATATGGGGATATATAATTTTATATGCGGCCCGCGGAGTTATGATGCATTTCCATAGTGGCCCGCGAGATCATTTGGGTTGGTTACCCTGCCTTAAATCATTCCTGATGAATGCCGGGATGGATCCTTCGGAAGACCATTGTCGTATTCCTTCCTTTCCTTTCGCCGAGCTTCTAATGCCCTCGACGAGGCGAAAAGCCATAAGAAACTTTCATCATTTAAACAAAACGTACAAACACTATCATATAGCCTTATACCTGTCGTAACCTAAGGGTTATTTCGCCAAGAAATAATTAATTGCAAGATATTAAACGAGGACGGTGAGCTTGCGCTGTTAGAAAAAACCGGGGGAATATTGCCCCGGGAATTAGAACGGTTAACGTTCTGGCCTCGCATTCGGGAGGACGCGGGTTGGAATCCGCGTCCTGGAATCCAGATTTGGGTTTTGCATGGTTTCCCCAAATAACTGCAGGCGAATGCCGGGATGCTTCCTTTAAAAAGGCCATGGCCGAATTTCTTCCCGTTCCTTGTCCCCAGTCCCATCCCGCCTCTAATGACCTCGACGTCGATGAGGAGTAAAAAATATATATATATATATATATATATATATATATATATATATATATATAAATATATGCAGCGAACCGAGCGGAAGCCGCTACATAAGTTAGGATTCATTTCGATCAGTCACACTCTTGGATTAGTTTCATCCAGGATATGTGGTACTAATGACCGAAGGATTAGGCAGCTCTCGAACTAATTACTAGCTACGGAGAGGGAATTAGCTTTAGCAAATTAAATAGCGAATGAAAGATTAAGTTATCTTTAATAAATTCATTTAGACATTGTATACAGACAAACACTTGAATATTTATTAAAATACTGTATAAAGATAAATCTGAATCAACTCATGGATATTGCTAATAAAACTGTAGCTAACTGGAGTATCTTTCTAGCCGGAAGAAGGATAATTGAATGCATTTAGCCAGTACCTGTTAAACATGCATGGAGTCTGGATGTTTCATCTATGGTGGTCGGTGATGAACTCTCTGAGAGCCAGGTCTAGACTGCGCTCAGCGCGCCTAGACTTGGTGGGGGAAATTAGCAACCCATTGGCTACTTTTCAAGTATCCATCAAGTGGCTCTTCTTTAAATGGCTCATTACAACACAGTAAGAGAAAAGAGTGGGAGAAGGCTTTGCTGCTCTGTGTGCGACAATTTGTACTTGAAACATGCTGTGGCTACAAAATTTACGACACATAACTCTAGGGCATGAGAACGTTACTCCAATTGAATATGCTATCCTGTTATGACTTAAAATATTCCGAATCGTTACAGAATGCTGACTAGCGGTTGAAACTGCACCTTGGCCGATCCAAAGTGGGCCAGAAGAGCGCACCGGCAAGGTTCAGGACTGCCACTACTGGAACAATGGTTTCCCCAAATACTCCAGGCGAATGCCGGTATGCTTCCTTCCAAAAGGCCATGGCCGAATTCCTTCCCGTTCTTGTCCCGAGTCCCATCCCGCATCTAATGACCTTAGCCATCGACTAGGCATATAGCCGTAATTAAAATAAAAAAAGACATATCCGCTTGCCCCTGACTGATCCCGACGAGGGTCAGTACATAGTTTACACATATCTGGGATAAGACTTCCCATCCCGGAGAGAACAAACTGCCTCTTTATCATCTGGCTTGAAGTGACTCAAAGGAAGGTCAGGGATCAAGTTAACAGACTGGTTGTGCATTCATATTTTATCTACTGTGCATTTACGAAACACACAGTTCTTTAGAATTACGTCTTTTCTGACTTGTAACTGTCTTCAAGTAATGAAGACTGAATGGTATTCTAATTATAGCATTATAGCCATCTCATTCAATAGGTTTTCGTGATGTGCATTTCGTTCTCTCTCTCTTTTTTAAATTATTGTATTATTAGTATTCGAAGTAGAGATCATTAGAGCCGAAAGTGGATTCGGGGAAACGAACGGGAAGGAATTTGGACTCCTGGAGTGGTTTCGGTTAACCATGATAAACTGAAATCTGGATGGCTGTATCGGGGACGAAAACCGACTCCTTTCGAATGGCAAACCCGAATGCTAACCGCTCAACCACCAGCCTATGTATTTGACACTAACTGGTGACTCATTTTTATTTCTGAGTTGTTTATTGTTTATTAAAATCAGTCGTCGTGGACGAATGTGCTTTTCAAGTAATCAATACTATATTTAATCCAACAGAATAGTAATTTATTATTTCTTACTTTTATGCTTACCGTCTTTCAGATCCGCATATCTTTGGAAAATTAAAACGTTAGCTGACCTAACAGTGTGGTTCAGTGCGATCGGATAGGTGAGGTGTAACGGGACTGGGCATGAGTCCAGACCCACGCATACCGGCCGTCCTTATTGTGGTTCTCTCAAACACCTAGACGAATGCTGCGACTGTCCCAAACCTCCGCCTCATAAATTACATATTTCATAAACAAAAATATGCTTATCATATATAACACGCAAATGTACAGGTTTCAGAGACAAATTGCAACACAAGACTTTCCTCCCCTAGATAACATATCCGGTTAGAGCTCCAACATTATTAACCCAGTTCCTCCCCCTCTCTCATGATTCACACTGGACACCTGTGCTGGTCAGTGGCACCTGGTTCTTTAGGGCCGAATCGGAAAAAAATACCGTTAGGTGGCCGAACAGGATGAGCTCTCATTGAGTGTAGATTAACAACTCGCAATAGGCGCTACATAATACGGGATTAACAGCTGTCGCGGATGTTCTATATCATACTTTTTAACAATGCGATATATAATTGAGCATGTCGGTTGTAAGGGATATATAGACTTGAAGAGGTTAGCACAAGATAGGAAGGGATGGAAGATTGCATCAAAACAGTCGAAAACCTGATGACAGAAAAAAAAATATTAACTGCGTTTGACTAAAGATCGTACCAAAGCTGAAATGTTCGATTCTTTGAGACATCAATACCTGTGGAGTACTAACACACACTATTTTGATTTTACAGTTACGACTAAAATCGGTGAAATAATATAAACAAATAGTGTAAGTTATTGAAAATAAATTAAGATACGAAATATTACTGTTTAAAAACTGTAAAAAGGCAGACATTTAGCACTAAGAGATTCTTGGACATGCCAACAACTGTACTATCGTTTAGATCTCGCGACTAGAAATGTGGTTTCTGGTTGTCCTCCCAGGCGTCCCCATGAAGCAAGAGTGTCTCTGTATCAGCCGACGCTAACTCTAGGTCTGTTCAGTGACTTCAGATGGGTCATAAGACCGTCTTTCGGCTGGTCCAGTCGGTGTTTTGTCCTACTCTGTTCTTCCTGGCGTATATTCTTTCACTGCTTTGTCTTCCTTTCAGTTGCGATGAAGTCCGTAAGAAATTGATCAGGACTTCAGTCTCGAAGGCGTTGGTGTATAACCATGTAGAGACTATCGGTGCCTTGCCGTGTTAGTAACTACATCCCGATGCCAGCCAACTTTTTCATGCTGAACGACTTAGCTGATTGCAAGAACGCCCTAGAGGACCTGGTCGATCGTCTACGGCAGTGGCTCAGGAACAACGGCTTGAACATATCCCAAACCAAGTCAGTAGTGTCAATTTACAGTAGACGTAGAATCCCTGATATGGATGAGGTACAGCTCGGATCTTACCGATTCCCGTATAGACGAGTTGTAAAATACCTGGGCGTCACAATAGATAACAAGCTTAACTGGAAACACCAAATCAAAGACATTTCAAGCAAATGCGAGACGGCACTTAATGTCATGAAAGCAACCACAAAACCTTGGTGGGGTACAGACCCAAAAGTTGCCCTGACTTTATACCGAACACTTATCAGACCACATTTTGACTACGCCGGTATGTTCTACGGATCAGCAGCGGATACCACCCTTCAAAGCCTTGACAGATTGCAGTACAAAGCATTAAGAATATGCACAGGGGCTATGACGTCAACGCCCACTAATGCGCTACTGGTAGAGGCATTAGAGCCACCTCTTCATATACGACGTATGCAACTCTGCAAACAGTTCCTACTTAAACAAAAGAAGATTAATAACAACACCCTCATCCGGAAAATAGAGGCCCTTGGACACCAACTGACTTGCGGAAGATACTGGTCACGCAAAAAGACCCCAATACTAATAACCGCACTAAAAGAAATCAACAGATACAACAACAACATAATGTCGACATACCTCCTTCCAGAGTTTGCTATGCCATATGAAGCATCTGTTACACCACTCAACGTGAGAACCGACATCAATCTGGAAGACCCCAGACATGGCAGTACCGCTAAGCTGGCAGAATTCCTCGCGCAATGGCCAAACGCATCCCATATCTACACCGACGGGTCGAAATCCAATTCATCAGTGGGCTGCGCATACTTGGATCTAAAGAGAAAGCGATATGGTATGTTCAAACTACCCGGAGAAGCATCCGTCTTCACAGCGGAAATGGTTTGCAATTCAGAAGGCAATTGAGTATGCTGAGGCTTCGGTGGACACAACATCGGTCATAATATCAGACTCCCGCTTGTCGTTGGCCAGCCTGCAAGGACACATGCAAGTTGCCAACAAAGACAGTATTTTATGCAACATCTTGGAAGCAGCATACCGGGTGAAACAGAAAGGCAAAACGCTTGTGTTCGTGTGGGTGAAAGCCCACATTGGCCTAGAAGGAAACGAACAGGTGGACCAGCTGGCGAAGAGAGCATGCGAGGAAGGCAGTGCCTATCCGTTTGTAACTGTGAGGGACCTAATGACAGTCGCAAAAAAAGATGCAAGAGAATCATGGAATAGAGAGTGGGAGGAGTCACAACTGGTCAAAGGAAAACACTACGGACAGATCCACCCCGTCATCCCTAAACAGCATTGGCACCATCAACTCAAGATCACAAGAAAGGCTATCGTAACCATCTCCAGACTAAAGTTCAACCATGGCTGCTTCCCCGCACACCTGAACAGAATAAACATAGCGCAAAGCCCCTTATGCGGATGCGACGAGACGAGCATAGGGGACATGGACCATATCCTGTTCGGCTGCAAGAACAGATACAACAACACCACAGACCTAATAGAACAACTTGCAAAACTAGGTCACGGCCAACCAACAAAAGTGTCACACCTCCTTGCGACCGACGACGCCAGGATCTACACACTGCTATGCAGATTTCTTAAAAACTGTGAGATGAACATTTGAACGCATAGATGCCTATGAACATTAGTTTCTCCAACTATTGACAGTTATCTTGTAACTGAAATTATGTATGTACTTAACAATGTTGTATGACAATAGTGATCATGTACTATATGTGAGATAGATACTTAAGAATTTTGTTATGGACATATTTGTAAAACAATACTCATAAGCTGTATTATGGCTGTATGGCCCATTGCCAATAACAAATAACAAAAAAAAAAAAAAAAAAAAAAACTGGAGAGAGACCAGTGGATTAATCTAAACTGCCTACGGGAAATACAACTATATCTATACTAATATTATAAATGCGGAAGTAACTCTGTCTGTTTGTTACGTTTCTTGGGCTTAACGGCTAATCTGATCGTGATTAAATTTGACAAGGAGATGCGATTTGACATTAGGATGGACATGGGATACCATATTCTGTATAGATAAGAACATATTGTTATTAAATTATGAAAACTATCTGAACTGTGAAAGACAAACGCATAATATCTATATGTCTTTGTAATGCGTAACATTATTCAGAGCAACGGCAGCGTAGCGCAGTGGTAACGTGCTTGCTTCTTAAGAAATCTTCCGGGTTCAAACCATACTGCGAGCAAGAATTTTTATTAATTGTTTTTCATCGTTTGAGCCAAGCCTAGGATTTTGTAGTAAGGGTACAATGTTATGGCAAATCTTTGGCGATAGAATAGTGCCCTAAACGTTTACTTTATTCAGGGTATACTAGTTCCACAGGCAGGTTTTGTGTGATCTAAACTAATAATTTTATATATGCCACAGTAAGTCTCCGTCTTTCTTTTTTTACGTTTTGACGACTGTATGTGTATACCGATATACCGAAATAGTTTGTATCATTAAGAACGAAATAGGATATTTTTTTCCGATATGAATAAATGAGACAGGTTCGACGGTAGAATTGTATATCGACAGCGTTCCCGTCATATTATGCCGACATATCTTAGGTAACTTTCAGCTTTGTGTATCCAATTCTAGCAATCAAATTCTAAATCCACGCGTATGAAGTCGCGGGTAAACAGCTAGTGCTCTACAAGTGGGGACTTCGGGATTATCCTGTCTGTGACTGCAGAGCTCTTTCCCAAACTGTGGAACATATCACTAAGGAATGTTCACTAAGGAAGTACGATGGACCACCCTAAGACGTTATCAGTTCTACACTCTCCTTCTTAAACCGGCTGCAACAACTGGACATCGATTTATGAATGCTGCCAGCGTTCTTGCCCAAATATGTATTTTACATATTTGTATATTTCACATTAGTTACTTAGCCATACAATAAATAAACATGTTGGTTCCGTCAACATTTAAAAGCGGAGTTTTAATGATTATCCGTCACGAGGTAGATTCTATTTATGACGAATGCGGTTTGAGTGTTCAAATAGTTCAATCCTGCTAAATCCTGCACCATTTAGATACTTGCAGGACTAACATAATTATTAATGAGAATGGGATTTACTTTCAACTCATTTAGAAACGTAAAGGCTTGGTATTTCAATGATTATATACTTTGCAATGACGTTTAGGACGACAAACGGCATTTAAAAAACTTATTATATGATTAATTGTTGAAACTGATGGCCGGAAATTAAAAAATAAAAAAGTTGGCAGCAGCGAGATTCGATCTGACCGTGAAGGGCTTATGACGTATAACTCTTTAAACGCTTCAAACGCAACGGAATATTTGATTGCTTATTTTCTCGACAATGGCGGCGAAGAGGTGTATGTTACTGCTTTACCAAATTACACCCCAGGTATGAACTTTTGTAACACACAGTATGAATTGAATCTGAACTTTACAATCTGCGGCCTCCCCTTGATAGACAAAAATTAAAATAATGCTCTAGATTAAAAGCATGTCTGTTCTTGTTTAAATATTTGGCGTGATTAAATAACGGAATTATCTGCAGTTTTTAAATTTTTTAAAAAAGAGTTCTTTAATGGAAGTAAACCACATGCAAATCAGTTTAAAATTTCTACTACGACCTCGGCATTCCCAGGCCATATTAAGAGCACGAACTCAGTGTCAGATCAGGTTTTTATTTTTTATTTTTTCATTTAAAATTTATCGCTGTGTGCGTAATACTTGGGAGAAGCTTACACATGGGAGACTTAAACAACATTAATTAACGCAACTAATGTCCCGGAACCAATTTGGGCACTGGCAACCGATGCGAATGGGAGAGCTATTCTCATTAAACCTTAATCAATTCATTTAGAACGAATTGTGAGCAGGGTGGAACTATTCATATTAACGAGCTAACTACATACTTCGTTGATGTTTGTGTTTTCTCCCTGTGCACAATTATTGTGTTTGAGTCGAGGATACAAGGTAACGGAGAACGTGCTAACTGTTATGAGGTTGCATAACTGCCAGGTTATCTAAATTTCACTTTTCGTCTTCGTTCATTATGATAGACGTACTCAGGGGCTTGTAATTGTTTTCAGTTCCCACGCTTTGAAAGAAATGTTTACAAGGCCATTATCTAAAGCGTGGTTAGAATGTGATGGTAGAATGTTGTCCTGAAAATCCTTTAGGAGCCATGGATGGTCAGGGAAATTACCCATTCATTAAGAATTTAAAAAGGAACTTGTTTGTATTTCGCCCATATAGGTATAGTAGATATTAGATTTTCTGAAATGAGAAAAAAGAAGTAAATTGTTTTGAGTTTGATGCAAAATCTAGACATCTTTCTGCGAACAAATACAACGCTAAATTTGTTTCTGTGTTTCTAATTCTGTTCATAGTCTCCATATCATCAGTTTTTCAGAAAGAAAACATTTTTCCAAAAGATTTTACATCTTTATTCGTAGTTTTACCATTCTTCTTACCCAACTTAAACAGATTTTTATATTATCAGTTCTAATAAGATATCTCAGCATGATAAAACAACAAATGAAACGATCAATGGAAACTACTCGTACTATCTGTCCTAAAGGAGATAGCACCATTCACCCAAAAATTTCTGCTGACGAGCGAACAGTTTTAAGAGAATCCATCAACATGATAACTAGGTTTACATTTAATCATGGTAGGTACAAGAAACAGATGCACCGAATAAACCTTTTACCTTAATGCTTCTTCATTGCGAGAAGATATGCCCCCTCCTCCAAGAAGGAAGCGGCTGACAACCGGACTTATTATTGCGAACATTTTGACAAGAAACGACGTAGAAATATTTAATGTATTGTATACGTTTATCACATTAATAACCTTGATGTTATTACGCTAATTTAAATCATTATATTTTGCATTAAGAATTATTTTTACATACCGCTTGTAAATATTCTTTTCCCACTTCTTTTTTTTTTTTTTTTTTTTTTTTTTTTTTTACAAATAGTCAAAAACATTGTAATTAGAAATAATGTTATTAAATTATCATACTTGACGTAATAAAGAAATCAACCATTTAATTGTTTTGTAATTTAATGTCTAAAAATCTTTGGCGTCACCATAGCAAAGTTAATAGTAACAATTGAAAACTATTTGGATTGCGTGAAATGTGTAGAGAACAAATCGAAAATATTGAAATAAATCAAATTATTGGATCTCATCTCCACTGTAATTTGACTGCTTCTATTCCGAAGTATTTAGTAGACTTTGATATTTTACATATTGCAAGCGCGATGTAGCTTTAGTATTATTTCGCAGTGCTTGGTTATCGTTCAGAATTTAGAAACACCTCAGTTGCGTATTCTAATGGTTCGAGTATTTTTAATATTTAGATATGTAATTTTCTTGGAACCATTTGGAACAAAAGATATACGAATGCTAATTTCCGGACACCGATATAACTATCTTTCTTCTATCCAGTAGTTAATGGTCTTTTCAATACGTAGTTCAAACAATTAGTCAAATTTTAGCGATGATATTACTTTTTAAATTCACCATTCCAACGTTAAAAAAGAGGTATCTTCAACGTTTTCTAACACGCGAAGAAATTGTAGTCCGGAACAGGAAATGACATGATTCATTGCCCAATTTTTTTCGTGTAACTTTATACGGTGATTAATGAATAAAACATTTATCAGCTAGTGGTTGGCGGATATAACACAAGAGTGGATATTTTTGGCTGGATTGTTTATAGAAGTCGTTCATGGCTCCGCTCTCATGCATGGTAAGCGGAACTCAGACTTCGACCTACATTTCACGTCTGCTGACGAAACTTATGTGGAGCAAGCTCACACCCGGCCTTCAATTCTCTACCGCCCGCTTACAACATACGATTCAGAGCCGGTGATGGGATAGAGACGTGCGGGCTAGGCTCTGCGGCAGCAGCATGCAAACAACATTACCCTGCCTGTAAGACTTTTTCAAATATGCCATACAATATTCCCAAAAATTAACCTTACGAATTTAATCAGAATTACTGATTGAAAAATTTGCATCAGGAGAAGATGGAGATAAGAGCGACATGCCCATTAATATATGTTTCTGCCGTAAAACAAGTTCAGGCGTTCAGTAAATAGCTCGTCGACACAAAATAGTACTGCATGTTTCACATTATTATCGAAATTAAAAGCACGAAAAAATACCAAAACTTCTCGAAATCACATGGGCAATTTTTACAAAAAGCAATCCAGATAAATCTAAAATTTATATTTCGACGAATCTAACTAACCACGAAAGAAAAAATTCAGAGCTGAGACTTGACAATCCTTAGTTAACTAATAGAAACTCTTGGTCCAGAAATGTGACGATGTTGGTCCTTGGGATTAGAGGAAACCTCCTGTGAACTGTTGTCATCATCATCTGTACTGTCATTATTCATGTAATTTCGTTAATTGAAATAAATGAATGTGATTCGCTAAAAAAAAACGTGGTCAAGGTGCTCGCCCTCAATAGCTCGGAGTACGATCCCGAGTTCAAATCCCAGTTGGGTCAGGAATTTTTGGGAGTTGTATTTGATCATACGAGCTACGTGAGGACATTATGTGGTTCGGATTCCACGAAAAAGGTCTCAGAGGAAAGGAACTGCCTATCCTACATCTGACACAATGCCTTAGCATTCAACCTTCGGCAGGATCCAACCAACCTTCGGTTTTTGGACTAGGTTTTTTTAGTGATAAATTAGCCCATTCAGTAACACTATAAACTTACTTCCATCCGACACAGAAGGCTGTTTCCTAAGTAGTCCTAAACTAATCCATCTTTATCGCGTCATCTTTATTATCTTTCACAATATCCCGACGGTGGTCTTTCTGTAACAACTCTCTCTAAGGTCTGTGACCTTCCGCCATTCCGTCCACTTCGATTCTCTGTATTGTTACACAAATTCCCTCACACTTCCACTTTTAAATTGCTCATTTTCTTTTGTAATCATTCCCCATTCATCGTCTTCACATGACCATACTACTAAAGTCTCGTTCTTCCTGTTCCACCTGGCAAAGATGTCACTGTGACTATACTGATTCAAAAAGAGGGGTGAAAAATGAAAACACGTAATCCCCAAGGTAAGAAATATATACAACTAAAATCGAGTTAACATCATTCTTAGTTTGATGGTATAACGGGAGACCCAAGGATCGATGTTGTCATGGAACATAGTATACATAGTCAGCAGTTACTTGCGAACACTTTTCTTTTATTATAAGAGCTAGACAAGCCCTTTTTTTATTATTCTACATTTAAGTGATCAAGATTCTTAATATTTTATTTTTTCCTACCAAACCAGCACTGTCTTGCTGCTACCTTATACTATAACTTGAGAGCGTACGACTATCTACCGTAACTATGGATACAGTTTGGATGATTTATCGAATTTGATAGTTTTCATCGATGTATGTTGACGCCAAATAGCTCTGATTCTATAGTACATGTGTGTTCCGTCTAATCTTCTAATGTGTCTTCTTCTTATCAGTTTAATTATTATTATTCTTCAAAAGGGATGATGTCATGTGTAAAAATATAACTAGCATACCGGTATGATTTTACTGAATACACTACGTCACTTAATTGCGGTATAGATCTTAAAGTGTGACTGTTACAATATTGTTTGGCTTACATATATCATTTCATGAGATATATTAAGTAGGATCAGATCTATCAGACTAAATCAAACCACAATGCTGGGAACTAACAAAGAGTTTAATCTTATATCTTTAAACGACCAATTCTTATATACAAATAAAGACAAGGCAGACACGAAATATGCTGGTATTGAGTCCGTAGATCAGTACATCTATCTTGGCCGACTGATCAATATTAATGGCGAGATCTACAAACGCATAAAGCTGGGCTGGAGGGCATACGGAAGAAATTCTATAGATTTTAAATCTAACATGCCAGTACATATTAAAAAACAGGTATTTGAACAATGTGTATTACCGGTCCTCACATATGCCTGTCAGACTTGGACCCTAAATAGTCACAGGAAGCAAAAACTGAGAACTGCCCAGCGAAATATGGAAAGAGCAATGCTAGGGTTTACAAGAAGAGTCAGGAAGAGGGCCGTGCACATTCGTTCAATAACTAAAGTAACAGACATCTTAAAAAGAGTCATGACCCAAAAATGGCAATGGGCCGGTCATGTTGCTCGCAAAAAGAGATGCAAGATGGACTACGGCAGTACTGGATTGGATACAAGAAACCTGAAAAGAGCAAGAGGAAGACTCCTGACCGCTAGGGTAAGGATATACGTCGAGTTACAGGCGTGAAACCGAGCGTGGTGGTGTAACGGATAGCGTTCTGGCCTCGCATTCGGGAGGACGGCGGTTCGAATCCCCGTCCGGGCATCCAGATTTGGGTTTTCCATGGTTTCCCCAAATCACTCCAGGCGAATGCCGGGATGCTTCCTTCAAAAGGCCATGGCCGAATTCCTTCCCATTCCTTGCCCCCATCCTTTCCCGTCTCTAAAGACCACGTTGTTAAAAAGGGACGTTAAACTGTTACAAAAAAAAAAAAAAAAATACAGGCGTGAACTGGAAGAGGGTGGCTCAAGATCGATCAGCCTGGAAAGAACTACAACAGAACTATGTAGAATTAAATTCTAATATATAGCTCATTAGACTTAAAGAGGCTACATCCTGAAATAAGGATCGATATAGCTGCAATAATAATAATAATAATAATAATAATATATCGGAAATGGCTCTACCGATTTGGAAGATAAAATTTCATATTTAGATAACGTTTTGCTTTTCAAGTTTATCTAAATAGGGGTATTCCCAGCAAAAACGCGTTTTTTGAAACAAAAAATGAATGATCAGTTTTTGAATTTGGTATCTCTGAAAAGACTTTATTGCCATCTCATAGAAGTTTCAGGTACCAGTAAGTCTAATGATGTTAGTTTCTCTTTGGTTACAGCAAGGAATTCTTATTGCTTCAAACGAAGGATTTTTGAATACTACATTTCGCACAGTATCGTGGTCAGTCACAGAATGCTAATATAATGATGTGGAAATCAGTAAATGCAATTATATTTATTAATTAAAGATATTTTATTTTGAACGGTAGTAATAAATATCAATTTTACTGCAGAAAGTCGTTATCATTCAATACTACATGTTTAATTGTAAAACATTTAAAAAATAGATATTTAAAAAATAGGTATTGGCTTAGTACAATGTGATTTTTTTCAAAACTTCTTTACTTTAAAAAACTTCTTTGAAAACAATATTAGCAGTTATAGTGTGATCATCGTTTACTTTTTCACCGTGTGTGTCTTTAACAGAAACATAAATATAACTGAATCAACGAACTCGCGAAAAAAGCAACGTATAGATGTCCAGAAAAAACTGGTTCTGATACATACAATCCTGCGCTTTGAAGTTTCTGACCTTGTGCTTTATTAAAGCTCATAGCGAAGATTACTTTTATTGGAAATTGATTCGTCATTATTTGGAAAGTCACGAATTAATAAGAAGGTGTGAGATTAATGAGAGGCACGAACATAGTTTTGTGGGAGTGAATGTAGCACTGATAATGTGATCAAAGTGAATTGCTACTAATCGTGCACCATAAATTAATCCATGATTAGCACTAAGATTTCTATTTAACATAATAAAAGAATTTTTCTTTTTCTTTGTAGCAGTTTATGAGGTGGTAAACCGGACGATCTCGGAAATGACTCTAGCAATTTGTATGAAATTTCAAATGTAGACAACGTTTTGGTTTTCAATTTTGTAACACGATTCCACAAAAAAAGACCAATTCTTGTATCCGATGACTCGGAACTGCTCTAACTTCATGTACCAGTAAGCCTACTAATGTATTTTAAGCTCCTTTTTGGTTAGAGGAAGGAAACTGTGCACTTCAAAATGTCTAGGAAGCCTTCAAGAAAAAAAAATTATTTTAATCAAACTTCACGCAAAATCTTGGATATTAAACAGAAAATCGAAAAAATGCCGAGTGGAGATAGGTCGCCCAGATACTCATGCTATTATGATACCTCATAAACTTAATCAGAAGAAAATCATGACATAAAACTTATGAATATCCTTCTGCTGAATACATTGTTCAGTAAATAATATCTATTTCATAGTATATTATAAAATGTACCATTATTATTCATAACAGCCTGAAAAATCTGCGTCCTTGGGCCCCTTGTACTCTACTAATCCTGTATGGTGTCGCTCATACGTTTAAACAGGTCTTAAAACTAAACTACAAAAATAAAATTTTGAGATCAAATAATTGGAAATATTCCAGTAAAGTGTTCTGTGTTTATTCCAGATATGTTGTTAAAAACAGTCTTAGACAATAGACGCAGAGATAATATGACAAAAAAATTTAAAGGGAAAAGAAAAAAAAAAAAAAAACAATATGAGTTTCAATTTCGAAACAGGAATTTTCGTTTTACCGGATTACCTGTTGACAGCACTCAAGGGGAATTCAAAAATGCGCTTCACATTCAGCGATATATCAGTATTAAATAATGACCCATGAAACGTTTAGGTATTATCTGAATTCAATTTTGAAAGTACACTACACTCCTACGAGTTGTTATGTGAAACGAAGCAGCGTGTCCGATGCTCGACCAGCTTGTGCATTAGTAACGGGATTCATCGATAACAGCCGTCCGCAGCTTATTGACAATTAACGAGAATAAATTTAGCATGAAATAGCTTAATTCGCGCCGAGGAGAGGTTAATAGCCTGACCCCAACCTCAGCTACCTTAGCTATTGATAAAACGAGTATTACAAATTGCGTGCTCTCATCAGTTATATCTGGTTCATTACTCTCAGAGGTTCCAATAAATCATAATCGATCCGCTAAGTCGCCTGGTAACTTACTAGCTCGTTAGTTGTTTTTATTTTTTTAGTTGTGGCTTCTGAAAAGCCATCTTATTACTGATAGAAGTTGATGTTGACGAGGAACAAGAAAAAATATCGGCACGGGTTTATCAAAGAACCTTCACTGTATTCATTTTGAGTAATTTCGGTAAACTATAGAAAATCTAAATCTGCAGGATCTACACTGACTTCGAACCAGCGTCATCCTGAATGACGTGCCTGAGCGTTACAACTCTCCACCTAATTACCGTAGTCAATCTGTCAAGATATTCTGTCACCTTCAAACCAAAACTACTTTTACTACCGTTTTCAACGTTCACTTCACACAGTTTATGGAAGCTATTCCAAGTCGTTCCAAAAACATTTATTCAAAATATGATTGTTTGTATTATGAAATAAGTAAGGCTGAAATAGGAAATTTTCGATTGCCTTTCGAAGCAACACTGATCTGAATATGATTTGTTTAACAAAAAGCTATTACATGACTGTTTTATAAAATGGCTTCGACATATAACACCGTGTTATTCTGTTGTCACCGGGTACAGTTTGGACATGGTATTTGGGAAGATGCATATTCGAACCCAGGTCCTGTTATCCAGATTTCGATTTTCTTTGATTTCCCAAAATTATTTCCATTGATTGAGGGATGTTTGCCTCAAACAGTGATGGTCGAATTTCTTTTTGTTTAAGGACAACCTATGTATTATCCTACCTCCCAGATGTACCCATTTCTATGTACGAGAACGTACATAGATGATTAGTGGTAAAGAATATACGTTCCATATAGTAGGATGATTCGCATTTAGCGAGAAGTTCCAAGTTCCAAAAGTGACTCAGCTTCTCTAAAACGTCGTACAGAGGTAGCTCTAATTAATGTGAACCATTCACAAGTATCTAGGACAGATCACTTTGCCGAGTTCACCAACGCACTTCAGTATGGAAATAGCGGGTAGGTTAGCAAGGTACAACTGCAATCCAAGAGTTGCGTTTCGAGTATGGACAGTAATAATAATAATAATTATGATAAAAGTGGGCGGTTTAAATTAAGTTTTGCGTTCGTTTTACCGTGTCGTTACTTTAGTGAAATTTGATGACGCTGTAGGTTATAAAATATTTTTGATTTAACAGAAAAGTGGAATTGCGCCTTTACGAAAGAAATTCTTAGGACGAAATATCAAGGCCAAAATAAAGAGCAAAATCTTGAGATCTTAATGTTCAACAAAATATCGTTTAATGGCTTCTAAACCCATCGAAAGTAATGGTTTGAACGCAGGGTCCTGGTGATTTATTTCTTCTCAGTTGATTGACTAAATAAAATTGTTATTAAAAAACCCTCAAAATCATGAGTTTCAAATGATGTAATGTTGTTCATAAGTCAACTGACGTCGATCCATTGCACAATCAAGCGTTTTGATACTCAAACTGTAGATTTAAACGTAATACATAACTTTTGACGATTGGTTTCAAATTTTATTTTAAAGGGAAAAATATTTAATCACTGCAAAAGTATAAATAGGCAACAAAGATTTTTATTTACAGAAATATAACAAAAATATATGGATCACTCTAATATAAATAAAAAATTAATAATTAATATGTGGATTTAAACGAAATACATAATGGTTGGTTTGCAATATTAATTTGGATAACCATAATTTTTAGTTTGATATAATAACCACATCTACGAACAGAAAATATAACGAAAATATATGGATAACAGTAATATTAATACACAAAAACTAATAATTAATATTGGGTAGAAACGAAATACGTAATGGTTGATTTGCAATATTAATTTTAAACGTTTACAGAAACAAAACAAAAAAGTTAATCTTCATTGGTAGGTTGATATAACAGTGTTATTTATGAATAGGACAAAAATAAAATTAAAAAATTCTTGCGGTTACTAATCCACCGAACAAATCCGGACGTGTGACGGGTCAGACACAATGACTGAGCTACCCTTTTATTAGTGTTGATAACTAACGGGGTGGAGTTCGTTGACGGTAAAGTGGTTGCAGTGTGAAACTTTGTAGGCTGCCATTTGAAGCTATATGACTCTGGATATAAACTATTTTTCGCAACATCCTGTATTGTAATTATAAGAACTGATACTTCATTCTCTTGGCACCGTAATATCCTGCAGCTGATTAAAAAGAATAACTGCGTACATCATTAAGTTCTTTGAAAGATGTCCTTTTTAAAGAGAAACTTGATACAATCCCTATTATCTGTTCTTCAACAGCAGCCAACAAAAGACACAATCAGCCAGATTCTAATATTGATATAATCTACGGTTTAATACAGCTTCCGCTTATACGCTATGATTGGCAAAACGTTACATCAATTTTTATGGTTGACAATTTCGCCACCATTAAAATTAGAAAAAGACCGTTGTTAGACGCATAATTTGTCTTCCGCGAATAGATCAGCAGATTGTCTTCTTTGAAGCGAAGCTACGAGATAATTGCGTCCATACAACGTCCCCCGCACGAACGCCGAGCACGTCTCAATATTTGAGATGACGGGCAGTGCGAGCCGATAGATACCCTGTCGGAATGGGTCGCCGAGCTGGCTAATGGAAGTAATCAGCACTGTGAAAGGAGAAATGAGCTCTCCATCCCGCATCGTCAACACAGCGAAAACGTTTCTCCCAGACACTGCAGCAGCTCGCAGAATACACGACGTTATGAAGTAATCAAGGAAGGACCACGATCAACTAGACAACCATCACAATGTAAGTCGTTACGGTAGCTTCTAATAACATATTATCGCAGCTAAACACGTATGCTTCATCAGAACTAATATATAATTTGAATCAGCGGTTCATACTGAGAGTGTCATCAAAAGAGAATTACATTAGGTATATGTAATCTGCACTTAAACTCGCACGAGGCACGGCTTGATGGTTCTTAACTTTCACAAGACACATTTGCAAAAAGAAAATTGAATGATTTGTCTTATAGACTCCTTACAGTTTAATCATCCCTGTAAACGGAGTGAAAGTTACAGTTAAGACAGTACTGTAAACATCAATGGATGACAGTTTCTTATTGCATATCCCTGTCAAAAGATTGATAGTTATTGAATTGAAGAAAGAGTTTGAAGCGATAAAAGTACTTTCTTTCGTCGACGTCGCGATCATTAGAGGCGGAAAAGAACTGGGGACAAGAAATCGGTTAGAGCTATACTGGTTTTCGTCTGGAGAGATTTATTTGGGAAAACCATAGAAAGCACAAATATGGATTCGAAACCGCGTCCTCCCGAATGCGTGGCCAGAGCGCCACCTTTCACCCACCACGCTCGGTGATACAGTGTTCTTGTGGTAAAACATACTTTGAATCGAATACGTACTATAATCCACTGTTGGCAGATACTTGGGGGTGACTGATAAATTTTACAGCAATTTCTTTTGTCGCCATGTATTTCTTACGAATTTTATATGTTCCCCTTACTATCTGAAGGATGGTGCAAAATGTAGATCCAGCAGTTATAATCTTCTAATTATTCACGTACATCATTAACAGGAATGATTCAGTCTACTTAAAACCATGATCCCAAAAATATCGTTCTCTCGTAGAGTCATAGATACTACCAAATCTTCCGGTGTTTCATACACAAGTACTTTTAAAAATTCCCATATGAAAAAATCCAAGGGACCGTGTTTGTATCGCAACGCCCTCTCGTGGCTCTAGCGCCCTCTACAGGCGATTGCGACCCTCTGTTCCTATGCGATTTTTGATCCTTATTGTATGACAGATCTACCATGTCATTTTGTTCACGTTTTTTTGAATCACCCTGTATAATACTGCCATATAAATTTATTTTGTGCCTCATCTTCAAAAAACAAAAAAACGTGAGATGATTTCATAAGTGAATTAAATTATTTGCATAAATACGCAATCGTCAACTAAAGAATCTTTGCATATGAGTTCGGTGCTTGACTAATTCAAGCGTCAAGCACAAGGCCACGCCACCGCACATCTAGCGGCTCATTCACAGTCCAGTTTGTAGGACCTACGATGGTCCAATTTTCCGATAAAGGACACTTCTTGAGCCGTGAAAGGGGTTGCAGGACTACATGTAGGACTGGTTGGATGTTGTTGGACTCTTAGACAACCAACACGGGTCCTTACCGTCCAACAAGCTATGGCGTTGGATCATGATTGGAGGAAACATCCAAGGAGTGTGCGATAGTATACTGGTATACCGCGAGAAAATACGAGTGGAAAAGACTGTTTGGAACATCTTTGTGGAGTCCTTATAATAGCGTGAATAGGTGAGCGCATTCTACGGTAATTCTATACGAATGTCCTACAAGTTGGACCGTGAATATACCGCTTTACTTTACATGCAAGTTCACTTGTAAATTCGTCGCTTAGATAGTAACGCCGTTCATTATTACTTTAATTGCAGGATCATAAGAGCAAACCAACCACATTGTTGTTAGCTAAGCTACGGTTGGCCAAATCTCGCATAAAGAGACATGTATATTACGTAATGCAAACGAAACTTTCGTTATACATCCGCATTACAAATTGTGGAAGCGGAGGAATGATTTCACGTAGAAGTTCAGCACATGTGTAAGGGGACGTCATTTTGTTTAACATTTTAGTATTGAAATTGTGTAAGTTTGTTAAGTTCAACTGCAGCCAGACGTCGAGTTGGAACGTCTTATTTGTTCGACTTTCTGCCGATCGACAGTTCAGGTTGCACGTTACACGTGCCGTGCTGAGCATGCAAGCCAATACTTTACCTGGAAGCCAGAATACATGGATCTCTCACTTCTTCACTGATGGGCAAGAAGTTATCAGCTAGGCCTCGGAATAGTAACTCACTGCACCAACCTTACCATTCTCTGTTAGTTGCATACTGTTGGGCTAAGTTTCATCCCTATGTTCATTAGCACGGGCTACGGAGTTACGGAATACCTCTCTATCCTGTACATCATCAACTGTAGTTAGTTTACGGTTTAGTACACATTAAACGAGGTTTCCTGGAAGGTCCCTCTCCTAGATGCAATCTCAACCATTGTTTATTCAGTAGTTAGATAGCAGTGCAAGAAAAGAAGAGGATCGGTCGGAAGAACAAGAGCTAAAGAGCAGAAAATACATGAAGTTACTCGGCGCAAGTCATAGAGTATCGTAGGGAAAATGTCATAGAACCCATGTGTCAGCCATCCATACAACCCAACAATTAAAAACACAACTACACTTGCAGATGCGGAGATTAGTTACATCCCCACCGTGAAAAAGAGGCTGACATGCAGGATTTTCTTTTAACTGCTTAACGTCTCTTAACAGCGAGGTCTTTAGAGACGGGAAAGGATGGGGGGCAAGGATTGGGAAGGAATTCGGCCATGGCCTATTGAAGGAAACATCCCGGTATTCACCTGGAGTGATTTGGGGTAACCATGGAAAACCCAATTCTGGATGCCGGGACGGGGATTCGAACCACCGTCCTCCCGAATGCGAGGCCAGAACGCTAACCGTTACACCACCACGCTAGATGCAGGATTTTGTTCCGTTTATGTTATCATTGGGTATCAATGTAATAGTGTGTGTGTTCAGTTTTGTTTGAATAGTGGATTAGAAATAATCGAAAGAGAGGTTGGATATTTATGCCGACCTGGCCAAGCCTACTCTTCCAAAAGACACATAGACTTGCGCAGTTTAACGTCTCCAGCCGTAGACGAATCACCGTTAATAGTGTCTCATTCCTCTTTTTAACCACGCATTGCGAAGAAATTTGGGATGTAATCTAGGAATTTGGTACTCAGTCTAATGGATAAGAAACATGCACAGGTCCCGATTAATAAAATTTCTTTCTGATACCGGGGTTCAAACCAACCATCCTGGTGCCGTGTGTAAGACACCGTCACTTGTCCTAGTGCATCGACCACGAGACGCGTGTCGTTAATTTTAAGCGAACAGTTGAACACCAAATTAAAGATAATGATTGACAGCGTATTAGTTCGTCTTAGAAGCCCTACTTAAACAAATTGCCTGTTATCTGTCTTACCAACGCTACTGAAACAGGCTTCCCAAATTGCCGACGTATTTATTCCAAAAACAAACCGAGACGAAAAGAAAGGAAGTTTGAGAAAACTATCAGGACGCTCAAACCACCTGCTAGTCTTGCTGTGCTTTGCGTAGTTGAAATTACGCCACTCAATCGTCCAACAAAAACCTATAATTACCGAAGAATGCGGCTTCTGGAGCACGAACAAAATTCGCCATTACCCACCGGACAGAAAATTATCTCATCATCTAATTTTCTTCTTCAAAAGACAAGAACGGCTGTTTGCGTTGGGTCAACGCCCCTACAGACTGAGTCGTAAATAAATAGGAGTCATTCACAAGTGCAAGAGGACTACGTAGTTTGACTTAGTACGTTTGATAGCAAACCTGTTATCCTATACTAGCCTCTAAGTCCATCAAAAATTACGGAATGAGCGGAGAGTTCTGGCAAGTTATTTGTTGCTTAATTAAGTACAAAAGTTAAAAATTAACGTTCAATACAACTCCTCGTGTCTTACGCTAGTAATAAATGCGGGTTGATTCTGTTGAATTAATAAATTGCTTCCAGTTCTGGTTATGAAAATAATTAATAACCTAATTTACATATTTAATTTTATATCCATTTGTGAATTATAAAATTATTTATGGTTCAAGGAAAAAGGGTGAAAACAATATTTGTATTTCACTAACGAAGGTGTCATAAGGTGTCCTTTATTTGTTAATCGTTAGGCTTACAGACTGGGGCGTATTTACAGCCAATATGAATATAAGAAATTATTGGAATTTCAACCTCTTACACTCAGACGACAAAAGCAAATATCTAAAAGAACACGGCACAAAAAGAAAAATGAATGTATTAAAAAGATTTTAACAATTCCTCGAATTGATCGAACACATTTAACAATTAAACAGATAACGATCATTACAAAATGATGTCACGTTATAGCGGTTAAACAAGCATGAAATCAAGGGCGCCACTATGCTTCAGAATTTTCATTCACAAAATGATGTCATTGAGAGTCATAGAGAATATGGTCCATTTTTAAAAATTATTAATGCTCTCGGCTTTAAACTATTAGCTCAGGTGGATGCTTAACTAAATAGTACTGATATGAAATGACTCCACTACGAAGTAATATTTCTGCCCGTTGTCAGTTCAGCAATCCAGGCTAGGTGCGTGACGTCATCATTACGGACATGACTACACGATGACCAAGCATAGCTTTTTATTAGTATTGATCCTGCTCCTGTCTATCTGAATGTAATGAATTCTTAAACTCATAATGTTTAGTTTGAATGTTTACAACTTTTTTTTCTTTAACTCCTGTTTAACAGGATTTCTTTCTTCTATGTATCACTTCACTTCTTTCAATTTTAATAGTAGCTTTCAGGCTGATAACGTAACTAGTTATGATGGTTTATTTAATCTTTTATCAAATTTGTGTCGTATGTATTATCAGACGTGGAAACAAAATCATTTTTTAAAGGGTGGCAGAGTCACAAAAATAATCACGTGACAATTTAGAAGCTTAATTCCAACCAGCTGTACATGTTTGGCAAAGGCCGTAGCTATTCTGTAGAGGATTCTATGAGCGTAACTCTAACTGTGCGTAGAAATCAAGTCAATTTACAAGTAACGGTAAGTTGCATTTTAGTATAAATCTCCAGACTTTTAATCTACATGAATAATTTTTGTGGTGGAGATTTATTGTAAATGTGGTGATGTAATGTTGGCCGTTATTTATCACAAAAGGTAATGTGTAACCCTTTATCAATAATAGCTAGACCCACAAATCCTATGTAGAACTTTTTTAATAATTACAATGTTGTTGTAGGCCATTTTTCCGCAGTTGCTCAGAAAATTAATTAATAAAATGACGCTAATGCAACTGTAATATGTAGGTTTATTCTCGTACGCGTTCCGCCTCTCCTCGAGGCATCATCAGCGACGAATCTATTTTAAAATTTACATTAAGTTTACAAACTTATTTCACATAACGCTAAATTGATACATTTTCTTATTATTTACACTTACTATTTATATTAGTGGATTTCAGGATAGTAACCACACATCTTTGCTTTCTCTCCAAAGCATGTTTCCATTACAGCCATTTGTCTTTGCTGTTGTGTACAGGATATAAACATTGCGTCTTCTACAATTCGCTTGTTTTCGGTGGCCATCTAATTTTCTTACTGTCAAAGATGGTGATGCGCTGACGGCGCCAGATTTGAAATTACGTGGGAGATTTTATTTATAATTTTATGTAAGTGTGTGAGTGCGTGTATTTGTTAGGTTTTACTGTAGGATTATTGTATGTTTACCAGTTTGAACAGTGTTTTTATTAAATATGCAAGAATTGAAGTGTTGTTCAATGATTTGGCCAGTTCTAAATGCGTCTTGTACAAGATATTGTTTAGATTGTCTTTCTTTGCATACAGGGATTTTCAACTGTCCAACTGTTCAAAACTGTTCCACCTAAATAAGATGGCCACCGAAAACAAGCGAATTGTAGAAGACGCAATGTTTATATCCTGTACACAACAGCAAAGACAAATGGCTGTAATGGAAACATGCTTTGGAGAGAAAGCAAAGATGTGTGGTTACTATCCTGAAATCCACTAATGTAAATAGTAAGTGTAAATAATAAGAAAATGTATCAATTTAGCGTTATGTCAAATAAGTTTGTAAACTTAATGTAAATTTTAAAATAGATTCGTCGCTGATGATGCCTGGAGGAGAGGCGAAACGCGTACGAGAATAAACCTACATATTACAGTTGCATTAGCGTCATTTTATTAATTAATTTAATTGTAATAATTGTTGAAGTAGTGGGTTTTTGCCATTATTTCCATTGAAGTGGGAATACTGCACAGCAGAAACGTCTAAAAACACAGTTAAGAGACACATATGAGCCAAAATGCAGTTCACCCTCCTTCAGTACCTCAAATCTTCATTTTTTGTATAAAAATGATAGTTTCTCTAGTGTAAATTCACATGTTAGTTGGACTCGTTTAAGGTGAAGGCTGTTGAGTAACGCGTACGGTGCAGCTGATCCAGTTTGGTCATTGCCGACTGCAGTCGCTGGACCACGAGTAATCGCGCAGTGGCACGCGACGGCTGGCCTTCACCCACCGCCAGCAGCAGCATTTAACAAATCAACCTCAAAAACAGCGTCAGTTCAGTCCATAAGGAAGCACACGTAAGTAAAAATTGCAGTCGGCAAAATATTCAATCACACTTTCCTCGACACCATTTGGCGGGCGAATGATCCCGACCTCCTGAGTCATTTTGACGTTAGTATATTTCTACTGACCGTAATAATCATTGCAACCGAATAACATGTTGATATGGACACGTATCCACGGTATCAACCGAGTCACTTTGCCAGTTGTTAGAGACAATTCTCTATACCCGTCTGGAGAAAGAGCCAAAGTCATTTTAATTGTCAAACTATACTCTGCTTATTCCTCACTAGCTTGTTCTCCTGGCCCCTCTCCTCACCTCACCAAACCCTCCCCCCCCCCTTCCTACCTGTCCGAGCTGACTACTGTGTCCAGGTATGTGGTGAGAATTTTCCCTTTGTCTGTGTAAGGGCACCGGAGTGGAGATAGACTGACCTTGAGCCGCGTCTATTGACTGAACGGGCTATACTAGAAAATCAAAAAAAAAGTGGGGAATTAAACGAATTTCGTTAGATACTTGAACAAATCTGACTAAAATTCTCATACAATCACTCTTTGAAGAAGAACATTCACGTACGCACTGTTTCCAGCTTGAAATGTTGGCATACGACGTTAGATAAACGTTGACAAGTTTGCAAAGGATTAACAGTAAATGAGATGAATGAAAAAAATCATTACACGATCATTCCATTATTTCTACCGAGCCTGGTGGGTGAGCGGTAACGCTCTGACCTCGCATTCTGGAGGACATGAGTTCAAATTCCTTTTCAGCCATCCAGATTTGGGTTTTCCACGATTTCCCTAAATCACTCCAGGTGAATGCTACAATGGTTCCTTCAAATGGGTCTTGGGTGAACTCCTTCCCGTTCCTTGTCCCCTTCCATCCTTTTCCGCCTCTAATGACTTCGATGTTGTCGAAGATTAAAAGCTACAAGGAAAAAATAACATTCTTTTCCCTGGTCCCCATTGTTAAGAAACGGCTCCTAGGGAGCGTGCACAAACTACGTGGCTTGGGGGGAAGGGTTGGCTGGAAGGCTACGCTGGCCTACAGTGGGGGGTTTCCGAACCAGGCCACGTAGCTATCCTTTCATGACATTTTCCACAGTTAAAATGAGAAACAGAACACACAACAGCATGTGAATATTTATTTCCGCCATTTAATTATTTCCGTAAGTAATTTACGATGGTCTGATAGGAGAAAACAGTACAGATTGTCTTCTGGAATCAAAAGGGAAAAAATCTACGTGCTACGTGGGGGGGGGGGGGTAGAAGCAAAAAGCCACGTGGGGCTACGTGGGGGGCAGGGGGGTACACAGGAGGCCAAAATGTAGCTACGTGGTTTACGGACGCTCCCCGAGTACCTCCACTATTCCTGTGCGAAAAGGTAAATATGAAGTACGTCTTGAGACACAGTGGATTTGATTTGACATATGAAGACCAATTGAAATAATAATAAGAAGAAGGTCATGTTTGTGTAATGACGATGGCTTAGTGTTATCTGGTAAAAAAGAGATCACACTGCACATGCGAGTGAAGTAGTTTTAAGGCTCTGATTGCTTTAGAGGAGAAAGTTAATTTCTGGGACCAAAATTGTAGTTGGGGCAATTCAGTTATCACTATTCTTCGGCAAGCGAGAAGAAGAACTTTAACTCAACAGAATAGTGTTTTGTTTTGAGAAAATGAGCTTCATTGATTTTATGAATTTACACTATCTCCCCACTAAAGAGCCTGGAAACGGTCGCGTCGAATATATTCGTGATGAAACCTCTCTACGCCCACCGCGGAGGTCTATTCAGGGCTTTGTTATTGAGACGAGAGCAGAGCTGACAAATGATTCCCTGATGTTAGTGGAGGCAACACTAACATTCGTCGGAATACTAATAGAGCCATTACCTGTGCGGCTGGGCAGTCCACACCCATCAGAGCTGTTCCTCGGAATACATTACGAGTAGGATCGCAGTCATCGGTCAGATGCTCCAGAATGTAGTGGTGGGCGGACGGCTTTCTGGGAACCACGGAGCTCCTCACTTCTCATGACCACTATGTACGGCAAATAAACATTATCAGACATTCAGAGTGCGACTGAAAAACAATCATAGCCATCCATGATATATAGGGTGTTTTCAAGAAAAATGGTTCAAACTTCATGATCGTTTTGAGACTTGCTGCGGAGAGTGATTTGATGTACGAAACACACGATCGCAACAGCCTCCAAAGCTAGTGCGACAAAAACAGATACTCCTGTTTTTGTCGCACTATACCGCTCAATGCTGCCAACTTTACAGGGGAGGTGGACCTGGTTCAATCACATTTTCCAAGGATTTGGAGCCTGCTGCGACCATATGTTACTGTAGCAGCTCTTAAACGATCCTGAAGTTTCGACCAGTTCTTTTTTTTTTATTTTTATTTTTTTAAACTATTCTGTATGTTGAAGTATCTTCATTATGGCAACGCAATATCGCCATCACGTCACATCAGTGGACGCCATGTAGTGGTATCTTTACAGGTAACCCATCCTCCATCTATGGTAGTCATCCATCCAGCTGAAACGTTTACTTGCACAATGTACAGCGTACCACAAACATTCTAATTTTCGTCGTCAGTGCTTCTTTCTCTTATTTACTCCGAGATAAATTCTGATAATACTATTATAAGTGCTGCGTTGGTAAACTAAGGTAAATGCGTCAGCAAGATTATTGGTAGGAAGCCCCCGGAAGATATTTTAGGCACCTAGTGACAGAGTTTTCAAATAGCCACGAAAATTGCTTCTGTCGTGACTGCTTTTATCTAACATAATCTTGGTAGTGAAAAGGAACCTACAGTTTTAGGTTGGATTCTAAAAGAGTTAGGGATAAAGTGTCAGCCAAATAATCGTATACGATTTTGGGCAGCTTGAACTGACCAAACTTTGTAAAATTGCTGAAACTCTGAGTATTGAAAAACACTCAGTAATGAAAAATACTTTCAGACAAGTACAAAGATGAATAGAATAACTAAAGGGATGAATATTTTGCTAATTCTTAGTAAACCACAGCTTGATTCTTAGTAACACTTATTTTGGTGCCCGTATCAGGTAGGTGGATAACAACGGCAATTGTATGCGTTTGAAATGACAAGAACTGCTTTAAAACGTATAAATAACAAACTTCAAATCTAGTTTCGGCGTAACCATATTTTGTAATGTTCATATTGCAAGGAAAGCCTAGTGTTTACACTGTTTCATCATAATGCTTGATATGCTATTTAGCATTACTATCGGTCCGAATAAGATCTCTTATAAGTTCCCGTGATGTTGTGTATATACAGATTTCTCACGTAATTATGATAATTCATTCATTAAATTTCTGATTGAATTTTGAGAATAAAATATTATTACAAAAAAATCGGAGGGATAAAGTTCGTAAAATATCTGCAATTAATGACTCCCATCCGGTTAGCTGCTCAAATTATGCCAACCTAGTTTGATTTATTACATCTCCTGGCCTGATACTTTGAGTCGTTTGTAAAACAATGTACGAGTAAGTAAAACGAGAGGGAAAACCAAAGCATGAAACTGAGCTATGTGAATGCCAAAATAGTCTCCCATTTATATTTTGAAATTATATATATTATAAAGCAGGCTAGCAATAAAAATAGCAGGACAAGCTTAAAAAATTCACGACAGTGCCACACAGCTGCTTATTTTGACAGCAGGTCAGCCTTCAAACAGCAGAGGAAATTGCTATTCAGAGCAAACAAGAGGGACTAAGCCCACCGATTGGTCTCACGAAATTGCTTCAAATCATTCAAACGTCACGCTTGCTACGAGACTGCCAATTTGGATAAATTCCTGAGTAATTCAAGGAACACTTCAATTACAACACTGTGCTCACTCACCAGCGTGTCGTTTATAAAACCAAAGATACATTGCGGAAACAGTAAATTTTATTGATTTTCAGTAAGTTACTATTACAACAGTGCAAAGAAATTCATTTAAGAGTCTGTAAAGGACGTACACCATGGCGGGCAGAAAATACTGATCGTAATTACAATTTTATTATTATGAGTACAAAAATTACTTTGAAAACAATTACTGATGATACTGTGTTGGAGGATATATGACTGACAAAGAACAATGGGACTCTTTGTCTAAAGAATAAGGGAGAAGGGAGCAGAGGCGAGAAAGAGAAGTAATGCCATTGTTGATCGGTTGAAGTTTCAATCTGCCAAAAAGGCAGCTAGAAAAATAGTCGCATAAGGACACGGTTTATAACGATTGTAAACATTTGCGGCCACGAGGAATTTAAATGTATTATGTTAATTTTTTGTATTGAAGAAGCTCAATTAAGTAAATGTGCGACTGGGAAATAAATGAGTGTTCGAAACTGGACATTGAAGTAAATTGTATTAATTAAAAGGTCAAGAAATTAATTAATTAATCAAAAATAAATCAATTATTTAAAAAAGTTAAGTATAATTCTTTTAGTGTATTGGAGTATCTTTATATATAAAGATGAATGTATGTTTGTTTGTTTGTTGGTTTGTTTGTTCTTCATACAAATCCACAGTTTTCATCTGATCTCGATGAAGCTTTGCACACTTATCCTTTGAAACAAGGAGAAAAATACTGTCTACATTTGGTTGAAAAATTATCTGTATAAATAACACATGTTGTCTCATAACTTCGAAATACGGCGATAGGCAGACACGTTGGATGTGGACGTCTCCAGACCGTGTTTCCGTGTAGTGAACTGGCAGCTCAATGGCTAAAGAGCTTGGTTACGAACGTCGTGGTCTCCGGTTCAAATCTCCGTAAAGGCTGAGGTTTCTAAAAAAAATTGTTTTTCATCGTAAGAGTCAGGCCTGGGCCGTACGTTATTTGGATTGAATGTTGAACTGTAGATATTATAAAGTTAGGGGTGCAATGCGAGGCAAATCGTAGGTAGTCTTGCAATGTTGTAGGTGTACACTTTTTTACGTTACAATGATCCCTCAGGTGTTGTTCGCAGTCAGTGTGTGAGTGTGAACCACAGTAATACTAATATAAATACGGAAGTAAGACTCTGTCTTTTTGTTACGTTTTGACGACTATATGGCTATATCATTGTGATGGAATTTTATAAGGAAAGCTGTATGAAGGGCACAGGATATTTTTTCCAGTATGATTAACAGTTGTAGTCACGAAATTTTGAGACCTTATCGAATAGTGAAAGAAATATGTTGGAAATTGATTCTCTTCAAGAGGCAGGTTCGACGGTAGAGTGATATAGTGATAGCTTTCCTGTCATATTTTGCCGACTCGATATTGTTTGGGACCAATCCTTCGTTACCAACAACTTTTTATATTTAATTCTGGCAAAAAAATTCTTAATCCACGCGTACGAAGTCGCGGGTACGAGGCTAGTATTTGATAAAATATAAATGAGAGAGCCTGCATTCTACGTCTTCTAAAATACAATAGACAACGCAAAATGTATTCCTTCTGTTAGAAAAAGAGAAAGATGTTGTAAAAAGATAGATTAATAGGCCTAATTTAAAGAGTAAGTCTATGCCCAATTTGGTTATAGTAAATTATGCTTAAGTATTATTATTTTCTTCTAGTAATGGTAACCATAAGTTCTTTAAAGATTTTTAAACGATAGTATTTCGACGCTGAAATTAGCGTTAATTTGTGTTTTGGTTTGTCTTTTATCGACAGATATACTGCTGTCTCAAATCTTCACGGATCTCATAAACTCGCAGGATAAATGTGTAGAACGTTTAAACGAATCGTTAAGGCATATCGTCGTATTTGACCTACTTTCGTAGCATTAGTCTCGTCAATCGTTACGAAGTTCCATTACATGGCACGGTATTAACAAAACAGAAAACATAGTGCAATAAAAATGAATTTTACATCATACTAAAAAAATGTAAGATTTACTGGGAATTAAAATAAAAAAAAATCAGTTGCATTTTGGACATTTATTTCTAAGTTTTACTTTTTCTTCATTAGAAAGACGGATTATTCATCCCAGTATAGGGCTTAAACAGCAACAAATACTATATAGTTCAATTTATGAACGGTACAGATATCACTTCATAGAAGGTTATTTACATGCCAAAATGGTATGGTAGGTACTTGGAAATATTTAATACAATCGTATGCCGGGAAAAGTCACCAATCCTTCGACAATCGTAGTTTTCGATCAAAAAAGATTTTTTTTTATTTCAAACAAGATACAACTAATTTATATCAACGTTGTTATTAATTCAAATTGTTACTGGGTACATAGAAATTACAATTCGTCCTTACAGTAAATACAATACAAAAAAAAAATCTTCCTGCAGTTCCCTTGAAACAGTCTTTAACTTCTGTGCGGCGTAAAAATAAAAAAATGCAGAGTAAAACCTGTGTCGATTTGTACTAGCAGTTTCTCTGCAAGCTATAGAAGTTGATTATAACTTATCATACGTCTTTCATAACACCCACACTTACAGCGATGCTAAACTGTATGTTCAGTACCTTCGAGTTTAATTCCCTTTATATATATATATATATTTCATTCCACAACATTTACCGCCTATTTTCTCCTTTACTCCCAGCTGACGGAAATGCTGCCGGTGACTGCTGTTCTTTGGCTTGGGCTACGGATGACACTACCATTACAGCCTCGGTGAAGGCTTTATTGTCCGACAAACGCTGGCGACAAGACAAGATTGCGCGGCCATTAGGCGCGAGCGGCGCCATTTTAGGAGAAAAGGAATTACGGCGACAGTGGCGCCATTGTAATGACTGTGACACGGCCAGCGTGACATTACGAAATGAGACGCCGCACGGCACAACTTCTCGTTTTTTATCTGTATTTTGGTAATTTGGGAAGAAAAGGTTTGTCAACCAGGTGTTTCTTTGATTATTCAGCTGTAAATTTGTGCCACGAATGCAGTTTCTGTGGAAACAAGTCTCGTTTGAAGGTAAACATGTTTTCCCACTGAAGGATTAGGAATGCGCTTTGTAAAAGAAGAACTATTTGAAAATAAGTATCGCTTCGATCCCTACTTTTAATCAATGGTCAGACATCTACATACTCGTATATTCACCGTGACTTTGAGGTTTAACGATACCGCTTCTATCAGCATTAAATCAATATAAAATTCAGCTGATTGTAAAATTAAATTTTTCACTTCATCTTTCTGAGCACTGAGTATATACGAAATTACCAAATTCACAGACATGTTTGCAAGTAATTTGCTAAATATTAGGGTGAGTTACAAGAACAGAACATATTAAATGTGGTGCTTATGGTTGTATGGAATCATACATCAGGATGTTTTTATAAACAATAACTGTTGACTGAGCTCTAATAGCTATGAAATACAACCAAGTGTAATTGCTATTCATGTGGCCAATTTTTAAACACCAAAAAAAAATTACCACCAAATCATTTGCCATACGATCTGTAATTTTGAATTCCCTTTCCTTTTCTGTGACAAATATACATTCTTGTTTCTTCCTATCTAGTTTATAGATAACAAAATAATCAACTAGTTTCAAACTGAGAAACTAATTCAGTTAAAAAATGTTTGAACTCGTAATAAACTTTTAGTACTTCTGGTATGATGCTAAGAAACAAAATGTAAAGTTTCTTATCTTTCGGCTTGTTTGATTAGAAATGTAAAACGTGTTTACGGTTCAAATAATTTCTTGGTGGTCGTTGTTTCGACAGCATGGAGAGAGAATTTTCACGTGCTTCAATAGCTATAAATCTACACAAATTCGTTTACGATGTATCTCACTTCTCGTTCATTAGTGATATTCGGTGTAAGTAAACATGATGTTGATAATTCGTTAAATTACCTATTTTGAATGAAATTATAATAGTTCAACACAATTTATTTTCTGGAAGCTTGTCGATGTGTTATTTTAGAAGTGAACTCGTGTGCTGCGTTTTTAGTATGCCCTTTAGATTAGTTACTTCACATATTAAATTCAGGCGGGAACAAAAACACGATATTCATACTAACAATGGGAAAAGAAACATATACTACTGGTCACATTAATTTTCTTAGAAATCACTTTGATTCTGCTGCACAATCTTGCAGACGTTCCGAAGAAAGAAGTGGAATTGAAACACCGCTTTTTTTTAAAAATGGTAATTATACCTCGTAATTTTGAGCAATCGCTGTGATTATTGAAGCGTATCTCACTACTTTTTCATCGATTTCTAAAAAACATGCTCTTATTTGTTGGTGTGTTAGATTTTGAAATTGAATTGGATTATACGCAATGAACACATTGCCAGCGAAGGGGAAGAAACAGCAACACTTATCGCCACACATATCCGTTAAAAACAACCGTTAGTAAATCAGGAATTTCTATCAATGGTGATTACCTATGCCTTAACTAGATTATCCAGAGATTTGCATATTAATTTCTATTCCTGACCAACATTGTGCTGAATTTTAATATATCCAGTCTGGTTAATATATAGGCTGCGAGAACATATTTACTTTTATCGCCGGGCAATAAACTATATCAAATGGTTACTACGGAACGATTCAAGCTGCGGAGATATTTTCTTATTATTCGGAAATCCCGCTTTCGAATCAAAATTAAACATAACTTATTTCACTCTCGCAACCACTGGCCGCATAGTCTTTGATACTCCATCAAAATCCGTCCATTTCGTTCAACGAAAGGGACAGACATAAATTTAAAAAACGTTATTTTCCTATTCTGTGGATGCTCAAAATACCTTCAATGTACAGATATTTTCTCATTTGTAAATTTCTTATATTTATAAATTTAATTAATTTAGTAACATATCAATGATTTGTTCAAATTGAATGAGAATATAACTAGCAGTATTTATTATACATATGTTAATCGTAATTAACATGAAGCTGCGGTGATAGGCTAAATTTTTTATTCTACCGCAACTCCTTGACTCTGACACCGAGAGTGGTGGTGTAACGGTTAGCATTCTGGCCTCGCATTCGGGAGGACGGCGGTTTGAATCCCCGTACGGGCATCCAGATTTGGGCTTACCATGGTTTCCCAAATCACTCCAGGCAAATGTCGGGATGCTTCCTTCAAAAAGGCCATGGCCGAATTCCTTCCCATTCCTTGCCCCCCATCCTTTCCCGTCTCTAAAATCGTCGCTGTTAAGAGACGTTAAGCAGGGGAAAAAAGAAAAAAAATTGACTCTGACAGCGTTCAACAAGTGATTGCTAGGCGCCTTAAGCTAGGCAGCCAAACGATCACGCCACAAGAACGGACCAGCTGTAGGCCTGTAGGGGAATACATGTATCCAAAGCGTTAAGTAACGAGAGGAAAACAACAGGCATACATGGAAGAGGACAAAGGATAGAATACTAACGAATAAAGGGCAAGCGTCACAAAATATTAACCATGTGTGAAAAAAACAACATAAATTTTCGTTTCAGTTGAAAATGAAGGTAAAAACAATACTTTTTTTTTTTACAGATATTAATCGAGTTTTATATGCGCAAGGTGTATACTTGATACAAGAAAAATAAATATCCTCAGACGCTCGTTGTACTGCATTATGCTGAGCCGTTTTCTGTTGTTGATAGTGAATATCATACATTCCACCAAGATTGTTGCTTGAGGGGTAATAAACATGTCGCGACCAGTTTAAGGTTTTCGGTGAGTCCCCCCTCCGCCCCCCTTTCCTTGACCAGAATCGTTCCTGGCTCTAATGAACTAGACGTAAAGAGCTATAAAGCCAGAACTTTTACATAAAACCTGACTTTCACAACGTATAAATTACACATTCTACGCAATCGCGAAAAGACGTGTGTATGGGATTCAAATCATAAGATTTATGACTGCTGCATCTGCAGCCTTACAAAGCCGCAACTATTTCATAAAAATTGCTTATTCTGGTTTGAAACGAGTGCATTTTCGTCATCAGGAATACAATGCGCATTTACCCTACGGACATTTCATAATTTAATTAGTAATCTCTCTGTTAAAAACTCCTTGGTATCTTTATCAAATGTTCGCCCAAAAAGGGGATGTGCCTAAGAAATATAGTATTTTTTTCCTTCGACGTTTGGCAAAAATTCTCCGCTTCCCATTCACGGAGCCAGTGAATAAATTTCATTCAGGTACAAAATATGAAACGCTTATGAACAAAAGCAATTCATATGATCACAGTAAATCTTATTTGAGAAATGTTTAACTTCTTTTCCGCCTGTTTGGAACATGAAGCAGAATTACTTAGTAAAAAATTGTATTCACCATCAAACTCTCCGCACATATTTTTGATGTCTTATATATATTTGAGTTTATTAGACTCTTGTTACGTAACGTGTCGGTTTATATCGTGCTCTAACGTTACATATTTCTCACTCTTTTTAAACACAACGGATTTCAAACTCCCTTTTTAAAAAATACGTAGTTGACTTTATTTACAGATATTTTTATTCTTCCACTACTTTCATTTTGTCGTAGCACTATGAATTCAATAAGTTACTGTGCACTTTCATAGAAGAGAAAATACGGATCTGGTTACTTTATTGCAACTGCTTAGTTATAATTGCAAATGGAATGACCAATACTGCTATTTAGGCTTAGTTACGTGATAATATTTTAAAAAAAACGCATTAATGAAAAACTGAAATATCTGGGCTGGTAAGGAGACCATCAGGCTGAAAACTCAATTATTGCAAATGCTACTGAAAAATATTACAAAATGACTTCTTAAATCTGCGAATCGTTAATTCACTAATAAGAACGGTACCAAGAAATCCACTCACATACGAATATAGGAATTAAATATCAATGATAAACCTATAAATTGTTCGAAAAAAAAAAAAAAAAAAAAAAAAAAAAAAAAAAAAAAAAAAAAAAAAACATGAAGATCGTATCGTGAAAACCTATTGCGTTTTTTCCATCCCTTCCTCGTCGTTAATCTAGGTGATGCTGGCATTAGATGTCATCTTTATTTGTGCATTAGGATACTATCTGCGCAAGGGCGAAACAACAAAATAGATTTTGAAAGGAGTGGTAATGGGAATTAGAACTCACAGAGGACAGTCGATGGAATACACTGACCAGACAAAATATTATGACCACCTACCTACTATAATAATTCCATGTAATGACGTGGAAACAGGGTTTCTATTGGCTGCGCATTCCACCCCTGTCGTAGCCACCTTAACCTAAACCGGCAATCCTACCGGGTACAGGGGACCTACAGTTTAATGTCGAATCCGAACCACGGAACCTACCTACTAGCGTATTGGTCCACTTTCCAACGCAATACATCAGCGATTCGGCGTATCATGGATTCTACAAGTCCTTGGTAAGATTCCAGAGGTATCTGATATCAGATTTCTATGCATATGTTACGAAATTCCCTTAAATTACGGGCAAGCGGTTTGTGGGCGCGGTTTCTGGAAACGAGCATCAGATCTGACGAAAGAGTACAATTCTGGTGCTTCCACAAGTGTTTCAGAGCACAAGAATCACAATTCTGCCACAGATCACCACCTATCCTACTTTACAGATAGGGCAAGCCTCCGACATCCACCTTCTGTGATATGGCGTGGGTGTCCACCACACTGTCGCGTACTCGTGGTTTCACTGCCCTTCAAACACTTTCCATAGATACTCACAACAGCAACACGCGAACAGCCGACCTGCCTCTCCGTTTCCGAGATGTTCCCAGGTACGCGCCCACATACCGCTAGCCCATAATTTAAGGGAATTTCACGATCTTTGCGTAGAAATCTGGTGATAGATATCTTTGGAAGTCTACTAAGGACTTTAGAATCCATGCTACGCCGACAGCGTACGAAAGGTGGTCCAATCTTTATATATAAAGATGAATGTATGTTTGTTTGTTCTTCATACAAATCCACAGTTTTCATCCGATCTCGATGAAACTTCGCACACTTATCCTTTGAAACAAGAAGAAAAATACTGTCTACATTTGGTTGAAAAATTTTCTGTATAAATAACACATGTTGTCTCATAACTTCGAAATACGGCGATAGACAGACATGTTGGATATGGACGTCTCCGTACCGTGTTTCCGTGTAGTGGACTGGCAGCTCAGTGGTTAAAGCGCTTGCTTACGAACGTCGTGGTCTCCGGTTCAAATCTCCGTGGAGGCTAAGATTTTTAAAAATTTTTTTTCATCGTAAGAGTCAGGCCTGAGCCGTAGGTTATTCGGATTGAATGTTAAACCGTATATATTAGAAAGTTAGGGGTGCAATGCGAGGCAAATCGTAGGTAGTCTTGCAATGTTGTAGGTGTACACTTTTTTACGTTATAATGATCCCTCAGGTGTTGTTCGCAGTCAGTGTGTGAGTGTGAACCACAGTAATATTATTATAAATACGGAAGTAAGTCTCTGTCTTTTTGTTACGTATTGTCGACTAAATGGCTATATCGTTGTGATGGAATTTTATAAGGAAATCTGTATGAAGGGCACAGGATATTTTTTCCAGTATGATTAACAGTTGTAGTCACGAAATTTTGAGACCTTATCGAATGGTGACAGAAATATGTTGGAAATTGATTCTCTTCAAGAGTAGGTTCGACGGTAGAATGATATAGTGATAGTTTTCCTGTCATATTATTCCGACTCGATATTGTTTGGGACCAATCCTTCGTTACAAACAACTTTCTATATTTAATTCTGGCAAAAAAGTTCTTAATCCACGCGTACGAAGTCGCGGGTACGAGCTAGTATGCTAATAAGTAGGTAGTCATAATGATTTGTCTGATCAGCTAATATACCTCCAGCACGTAAACGCTTACCACGAAATAGAGACAACTAATGAAGATACCCTGGGAACAAAATTTGACATCGACCGATCGTGTTCGGGGAATAAGCAAAGATGTAAAATTACCTCTATCATATTTGTGAGCTTTTCGATTGTAGATTCTTTGCCAAATGATTTGTAGATAGCAGTGATTTGTTTTGAAGTAACTCTTACATCCCTATGCACCTTAGTAACTCGTCTCCGAATACCGGCGCTGACACCAGACATAGTTAGAAAGCATTTCTCGTTTTGAATTCTAACTATCTTCTAGTCGGATACCTCGTGACGGTGTATCAGCTGCTATCTTGTAACTCGTTAGGCGGCCAACACGTGGGAAAGAATTCCTCGGCGGCCGTTTGGCCGGACAATGGCGCAGCCGCCCACTGGGCAGAGTCCATATCTTTGGCGAAGCCTCGAGGCAGCAGCAGCAGCTCTTTGAATCCTCACATGCGATAGCATCTGGCAGCGCCGAACAAGAGACCACAGCCCGCAAACACACCGACAAGTGGCCACCACTTACTGCGCCATCAGCTTACGAGTCTTTTGGCAGGGCCATTTCTCTTCACGTCTCTCTTAACCCTTTTTTGTGCCACAAACCTTTTCTGCAATGATCATAATACAGCGTACAGTTTACCACCTTGTGAAGTGCTGGGGATGGTTATCAAGAGGATCGAGGCAAAGAGGGGAGCTTGCTTCGTGTTATTATCTCATACAAAGACCTTCTATGCTTCTTCTCTTCTTATACGTTCCTTCTGAAATGAACTCTGTGAATGTAGTCTATACTTATTTGTGTTCAGAGATATGTATATGTGTTATTTGGGAGTTTGTAACTATTGGTTTGCCGGTCTCGGCAGCTTATGGGCTTCAGTACTGGCTTCGCGTGACAGGACTCACGGGTTCGAATCCAGTCTAGGGTATGGCCGTTTAATTTAAATGTTGTCTTTGGCCTGTATAGATAACCGGCCGAAAGTCATTGAAAAAAGTAAAAAAAAAAAAAATGAAAAATGATGTTTTTCTACTTCTTCAAATCGATGAAGTGGTTCTGTAAACTGATTTCTCCTCACTCCCAGACTGAAATGTAATCGTTTTGTTGATTATAATTGAATAGTTCGACCATGCTGTGTCGGTGTTTTTACTGTAAGCGCTGATTCCGTATTGACACATTTCTACATCTTGATGAATGTGATAGTATTTCCAGTTTAGCAGTTCAGATTTAATAAACTATTTACGAGCATTTTGATAGGCCCGTCGGTATTTAAACAATTCGTCGTGTTGTCACTTATTGATGATTTCATCTATTCACTTCGATCACCAAAGGATGTTACCTTTCTCCAAGGTTACTGATTAATACTACGGTTCTTGACTGAATTAAATGGTTGTACGAAATGACAACACTGACGTATCGCTTTCAATTAATATTTATTTTTCCGTGAGCATAAGACACCAGACTTCTCCAAAGATTCTAAAGGGGACACAAGCAAATATTCCAACGATAAAGCTCACAAACGACTGTAAAACTTCCGAAAACAACTGTCTTGAAACTAACTCTGCTCGTCATCTCCAGGGTTTAAATAAGCGCCGGAGAAACATGCGAAATAGCCACAAAGAATGCAGAGGGATGTTTCTCGAACGGCGACAATGCAGCCAATAACCAAAACCAAATTGAATCATTCAGAATTACTACAAAATCATTCACAATCATTAGAAAGCACCTTAAAATGAAAGTTAATACTACTTACATGCGTTTGCATACAAAATTATCAACATTAAACAGTCGAAACAGTTGAGAATTGTTCTCCAAACACCGTGGCTCACATCAGAATTTACAATTATAAACTTTTAATTGATGTTTCATACATAATATTGTTCTTGAACATATTACACATCATTTACACAGTTTCTCTCCAAAAAATAACGTTTATTTACAAGAGGAATATATATAAACACAATTAATCACATGGAAAATATACAGGTCCACAATTAATCAATCCCCATCTTGATATACGTAATCCTTAAAATAAAATTTCATAAATGTGATTGGTTTGAGGGCTGTTATAAGTTTCACATTGATTTTTATTGAAGATGATTATTTTCTTTAAAGTAAATATTTTATCTGTTTTGTCCCTATTATTGATTTAGTTGAAGGGCACAGTGTAAAAAAGATGAGAGCAAAAAATTTTTTTTTGAGAAACATTAGTTTTTATTTCGAAATACCGTTACATTTAGAGTCTGACTTTATTCTACTACAGTATTAATACGATTTTACCTATAATTATTATATTCTATACGAACAGGAAATTAAAAAAAATACTCTAAACAAAATTTTTGTGAAAGGTGAAGTCTCATATTTTTTTCGCCACACTCTTCAGTTATAGATAAACAACCTAAACGCCTAGAAACCGTATCAAGCAAATTTTTTTATGTTTGCATGTTTTCCCTGTTATTTTTATTCTTTATTGGAGCTGTAAAAACCAAAAGTTATTTAAATGACACCATCATAATTAACTAGTGACAGTATGTTGGTGCAGTATGGCTTTTTCAGGAATATGATAATATATTTTGCTGCCAAGAATATTATTACCTAAATTATACCATTTCTACTAATCCCACGGTAAATATAGATGTGGTTTCCGAGAAAAGTCAGCTTGTAATATATTTCTTTATATATATAAATCCATCTGCTTTACCTTCGACAACAGGGGAGCATCTGTGTGCAAGGTTATCAGAATAATGTCACAGTACAGAAAATTTATGCCTAATGTTTAGCCGTTACCAACTTTCCCCGAGACAGTTGCTGTGAGAACTTACAAATATACAGCAATAATAGATATACAGATAATAACTTCGGTAGTCGTTAGAATATACTCAATGAATGTATGTAGAATCATTTTACGAAGTTAAATATCAATATTTCACACACTCGGGTTTGTATAACCTTCTGTGTTTGTCTGAATTAAGTTGTTGCCTAGAGTTTAAATTATCTTTGTGTAAAAACTGATAAACTTATACTTGGTTTAGAAACAGTATGACAAATACAAGTAAATTATAGTTAGTACGTTTTTTAAAAAATAGAAATATTTGTGGTCCATTTTAGACTAACAGAATGAAAGATCACTTCTATTGACATGATCACAGTGGTTATAGTCATGGTTGTTCAGCTGCTCACAAAATGCTGTGAAATACGTATTGTAAACCACTCACAGAGAACTGAAAACACTTCTGAAGTGATCTCCATATTATTATAATCAAACGTAGCTGCGTGCCTCACGGAATTCTTCGTGGGATATCTACAACATCGGACTCAAACAGTATATATATATATATTTATAAAGGATTCTTAGCTTGTAAACAAAAGTTATTTATGTGAAGACAAACCGAAATGGTAGCACTTTACTCCAATAAAATGTCTTATTACATGCGAAAAACTGATGGTTCTTAGGTGTCACGCGTAACATGACGCGTTATTAATCGCCACTTACCAGATACTGAGAAATGCAGTCGATGGCTTATTAAGCTCATGAACAGGTTATCCCGTGCTCAATTACCGCACACACACACAACGCCAAGGGCGGATAATAATCTACACAGCACGACTACTTGTCGGCAGGCTTGCCAACTGTTTTTGTAGGTCAAGCGTATTGTGCGCGCGCCTTGAGAACAGGGGACCATAAGTATCGGATTGACTGTGATCAGTCCGATACCACCACTCAAGTTCAGTAGTCGTGAAGTACAGTGACAGCAACGACCTTGATGACTAACATCGGTAGCTTACGATTTCTCAGTCACGGGGCTATACAAGCTTAATGCTGGAAGAGCATAGAAAACGTTCTGCTGCAATAAACCGCGGCGTCGTAAATGCTTAGTGTGCTACTGCTTAATTGTTCTTCATGGCATGTTTGATTTCAGATTAGCCATTCGTGGTTTTATTTAAGTTTTATATTAATTTACGTTTTCGTCATAAACCGGTCCAAGGGCGTATCCAGGATCAGAGCTAGAGGGGGACAAGATTTGAGTTATGGGGGGGGGGGCAACTCATATTGGTTTCTAGGAAGTGGGGTGGGGCACTGCAACATGACGATTTCTTATAAAATGAAACTCAAACCTATTGAGGAAACTATTTTTATTATTGATTATTATAGTAATCCAACCACTTAATCTAAGGACCTACTATGTACTAAATTAAGATCGTAACTCAGTTATAGTTTATGTAAACATTAATCGCCTCGGATTCTTAGAAAATTTTTCAATATCTTTGTTCCTCAATATCTCACGGTGTTCTTTCATGAAATTTCGATGCACTTTCATCAGGCATAATCCAGTCAATCTTTCCTCTCACAAAGTGCTGTTGAGCCAATTCTTCACTCATCGAAGCATACTGAAGGCAACTTAATTTTTCTTCTAAGGAGGGGGGGCAGTAGCACCCACCCCCCACCACCACCTGCCCCTCGCTGGATACGCCCATGAACCGGTCGTAGAGTGTTGATACAATATGCCCCATTTACACGGTTATTATTAAAAAACGGACGCAAATTAAAAAGATGATAAAAGGAATAATAACGAATAACCAACCCGATGTGAAGGAAGTCAATAATATGGATTTCACTTAAGAAGCGTTTTCAATCCTCTGTGAGTGGTTTATAATACGTATTTCACAGCATTTTGTGAGTAGCTGAACAACCAGGACGATGAACACTGTGATCATGTTAGAAGTGATCTTTCATTCAGCTAGGCTAAAATGGACCACAAGCATCGAAATTTCCTACCGCTTGTTTTGACTGCTAAAAACGGTTGTCTGTGAATTCGCAAGACAGCAGAATTTTGTTGCAGGTTTCGCTGAAACTGAACACTTTGGGGGTCAAAGTACTAGTCTGTCTGATGTGGGGGTTCTTGAAAGGAATAGCTTTCACCATTTTTTTGTTTTTTTGTTGGAAGTCAGTTATTATATACATTAGGCTCAAAGACCAAAAACGCTCACTGAGCGAAAAAAAAAAAAAACGACCGTAACGCGTTGTTGTTTCTTGATGACGGTCACAACACGTTGTGGCTTTATGTCCACGATGAATCGTTCAAGGCTACATTTAATATATATATACGATTCTTCTTACCCGTCACGCTGCAAAACTCTACAAAAAAGAAAAAAGTAAATCGTCATGTGTGGAGAATGCGACCTTGATCAAATGACTCTTTTCGGTCTTTGAGTCAAATATATGTATATATATATATATTTGTTTAAATGTATCAAATTTACATAAATTCTTCGTGGTGATTAGTGGCTAATTTCAAAGTGGAAACGTAAATGGTACAGTGGAACTCCAATTATCCTAACTCCGATTATCCGAATGGCTGATTATCCGAATCACTTAAGGCAGTCACATTACGACGTGCGTGTAACAAGTTGAAAGGCATATCAACTGAAGAAGAGAAGGAAAAAGAAGCTAAAGAAAAGGAAAGGGAAGAGACAGAAGAAGATGGGGATGACGTGTCACTTAAGAAATTCAGAAACATTCTTCTGAAAATTCTTGGATCTCTAGACGTTAGTACTGAAGATTTAGGAGAATGGGTGGTGTGTGATTCGTCAGACCCTGGGTATGAAATTCTAAATGATGAACTTATTGAAAGTGTGAGAGAAGAAAGTATCGAGGAAGAAGATAACCTTAACGTCGAAGTTGAAGCAGACACGGGACCATCAGCTAGTCAAGCATTTGCCTGCCTTGAAACTGCGTTGAAGTGGATGAAGCGTCAGCCCGAGTGTGACCACATGCAATTTCACACTGTCAAGCGGATGAATACAGTCAAACAGCTTACTTTGACCGAGATGTTCAGCAAGCAATGACTTTTATTTACAGTACGGTACATACTGTACTAATGTAAAGCACTTGTAAGTGCGCTTGACATGTAAAAGTGTTACCTTTTCATTTAATTAATCAAAAAGTCGTTCTTTAAAAATACTTTTTTCTCCCATTGTTAACATACATACTGTAATTAATTAAAATAGATCCTTTTTCGAATAAATCCAACTATCCGAATTTTTTATTATCCGAATGGGGTCCGGTCCCAACTGATTCGGATAATTGGAGTTCTAGTGTATTGCAAATCTGACATTATGTTTTAGTTGAATACTTAGTGGAATATATCTTCGTGCCGGATTAACAAGAACACTTTACATGTAATAATTCTTCTGTAGTTTTTGTTTTATACTGTGATCTTGTTTACTTAGTTGATATCTGGATCAAGAGGATATTTCTTGCCTCTGCGGCTGCGTTTTCTGCTGCAACAGGATCATGCTTTAATAATATTAAACAGTGAAATATGTCAGGAATAAAATTAAATCATAATTATTTCACCAATCTCAAAAAATTAAGGGGTGAAAATAGTCCGTCAAAAAAACGTCCGTAAAGGGACCGATCAGGAATGACCATCCTGTTGTAAAACAGACAATTGTTACAAATATGAAAAAGACAGAAAGAGTATTTCAAAAGAGAGAGAGAGATTGACCGACTTCATCTGGCTATTTCTGAAATGAGGACGTGCTACATATATAGTGGGAAGGAGCTTAGGAGGGGGGGGGGGAGAGAGCAGAACCTAGCAAGTAACCACAGAGGGATTTATTTAGCCTAAGAAGATGGAAATATGAGTTAACGGCAAACCGTTTAGAAATGGTACCATTTTTTTAATTAGGGTTTTGTGGCGCGTTAATGTTGAGGTCATTGAACCAGCTAGAATTATACTGATTAATTAAAAGATACCAGTGTATCAGCAATAGTATACATGGAAATCTCGCAAAAATATTATGAAGAACTAGAAAAAGTGAGGTAAAGATCTAAATCCTAACTTTCTTTAGGCCTCGTCGACGTCAAGGTCATTAGAAGTGAGAAACTATCAGGGTAAGGAAAGAAAAGGAATCGCAATGGTTTTTGAAGAAATCATCCTGGCAATCACCTGGAGTGATTTAGAGAAGTCAGGATGGTCGGAGGGGGATTCGAACCTGCGTCCTCCAGGATGCGAGGCAAAAGCGATACCGCTCACCCAGCACGTTTCTTCTAAAATCAAACCATGGGAAGCAAATCTGATAACGCGATTTAGGAAAAAAGTAAATAAATCAGAGAACTTATGTCGAGTTTGCAGAAAAGAGAAGGACAATAATCAGTTACTGCTGTTACTGAGAAAAATAATTCAAATATTATGTATGCACTCTTGTTAAGGTATTGCACCTGAATTGACACCTGAAGTAAGAATTGTTGGGCTGTCTTGTTCAAGTGATCATCTAGTAATGTTAATCAGCTCGTTCCCTCAAAACGATGAGCGTGGGGCATTGAATCATCGGCAACGTCTTGATGTGTGAAGCAAAGCATTATACGAGAAGCCTGACTAACTATATGTACAGTATAATCTTATTGATTGTTTCGGCTACTGAGCTATTTTTGAGTATCGGGAACAGTGTTCGCATCCTCCCCATTCCCTTGCTCACCTCTTTTTTACCTGGGATTTCCTTTTTTTTTTTGTTACTGCTTTACGTCTCTTTTTAACATCGAGGTCTTTAGAGACGGGAAAGGATGGGGGGCAAGGATGGGGGCAAGGAATGGGAAGGAATTCGGCCATGGGCTTTTGAAGGAAGCATCCCGACATTTGCCTGGAGTGATTTGGGGAAACCATGGAAAACCCAAATCTGGATGCCCGGACGGGGATTCGAACCGCCGTCCTCCCGAATGCGAGGCGAGAACGCTAACCGTTACACCGCCCCGCTCGGTTGGGATTTCCAAGTAATTCTTCTCTCGGTGATGTAGCCGTTCTTATCAAATCCCCAAAAACATTTCGACAGTCAGAAGTGAATTGGTTTTAACCCCAGCTACAGAACGTATGAAATAGATACTATAGCAGTGTTTTTCATTCTTTTTGATTTCGCGACCCCTTTACAAGTTGAAAATTTCTGGCGACCCCCCCCCCCCCCCGACCGCGACACATCATACAAGACAAAGAAATAATTTAATGAAATTACTGCGTAAATGTTGTTTTTTTCTATTTTGGTACATTTTAATATTATCCAGATCCACACTCTGCAAGAAGCCGCGAGACTTTTGAAAGTAAGTACGAGGTAAGTTGGTAAGGCTATGAACCTGGACGCAAATTCGCGCGGGTCAAACTGCGTCGTTTCAACTCTCAGCTCACTCAATTCAATTAAGTGCAGGCAACAAGTAAGGACGTCATTCTTTGGTTTTTTCGCTTGCTCCGCGCGTTTGTAAGATGGATAAGTTTCTCAAAAGATCGCAGCCTTCAACATGTGGTACGAGTGTCAATAGCGGTAGTGGTGAATCAAACCCGAAAAAAATAGACATTACGATGGCAGTTATTTGAAATACGGGTTCACAGTCATAAATAATAAACCTCAGTGTGTAATTTGTGGCGATGTTTTATCACGTGAGAGTATGAAACCGTCAAAGCTTATGCGGCATCTCACAACCAAGCATCAAAAAGAAGCCGATAAGCCGTTGGATTTTTTGAACTAAAGTTGAAAGTTCTTAGTCAGCAGCAAAATACTATAATTCAGGTAATAAAATCGTTTTATTAATTTAATTTTAGCATGGATAACCGAATCAAGTCGACTTTATTCTAATTGTTGCTATCTCTACTGTTGATGTCTTATGATGTGTATTTCTTTGCTGTTAGCATACAAATTTTATTATACTTAATTTTGGTTTGCAAAGGTTTCGCATGCTTAATTTTTATTGACTATTTCACACTCACTTTTATATTGTCTGGTTTATTTTCAGGCATCCAGTGTCAATGAGTCAGCATTATTAGCTAGCTATAAAGTCGCATATCGAGTTGCTAAAGCAGGGAAATCACATACAATTGCCGAAAATCTTATTTTGCCAGAAGCTCTTGATATGGTTGAAATTATTTTAATTTAATTTAATTTAATTGCAATGGAGCACAGGCTCCGGTGGCAATTTCCCTACACACCCATCTTCCCCCTATCCTGCACCTACCTACATTTGCCCTCTACAAATTTTATCTTTAAATTCTTTCAAAGTTTTCGGTAAATTATTCATCATTTCTCTTGGTAACTCATTCCAATCCCTGACACCCTTACCTAAACAAGAGAATCTTCCCACACCCTGGTGCCTGAAATCGAGTGCCAGCTTGTGGTCATGGTCATCTTTTCCCTTCCATGAACTTCTTTTCATACCTATTGCAATATCTTTCCATGCCTCATCGCCAGTATATGCCCTGTACACATCCATTACCCTCCTCATCCTCCTCCTGTCTTGCAATGAATCCCATTCCAGCTCCTTTATCATATTATGGTCAGTAAACAGGAGGCAAACAAGTTAAAAAACATATCACTTTCTGATAATACTATTTCACGCAGAATAAACGATATGGCCAATGACATTCAAGAACAAGTAATCGAAAAATTAAAGAACAGCCAACATTTTGCTTTGCAGTTTGACGAATCTATAGATGTTTCCGACTGAGCTCAGTTTGTAGTATTTGTGCGCTTTGAAGCGGGTGACAATATCATGGAAGAAATCTTATTTTGCAAAGCACTTCCTGCAAAAACTTCTGGCCAGTGTTTGTACGATATGTTTTTAGAAAGCACTTGCGACTACGATATTGATTGGAAAAAATGTATCGCTATTTGTAGCGATGGCGCTAAAGCTATGACTGGCAAAAATAGCGGACTCATTGCGAAATTAAAATCGATAATGCCAAACATATCCTGGACACACTGTTTTCTCCATCGACAGGCTCTAGCTGCTAAGGTAGTATCTTCTGATTTAAATTATGTGCTCAAGGAGGTAATAAAAATTGTGAATTCTATCAAAGGTAAAGCCTTGCAAACCCGGCTATTCAGAATCGTTTGTGAAGATATGGGCTCGCTTCATCAAAATCTCCTTTATCACACGGAAGTCAGGTGGCTATCCAAAGGAAAGGTATTAACAAGAGTTCTAGAACTGAGAGCTGAATTGTTACAAGATACAAGATCTCAATATGCTAATCGTTTTTCTGACCCTATTTGGCTCTTGAAATTAGCATTTTTGGCAGATCTTTTTAGCCACCTTAATAATTTGAACAAGAACCTCCAAGGTAGAGAAGAAAATATTTTAACAGCTAAAGATAAAGTCAAAGCATTTCACGCAAAACTTCGTTTGTGGTTAACCTCTCTGCAAAACAGTATATTCGAGCCTTTTCCGTGTGTTCAGAAGATTCTTGAAGATAACGCATCAGACCAAAGTCTCGTAGTAAGGGCTCACATTCCTTGCATGATACAGAGTTTGCATAATTTACATGAGAAACTTATGACATACTTTCCAGACTGGCATTCTGAAGCTGACAATGAGCGTAGATGGATTTTAAACCCTTTTATAGATATGGCTGATGTCACCACAAATATGAAAGAATGTCTTATAGATTTAGCTGCTGATGGCATGCTTAAAATGGAATTTAATTCGCAAAGTATCGACGTATTTTGGATGAAAAGAAAACATGAATACCCAGAGCTGGCAAGGGAAGCTCTAAAATTATTAGTGCCATTCGCCACTTCATACTTGTCTGAACTAACATTTTCTGCAATGGTAGACATTAAAACTAAAAAGAGAAATAGACTGCAATCAGAAAATGATTTGTTTATTAACGTTTCAAAAGTAGAACCACGATTTGATAAACTTTTGAAAAATAAACAAGCCCATCCTTCTCACTAAAATTGTGTTTTGATTGTAGTGGTAGAACCTTGAATTTTTCATTCAGCCCGCGACCCCCCGAGTAAAGCTTCGCGACCCCCGTAGGGGTCGCGACCCACAGATTGAAAAACACTGCTATAGAACATACAAATATTCGGATATTTTCCTTCATTTGTCAGCTTCGCATCAAAATAGAACATACTTCATTTTACTCCCGGTACCTTGCAAAAAGTTCTTCCCAGTACGTTTAGCGTGTGGAGCTGTAAAGGTAACTAAAAATTACATAATTACGTAGTTTTTCTCGGCGTTGAGAATATAAATATTTATAAACGTTTCTCGGGAAACAAACCGAGTGATGTTGTTATTAATGCACAATATTTCGGCGACTTTATCCTCCGTCGCCATCTTCAGGTGCAGTTGCAAGTCTTGAAGTCTGCCTTGAAGTCAGCCTTGAGCGTGTTGTTTGTAAACTGGCATGGCAACGACAGATGTTGTTATGTTGCCTAGCAGCATCTCAGATGTCATTAGACGCCCGCGGAACACAAAAAGCAGAGCGTTGGTGATGAGGAGCCTCAATTACAGGAATCCATGCATCACTTATCTGGAATCCACAATCCCTGTTTACCAAATCAGACGCGAGGCGAATTTCAAATGCTTCTTTAATGACGCTGTCCCAGAAGCCTCTCGCATGTGTCAACACCTTAGTCGCTTCGAAATCGAAACCATGTCCTTCTGTCAAACTATGTTCTGCCACTGCTGATTTATCTTTTTGCCCTAGGCGAACATGTCGGGCGTGTTCCAAACAACGTTGTTGTACGCACCGTATGGTCTGACCGATGTATTTCTTTCCACATTCACACGGGATGCAGTAAACTCCGGGTGTACGCAGGGCAAGGTCATCTTTTGGAGAGCGCAAAATGTTTCTCAATTTTGGTGGTGGTAGAAAAATGGTCTTAATGCCATTTCTTGCCAGGACTCTTCCGACCCTAGATGTTGTGGCGCCAGAGTACGGCAAGAAGGCTAATTTATCGTGTGGACCATTATCGTGTTTATTAGGCCTACGATTCATTTCCCGGAATGCCATGCCAGTTTACAAACAACACGCTCAAGGCTGACTTCAAGGCAGACTTCAAGACTTGCAACTGCACCTGAAGATGGCGACGGAGAATAAAGTCGCCGAAATATTGTGCATTAATAACAACATCACTCGGTTTGTTTCCCGAGAAACGTTTATAAATAAACAACGCCGAGAAAGATTACATTTATTTATAATATAAATATTGTTCACGGGTGACTAGCCAACAACGATTGAGAGCTCCGAAATATTGTGTAATTATAACACTCCTATAACTCGGCCAGTCACCCGAGAACAATATTTATAAAACGAGAAATTGTGTACCGGTATGTATTCGTTAATAAACCAATCAGTACTCGTTACTATCGAATCGTTTCTTTGGTATAATTGAGCGCTAGCATGAAGCATTATATCGAGTCGCGTCTCGTTCGGGATGACTTCGTTACTATCGTATGGTTTCGTTAATCGTTATTTTTAATACGATCGAGCACTAACGTGAAACATCGCATCGCATCGAGTTGAGGCACGTACGGGTTACGGGATCACTTCATTCGTACTTTGTAAAATTTAAGTACATTCTTCGTTTAGTAAAGTAGGCCCTAAGTATAGGTAAAATTTACTAGTTATGATATAGCATTTTAGAATAAACTCATTTCACGAATGTTTAAAATTAATAAAATCTCACAAAGGTATGATCAATCAAATAGAAAAATAACCTCCTAAAATAATCCATCCAAATTTTCTATTTACAAATTATGCTGTGTAAATTTTAATGTTAAACAAAAGAAAAGCTACAAAATAACTCTTTATGGTGTCAAAATTACTCGTACTTACATTGTTAGAAATATCAAACGTTAAGAGTTAATTATATTATATATATTAAAATAACGTACACGAAACATGTTTGTACTTTTCTTTGTAACAAAATGAATTGAAATCAAAATTCCGAGAAATACGTGACGCATGATGTTTAAGTGCTCATTCTATCATCCAGATTTATTTAGTCGCTGGGCGAACCATTACAATTCCCACATGATGCGTCGTGTGTGTTCGTGTATCGAATCAAACTGACATACATTCGACAAATGCGAGTAATGAAATGAATTTGTGAGTGACGTTTCGGTACTTCGAGTCAGGCGATGTATGCTTTACCCTGTAACGAATAAGCTCTAATAGTGTGAATAGTCAGCGGAACAGACAGAATAACTTTAAACGTAAGATACTTCTCGTAGTCGAAATATATGTTGCTAAGGATATAAACAATTCCAAGTATATTTTGAAAAGTGCATGCAAACAGTGTAAGTGAGTGTCGGTGTCTAAACAGCGCCTTTCTAATGTAGATAATTATGTTTGAACATAATGTTTTGGATTCTTATTAGAGTCAAAACTCTGGTAGTTTAAATGAAACATCATTTTCTTTTCTGATTCATGAATTCAAGTTTAGCTTTCAGCAAATTTTGTGATTATCTTACTACGGAAAGCATTAAATTATAGGAACGCCACCGAAACGTACGAAGAAATGTTAAAATTGCCGCACAAGACGGTTATTTTTGTATTTTTGAAGACTGCAAAGTGGTCCGTTTCTTTTCAATGTGATACGTCGAAGGAGCGTTGCAGCTTAGTGCTGTTGTGGGTACGTAAATGAGAATTGATTGCATCTAGATCTTTAATTAAAGGTTGGAGGGAGGAAGGATTGTCTAAACGTTCAGAACGTTGTACTTGGCTTACGTAACACACGATGCAGATATTCTAAAGTTCTAACAAGAATAGGCTGCGTCCATGGCCACGACTATCCCTGACACACTTCTTGCGTACTGCCTTCATCTCCGTTGCACAGAAAAGTGAACGTCAAGTTATTCGTCTCGATATAGAAACCAGTCCCTCGCTTGTATTCAATATTCGTATCGACTTTAACATCATCCACATTCTTCTTTACCTTCAGTTTAGTAGTTACAGTATCTCAAAGGCGATCAGAGAAAATTATTGAACCATATTTTCTTTGCCAGCGTGTTTACAATAATAAGAATACTGTTAAGATTCTGCTGAACATCAGTGGTTTAAGACATCTATTTGTCTATAGTGTAGCAGGAATTGCAATTTACCGATTTCAAGGTCATCCTACGGGAGTGGTACAGGCAAGGTAGCGAATTGACTACCACGTAAGGAACGAATATAGCAGCAAACCCAAATCGAATTAATCTGTTTTCACAAACCACTCTTCATGACACATGGATCAACGATTTAGCTAACTATTGCCGATCAAAAAGGCACAACCAAGACAAGTCGAATAACCTGCCACCAAGCTGACTCCCATCAAAAATGGTCCTAAATTGACTTCATTACGCAGATAAAGCCACTTTATCAAATCTGGCAATCGATGTCAATGCAATATGCTGTTAATTACGAATGTCTTCCTAGTTAATATAGTACAAAAGAACACAGGTCGACATGAAACGAGTCCTAGTCTATACTAGCAAAATGAAATCTGGATTGAAGGATTATAAATTTGGTGAAAAAAGGTTTATTTTTCACTCCAACAATATTTTACTGCGATTACATTCGTCACAGATTTTCCTTTTGACAGAGAATTCGTCTGTAAAGTTAACAATTAAAATTATGTAAAAAATTTATAATGAATGTACTGAATTTTTAATGTTCTGAAAGGTGAACGGAGGCAGGTTGAATTAAAACAATGAAATTATAACAGCTGAAATTTGATCTTCCAATAAGCAAAGTGGAAGATATGTATTTTTTTTATGGACTATTATAAAAACCATCCGGACATTCGCTCTGGGTGATTTCAGAAACCATGGTAATATTAAATCCAGACGGCCGGACAGAGGATCGAACCCACGTCATTTCCGACGCCACGCTGGATTTCTAACCGTCCAACCACCAGGGTTGTTAAGAAAGTGTATGTGAGACATTAGGTCAAAGAAGCAAAGAACTCCGGATGTCATTATTTTCCCATCTGAGGATCGTCTGTGTTGGCGTCATAAGGTTCAGAGTACATGAAACCAGTAGTAAGAAAAAGAAATCTGTACGTCCCTGCATATTACAAGAAATCATTCTTACTTTCATGTGACGTGATTACGAGGAAGTCCGAAAAAGTGAAATTTAGACGCGCGTCCGGTGCACAACGCGTAATTCCCGAAATCAGGTACCAATATTGCAACTCGGTTCTCGAGTTTTGTTTCTTGTCTTCCGAGGAGGAGGGGAAGAAAAATTTAGAACAAGGAAAAATTCAATAAAAGATGAAGGAAGGAAAGGAATATGTTTAGGTCCGAACAAGCACAATCTAAAGGAGGAATATCTTCCTGATGCTGGTGATGTAGCGTTATTAGCAGAAAATAAACAAGAAGTTCAAAAAATGGTCGAAAACATCCGTGAGATCGCAGAAAAAGCATGACTCGTGGTAAAATGAGTGCGAGTAGGTTGGCATAAAGAATTTTTAATTACATCACTAAATTAAAGGTGACTTCAAAATGGCTTGAGAAGAGAAAAGTTGGGATCCATCCAGATGGGAGAGAGAATCGAAGAGTGTTTTCAAACTAAAATTGGTAAATTCAAGGGATTCCAGGAACAATGTACAAAGGTCAAAACCATCTGGCCTCAGTGAAAGAATGAAAAATCTCTTGGAGGAGAAAGAAAAGCGTACTAGTAAACCAATTGCTTATCGTGGTCCAAAGTAGGACAAAATCGAAAGGAGAAGAAGAAAAACAATTTTTACGATTATTATGATATTGCTTCACTGTGGAACTATAATGAAGCAGAACCATGGAAATTGTGTGGAAATTTCTAACATTTTCGTTTCAGATCCTTTCGGGTCAGCTGTTTTCTGTAATATCCTGAACTGAATCCAGACGATTGCTTGGATGTTTTTTATAGCACGAGGAAAAGTAATATATTACGAAAAATGTTGTTCTACGCGTGTTTACGATTTTTTCAACAGCAAAATTACGCTGTAGCTACTGTAGAATCTACAGTGCAAATGAGGTAATTTCCGAGGATATTTATTTCGGTATATAGTACCAAACCACGAGATCGCTGTTGGTTTACACGAAGAAAAATGTAGTATTTACTGTCCTTTGAATGAAGAATTAGAGCATTATTTCTCCTAATTTTTCTTCCAGACACTAATAAAATTATTTTTTCCCATCTCGAATGGAATTTTTTGAAAATAAGTGATTCGGAAACTACTTCTTCTACTTAATACTTCTCATTCCAACCTGACTTTGAAACTCCAAAAACTTTATTGTTATATCTAGTTACTAAGAAAACATATTTGTTTTGAATTGATCCAACTCACTGTATGTGGATTATGTAAGTCGTGATAAATATGAGTTTGATCGTACAAAACGCTAGTTATATGACAGTTCAGCCCACAATAAAAGCAACGCGATAAATTTCTCATCGAATAGGTATGTAAAGGTTGGTAAATGTTACCATTTCTATGCGGAAATCTTCAAAGATGGGGTGGTGAATCTTCGGCAGTGATAAATGATCGTAGAGTACTGAAAGGGCAGAGAGTATCTGTGTGGCTTGAGTGCATTGCTCCACCCAGAGGCCTTGACTTGTATTCGAGACTGGCAGCCCCCCTCACCCCACAGCTGTCTGTAGCTGCTCCTGATTTATATCAATTATAAACCTCCGCCAAGTGGGTTAGTTTCGAAACAAAGCTAGCTGACCGTCGGTAATGATATACGGGAATGCAGGTGGCGTGGCATACCGACGCGAGATTGTGACAAAAACGTCACCTCTGGGCCCGCAGCTGCGGCCTGCTCCCAAACACCTTGCCACCAATTCGCCGACACGTAAATCACAGCGGTCTGGTCGCTGCTCCAGTTTCCGACAGCGCTCACCACTCCTTCCGTTATGTAACTCGGACACGGTGCAACCGGGTCCCGGGCTCAGGCGTCAACAGTGACTCTAATCTGACAAAATCCTATTTGGTCCCCTCAACTAATGAAAATAGCTTCAAATACTCCTGGAACTGCTTATTTCAGAACGTGAAACATCTATTATCTTCTTACAGAGACGGTTTAGTAAGTTATATCAAAACTAATATTGTAAATGCGAAATTAGCTCCGTCTCTCTGAATGTTCGTTAAATTTTCATAACTAAACGACTCGACTGATTTTTACGATATTTGACAAGGAAATACTATGTATCTTTAGGAGGGACACAGGATACTTTTTCGGTATAAATATTTTGCCTTGAAATTTTAAAACCTAACCAGATTGCATGTGTAATTAATTATCTGTAATGTCATATCGTTACCCAGTCTTTGTTTGTTTGTGTGTGATCTGTACAAACAAAACTTTTATATAGATGTAAATATGCGCTACACTAGACTATTATTTTGGGTTTACCTAAACGTTTTTGGTATCAGTACATTTTTTCTCCATTTTTCACATGCCTCTAAAACGTAAATCAGGCCTAGGACTTAACTCTAACAGAGAAGGAGAAAAAGTTATTAAAAAAACAAGTATCTGGGGGATCTCCAATTTACATTTCCTACTAAATTTAGCCTTTGCTATGACTATCAATAAGGCCCGTAGAAAGACACTGAAAGTAGCAGCAGTAAAGTTAGAAAAGAAGCGTTTTTTTTACATGGGCAGTTATATGCAGTTTTCTCAGAGGTTTTCAATCACCTAAGGATATATATCTTAGAAAAGTACAGCAAAACCAAAAACGTCGTGAACAAAACGGTATTGACATAAGATGTCTCCACAAAGTGACAGAATTTTAAACCAAGAAACAAAAATCTACTGGAGGAAATGCGATAGTCTCCCACAGTTAAACCCTTTCACCCTTAATTTGTTGCTATTTTTAAACATGTTGTAAATTGGTTCTCTCCCTGAGGCAGGTTCAGTAGTAGAATGGAAAGGTGATGGCTTGCCTGTAATATTATTCCGACTCCATGTTTATTGGGATATATTTTACGTAAATTACAGCTCTCTGTATTTAATTCTAGCAACGCAACGTCCACGCTAGCTGATTATAATTATAGAATTGATAACATAATGGAAACAAATTATATTAATTGACAATTGTTACACTCAGAGATTTAAGAAATAAATAAGAGTTAATAGCGTTCCTTCAATCGTGGTCGTGCATTATGCTTCAAAGATTTATTTACGAAACGATTTCTCATTTGTGTTCGTGGTTTATACGTAAATTTATAACATTTTGCTCTTCAATTCGAATTGTAATTGCCCGTGTGTAAAAGCGTCACTAAAACTATCGATAAAAAAATTACAATTTCATTTTATAACAAATTTTTTTGTATTACGAACGATAAACCGAACTAGGTGATTCAGTCTGAACTATTAACGTTTAAAAGTTATTATACTGACCGAGAAATGCTTTTTAGATCCTAATAAATATTTAAAAATAGAACGTAAATGAAAGTGTGCATACTCTACCTTAAAACGGATTTAAAAGCAATGTTCATTTGCAAATTTAGTTTCGCCGATAATTTTATTTAAAACCTCAACGTTTTAAACTACATAGTTTAGTTAGTACATGACAGCAAGTTTGTAATGTACAGGGAATTGATTTACTTTATGCAACAATTTTTAACATAAAAAATTTACGAGTACGTTTGAATTAAAAATTTAATTAGAATCATTGAGTTTCTGACAGAATAAGGAAATAGCGTTACACACTTTTACTGTTTAAACTGATAAACTCATCAATTCAAGACAACAGGATCAATGCCCCTATATCAATTAAAATGTCTAGTTAGTTGTTTGACCCGTTACAATGTCACGTAACAAGTATTCGAATGGGTTATGCAAATACCAAAACGTTTCAAATATTGTGAATACTTCGTTCTTAAAAATAAAACATAGAAAGAAGTATTCATTATCAACCATTTAATATAACAAAACCAAAGTCAAAACTCAAATTATCTTCCATTATTACTTTATCTTTAAAATATGATTGTAATACAGTGTCCCGTAGATTTCACTGGTATCTTGAAGTGCATTCCTCCATTCCATTTCTTACACCGGTTGCGTCCGCTGGCTATTCTGATCACGTCATTTCGATAAGTAATTCCCACTTCCACTGAACGTGTAGCTGGGAATTACTGATAAGTTATGTTACAATTTCCGTTCACTCAGAGATTCTCCGATAAGTCTTTGTCATTTTTTCTTTGAAATAGATAAATGAATAATGGAACATGATGTAACTTTTATTTAACTACAATTTCACATTTCGTAATTCAGCATTAAGAAATGGGCACACAATTAATTAACTATGATTACTGAAGTTTGCTTTGTTTAAAGATCAGTATGTTCGTTGGTACGTTTAAGCAAGGCAACGTCTACTATTTTTCAATATTCTGAGACATTTTCCATAGTGAAATGTTCCACTTTATGTGAGGCAGGTGATTTCGTAGCCATCTGAAAAGCGAGTTTATGTTCAACTATTGTTTGTTGTTGGACGTGTCTAATTATTTGAAACACAGTTTCATTTTTAGCATTTTTTGCTAGCCGACGTATTAGATACTGGTTTATATGAAACGCAATTACACAGCTTATCCCAGCTGCACTTTTAATAAAACAAATTTTTTAAACACTTATTGTATTCGAATCGAATGTGAAGTTTTGTTCTCCTCTAAAATATTCTACCGTTTATATTTACCCAGGCGAATTGTAACAAAGTTTTCGATGTGTAACAAGTCTTTTATTGAATCCATTTTCTTTTTGTTTCTAGCTTTACGCCAGGTCGACGCCGTGGTCACTAGAGGTGGGAAACGATTGGGAGCAAGGAACAGGAAGGAATTCGGCAATGGCCTCATGAAGGAACCATCCCAGCATTCGCCAAAAGTGGTTTGGGGAAATCATGGAAAACCCAAATATGGACGAGGATTCGAACCCGCGTCCTCCAAAATGCAGGGCCAGAGCACCACACTCGGTAAATTCATTTCTAATCGCCAAGATATTATTTGTGGAAAATGAGTCCCTCGTACAATAGTTGGTTTGGTAGTAGCAACTTTGTGGATTACTCAGTAGACTGGTGACCAAGGAATATACAGGGATTCAAAAACACGGTAGGACAAGTGTTTGAATCTACATAGTGACTATGTAGAGAAGTACTGTAGTTTAAGTAAAATAATTTTTTTAAAAATTTACTGGTTGATTTTTAACAATTATTACCCTCCGGACTTCGTACGTTTTACTCTTTTAATTTAACTGTTGAAATGTTGCAATAGCATACCATAAATAAATTAGAAGAATAATCTTAATCCTCTTAGGCAGGTGCAAGAGCCATATCATTCCATCAGTCATTGACGAATGCCAAGATGGCTCAGTGGTCAAGGTGCCTGCGTAGAGATCAGAAGGTCTCCGGTTATAATCTCGGTCTCGGCTGAAATGTTCAGAAATTCTCGTCCCTACTTCGCTTCTAATAAAACAAACCTTGTATATGTGAAGTACGCCAGAACTCTTCCGTGATTCGGATTTCACGTTAAACTGTAGATCCTCTATATCCGGTAGGACCACCAGGTTACGCTAATCACAACAGGCGCATGCGCGGCAATTAAAAACTCTGTCATCTTTGTCAAAAATACCGTAAGCATTTACTTTATTTAATTTCAGAATAATTCAACACTTCGCTACGCATTATCAAGCTAAAAGGAGGACTGAGTAAGTCTGTGTCAAACACGTAATCAAATGAATGATAATATAAACTCCAAGGCGGAGAAACTTCTCCAATGATCGATGGTCTAATATTCAGCTAGGTTGACAACACTTTTTGTGATTCATATCTGATGATTAAAAAAGAAAAGGGTACTTCATGGCGCTCATTGGGGTTAATAGTTATGCTATTAAGAAATTAAGAATCGTAACGCTTGTAGACACATATATCTTACGTATAGCGTTTCGTAAGTTAATGTTTTCGTGATTTCATTTGGGTGCCCAGGTATTTAGCGAGTTAATAAGAAACTGACAAAGATTTAAGCGGTCATTTAGCTTAATGAGCCGGAGTAATGCAGTAATTAGCCTGTGGTCATAAAAATCAAAACGGATTCAAGCCATCGCCCAAGTGAAGCTAAAGTCGATTTATTTCCTATCGCAGAAATTAACTGCTGTGATCAGGACGTTAATGTGCTTTATTACGCCTCGCCTGGGGTTCAGTAATCAACAGTATGGCTGCAAATCGCATTACAAGAGTACGAAATTACTGTACAGACCATTCTGTGAACCAAAAGCAACAAACATGATGTTAAATCAATCGAAAAGAAACACGTATGATTGGAACCAAGCCTGTCAGTTAATAAAGTAATTCACAAGTTAATGTTTCCACCTTCATCTAGATAAATTTTGACTGATTAATACGGAATAATCCTCTAAAGAACAAATGTTAACAAAAAATCAGTTTTTAAATATTACATGCCTACTGCTTACTGTCATTTTCAGATTTCTAAACGTACCATATTACCAAATCTACCCAAATAGTAGGTCTGTGGCTCCTCAAGTGAATATATTCAGTTAGATTGACTTACACGTACAACAAATTCTTATAGGGATTGCGGAAACCGCTTAAAAACAGCAGTTAGGATGACCAGTTGAACCTCATCCCCATTGGCAGGTCCATTATATTTTAATGATATTTTGTAATATTCCTTCTCCCAACAGTCTTGAAACTTACAGTTTACGTACAGTTAACATAATGAATCATTACGTTATAGCTTCATGAATATATCAGAGATATGAAGTAAAAGCATTTGTGTTAAGATATTATAAGGTGTTCGTTTATATTAAAATGCAATCCGAACACAACTAATTAATAATTCATTATTTTCGTACGATATCCACATCTAGGCTGGTCTGATACAATCCTCCATCTCTTAATACATTGTGCTAATCTGTTCATCTCAATATACCCCACACAATCCGCATCCTCAATAATCTTTTTAATATATTCCAATCATTAACTTTCTTTACGATTTTTTTCTCCAACAGTATCGGTTTTTCTTCAAATTGTGTGTTTGAATTTTTACTCTTATATAGATATAGTCTAAATCCTATTTATTTATATATTTATTACAAATATTACAGTGAATCGTCTATGTACATTTATGAAATAACTTGCAGCTATTTAATATTTCACACTTAAGAAAACAACAGATGTAGTTTGGTGAATAAAATCTAACTAGGTATTATGCCGTATATTACCTGTCAGATATGACTCACTTGCATGCTTTGTATGGAAATAAGTTATTACTAATCAGTTTCCGAAAAATACGAAGCAGAAATATTAATGTCCTTTTAGTTGCTGCATTCATTTCTGAGAGATGTCATTTTTGTTAGCTAAAAATTAAAAGTATGATTAGTTTACATTGAAAACGTATAAAGTGAGCATTACTCTTACCATGCAATTTGCCGTATACATGCTTTCCATAGGTATGAACATTATTACAGTACAATTACCCTAACCAACTACCGTTCCTGTTTAGCCTCGCAGGAAAACAAATTCGTTGGCTTCCATTTTATAGTTATTGAGATTGGCTACATCGATGATTAGTTATTTTTTTTTCTGTGTGTAATGAGAAGCTGATGAGCCTGAAATTAGTTTCACGTAGCATATTTGGTCGGCGGCTTGTGTTTACAACAGAAGACTCGCCTACTTGCGAAATACGAACCACATTTCTGTTTTTGTTAGCAGGTGCTATTTTCTAAGGGCAATTCTCTTTACGCTCTTTAGTAATCGATAGTTTCGTCGTAATAAACAACTAAGCAGCATGAAAGAAACCCATAAACTTCATCAAAGCCGATGTAATGCTTGCTGATGATCAGAATCAACCGAAGATAAAGAGCCCGCCTTGCGTAGGTAGTGCGTATTAGATCCAAGCCGCCGCGCCGTGTAATTAAATATCTACTCATTATTTGACTCTCCTTACAGTAAGATTACCTTGGAGGTTCTTGTTATTGGCCATAAAAAAACTGAAGCAAGAAGACAGTAAATCTAGCATCGCGTGAAAATGGAACAGTCTAAACTTTCTACTCGTGAATTGGAGTCTATTATTATCTTGCCTCAAAAAGAAACCTGCTAATGACGGAATCAAAGAATTTCAAAACATCTTGTCCACTAAGTTATCATCTTCTGAGCTGAATTCACTGTGACACCAATAAATACCTTGGTAATTTGGAAGTAAGTTACTTCACATAGTTGCCACCGTCTGCATATATCTAACATTAGTACTCCATTTATAAATTGTCAAAAATCTTTTAAATGTTTCTTGCGTCTGTCAAATTTTTGCAAATTTTAACAAATGGATAAAATTTACACATTCATTGAAAGTTTCACGAGGTGGAAATCATAGATGCAAACGATTGGAAATTCAGAGTGACTGCCTATGACTGTGCTTAGCATCTCCGCCAGTTGTGTTAGAAATATATTTACAAGAATGTTTAGAAGCTAACCAGCTGTAAAATTATCTCTACGATTCAATGAACTTCGTTGATGAAGAATGGTAGATTACCAACAAACCACAAAATCTTAACTTAATCGTGTGATTTGTATGTATGGGCGTTAATTTTCGTATCTTGGAACATGAAACCGCACTAGTAATTCACGTCTGAAGGCAGTGGATTGCAGTAAACCAGATGCAACTACGAAATTCAGTAATTGACATCTTTTTCACATGGCAGTGATCGAATGATTAGTGTAGTGTAAACACAGGTCTAAGTGCAACAGGTGTAACATTGTCTTCCTCCACAACCCGACTTTGTCTGTTCTACAACAAACCAGTTACACGAATCCCTTTGTAACTGAATACCTGATACCTCTGACGAACGATGGACAACGGCGCTGCATGGGAAACATTCGTTCTTCTTCAGACGCATTAATTTTGACAGTAATATGGAGTTGTGTTGTGAGATTTTGAACGTGTTAAAGTATCTTGGTATGAGAAAAGGAAATAGAAGAGATTTTACGTAGATTCCTAAGCAACTTGTCAGATGGTTCCAACTGGCACTTCAAATAAACACTTGTTAAAACTCAACATTAAAGGTTACAAGTTTCACAGTACCAAACAGCATTTTTATGGTACTTGTCGGTTCTAGGTAAATTTTTACGCAGTTTCTGAGATGAATCCCATTTCACCCTCAAAAACACTCTTGATACGAGCAGAGTAACACATTACAAATTGACATTAAACTTCCTTCTTTAGGCTTGATTGTCCGCAAGCGTCCGTGAGTTGTTATTAAAAAAGCAGGTCCGAGGAAAAATAAAGTATGGATACATGAAAAAGTACCACGGTGTCTATATGCAAAAAGCAAAGAGTTATTCTGGATCAACACAGTACGCTATGTACAATGGTGTGAAACTTACCTGCGTGTACATCATGATTTATAATGTTATCAGTGATAGGTCAACAACGACCTCAGCACAGTGTATTTGAGGAGCAGAACCTATCTGTTATTTTAATTGTATATCTGGTGTTATATTCTGCTAGGACAATACACGACCCCTTGTTGGGAGGAATGTTAAAATCTTGCTGCCAAAATGGAAGACAGAGCTTCTTCCATAACCAAGCTGTTCGGTAAGTATTTCTGTTACTTGTGAAATGGGAATGCGGCCATTCGCCAATCGGCCAATGAGTGACTTAAACACAGAGTAGCAGATGGATGCTACAAAATACATTTAGTTAAGGATGCTAAAGTCAGTACAGGAGAATTAACGCTTTAACACCACAGAGCACCTAGGCTAAGAAATATAATAAATTATTTCACATTGCCGATAGAATTGGATATGCGAATTTCAATAATTTGCCCTGAAAACTGCCAGATGCACTGGATCTTTCTATTTTTTTCTGGTTCTACGCCTCGTCGACGTCGAGGTCATTAGAAGCAGGAAAGGCTAGGGACAAGGAACGGGTAGGAAATCGGCCATGGTCTTTTGAAGTAAGCATCCCAATATTCGCCTGTAGTGATCTGGGGGTATCCATGGAAAATCCAAATTTGGGTGGCCTCCCACAGGATTGCGAGTCCAGCACGTTCGGTGAGACGCATTGGAACACACATAATACCAAAAGAAGTCAGAATGGCTTGACGACAACTTAAAACATAAATATTAAATCACAAATCGTACTTTTAACATTTTATGCCAGAGAAAAATTAACTTCAGAAATGCAAGAAAGTAAAATGAAGTATTTTAAATATGTTTCCGAATGGGGATAGTTAAAACAAAGCTAACGGATAAGGAAAGGACTTAATACTTATTTGGAAATAGTGGAATAAGATAGGATTTGTAAGAATGATGAATCTATTTTGTATACAATAGGTTGATCTGTCAGAGGAATGCAGTCGTAGACTGAAACAGAAGGGGTGGTTTGCGATTAGCAGTTCCATATCGATTTGGGACGAAAATGTAGAGTGAAAGATTATTGGTGAAGGTTATAAACAAATAAACTGAATGACCAATGGCGAGTGATTCCTGAAGATTGCTCGCGAGCGAGCAGAAGTGCCTTCGGATTTCACGCGAACTGAGAGATGCCTGTGAAGGAATGCCATTAGAAGACAACAAGACACTGCGCCACACACGTTCGGATGTACAGGTGAATGTACTTACAATGGCTGGGTTCGGGCTTGGCACTCGAAAGGACTCGGGTTGGATTCTTGTTTCGGTTTTCATTAGTTTCCTGAATCAATAAAAACAATTGGCAGAATTGTTCTTTCAATTTATGATGACCGAGATACTTCCAGTTCCTTTCTGTTAACACTTTCTCAGCTCTTATAAACTCTACATTAACTTACCATAAAGCCGTATTTCTTTTTTTCCAAAAAGAGTGCAATTCGAGGCGCTGAAAAAAGTCTGAGAGTTCCACGTTAGCAAGCTACATTTTGTTCAGAGTTTACCTATAACAGTGGTCACGGGTGAACGTGTTTCGTGGTGCTCGCGAAATTCTTGACACGCGATGTTTACTTCTACTTACGAACGAATACTTGACAGAAAGTCAGTTTTTCAGTTATAAATTTGTCCTTCCGAACTATAGATCAATCTCCTGCTTCTCATAACTGTTGTAATGTTGTCCAGTTGTTGGTATAGGACCATATTGGGCCTGAGTCTGTATTTTCTCTCTTCCTTTACGGAACACATGATTTTCTCAGGATCTTGGGTTATTTATCTTTTACTTTTAGTTTACAACTAGCGGAGTTCCCTGGGTTGCCCGGTATAGTTGGCGTAGATTTAACCGTACTCTATTTTTATTCCCGCAAAACATTTGTAAAAAGATTTATAAAATACGCGCAAACTTTTTCGGAATTAAAGCAAACTTACATTCACCCGCCCCCTACCAAGAAACTGGTGGGTTGAAGTTTATTTGCACGTATTCGTCCGAAAAGATTCATGTATATCAAGCTTCGATAATTTGGTTAAGAAATTTCATTACTACATTACTGAACAACCTTAGATTATGTTAAAAACTCACGTTTGATTCAATTGCGAAGTGAATGGATATACTTGTGGCTCGAAACGCCAGATCCTTTAACTCTGCAGATAAAATATCAAAAGTGAATCCGGAATAATATTATCGTAAACAGAAGACTAATGCTGAAGGCAAGAGATATTGTCCAGAGATCGTGCTTAAAGGAAATCTATGTTGTTTTTACGGCTATCTATGTCGTTTAAAAATTGATATCCCGAATTGAAGGAAAGAATACTTCAAGTTATGGCTTTTAAAAATTGAATATATCGAACTAAAGGAAAGAAAGTTTTGTTTAGTGTGCAAAATAGTTATTACTATAAGTTTCCTATTGCTTTAATTAAAGTCTATGGTCAGAGAAATTATGTTGTGAGTGTAGTGCGGAGTATGCGGCATCTAGTGATTCCTTCTGTGGAATTTCTCACCATACGTTCAGAATTTCATTTAATGCTCCTACATTATTTAACGTTGAAACATAAGACATGCCAGACAAGTGAATTAAGATTCTAAACTTTGAAACGGTGAATACTCCATCGAAATCTGCCACGTAGTTTCCTAGTTTTTATACGACCAATATGTCCGGTTTTCGTTTTATAGATATTGTATTTTGATGTGTTTTCATTTTGTAAATCAGATGTTTCGAGTTTTGTATCAGAACAATATGCTCAGCACTAATTTCTGTTTGCATCATTCAACGCATTTATATGGCGTCTCTGAGACTGATGACTATCTGGGCTGATGACTGACACTTTCTGTGTCGAGGTCGCATATAGGTCGGTATTCCAAGTCTCTGCCATGAACCGTTGAAGAAAACACCTTTCCTTTGTCTAGCATCAAGCAGCTGATATCAACGACCATCTAACCTCATGATGCCAATTATGGGGCGTAAGAAGGCGCTTTCTTGTAAGTCTCTGACCTGCTTCATTAGCGTGGAATAATTACACCCCGCGCTATCGCACTTCACTTGGCACGCATTAAATTCTATTGTGCGGTGCCACGCGTGAGGAGATTTGCCCCCCAGTTTTCCGTTAGTGGCTTGCGCCCTCGTTCACTTTTTACTGGGCGCTGCTTGTGTCGCTAGAACAAACGACATGCGTGGGCTTCCAGCGTAATAAACGTCATCCTTGAATCAGGGACAGTTATGTCTGAAACAAAAACGTTGCTGGCGGGACAGTGACAACAATGCAATTACTTCTCATAACAGTTTCAAGATAATAAGGAAAATAAATCTATGAATTTGAAATAATGCATTTTGCTGTATGTACTTATTTACAAATATGATATGAAGTTGGAGTCTCTTTTTCCATTTTTATCATTCCTCAACTAATCTCTTCAGCTCCATATTCTAATTACTACGTACATGTTCAATTATTTAATACAATTCTTCCGTTCAAATGAGCAATTCTACCAACATAATAACCAACATACTTTTCTTATAATCCAACACACGATTCTATTAATTCATTTTGCTTAAAAATTTCTCAAATCAATTCTTCAGAAATAATTTGCATAACATGTTCATTTCGTATTTTATACGTCTGTTTAACTTTCTGCATCCTTGCATAACACTAGTTTCAAACGTCTCAATGTTTTCTCTTGTAATTTGAAATTTAAAAGATTCTTTTCCACAGAACACTACATCAAATTTCATATTCTTACGAAGAACTCTTTCTGTTACGTTTAGCATGCAGTTGGTAAGCCCCTTACTTCAGCGAGCAGTTGATTATTCGAAATTTGGAGTTAGTGAACAGGATGATGCGTCATATTTTGAGGTCCACTCAAGTTCTTCATATGATGGTATGATGCAAGCAAATGACTGTACAGGGGGGGTAAGAGGCAAGACACAGAGACATTAATTAGACTTTGAGAAGCGAATGATTAATGATGCAAGTTCAACGCAATGATGAACAGATTCGCACAAGACTGAAGTCGATGACTTTATGTAACCCGTTAAGACAATGGTAAAAGACAAAAACACTAGCACTAAGACATTTTAACAACTACAATAAAAGAGGATCGACACATTTTTGTATTTGTGGCTACATTATATGTTTTCTGCTTTCTTCTTAGCAATCCAATAGAACGTATCCTCTCTGTAAGTACGGTAGAAAACTATTCTGTCAGATACTTTAGTTTTTATTTCAGTCATATCAACAAATCAAATATTATTTGAATTCAGAAATATGGTACTGGTATAAATTATTTGATGGGCACTGGTAGCTATGTGTATAAGAAATATTATATCTTAAATAATGTATAATATTGTTTATTGTTTGAATCATAAATTGAACCCTCAACGACGTTGTCACGTATATTACTCAGAGTAGAGGCGAGAATACACGCAGGTTTCCTTTCAACACATTCTTTACCGCTGTTGTTGTCAGCAACTTATTTACTTTTTCTATTTGAAAGTTCAAGTTTTTTCATATTATTTATCTTTCACGATTATGAAATCATACACAGACAGATTAATACAGTTTATCCTAGCCAAAGATTATATTCCACACAGGACGTATTTGTCACTGTACCAACTATGTTCTTTCACTGATAACAGTAGCTTTAATTGTATTTCCTAACTCTGTTGACGAAATAATACCGTCTGTAATCCAGTACCGACGTGCAGCTATCTTCTAACCACATTCCTAAATATGTGACCTGTTATTCCTAAAAAAAAAAAGAAAAAAATTACTTGAACTTCAACATAAATTACTGATATTCGAATTAGGCATAATTACAGCGCCTATAAAACATTTGTAATGGTGTAAATACACAAAAGCTCCGCATATAACAAACTAACTGAGTACTTGTACCGTTTGTTTTCAAAACTGTAGCACACTGGAGAAGACACTTAACCAATGCCCCTTCAAAGCGACGTCGAGCAAAGGTAAAAGATCTGATGTTTTCAGCTTCTGGGGAATACAATAAATTTCGCACTTGTCGCAGTACATAATACGCCTGTTGGATCGCGAAGTATCGAAAGGTATCCAGTTCTAATCCATGCATTGGCTAGATGTTTTGAACATTTTCAATGCAATTCTTTTCTTTCAAAATGCTTGCTCTGTTTATCAGTGAATCAGCACGATTCCAGGGCTGGATTATACAGAAGCAACTAAACAGGTGTACTGCGTGGCAACTCCAAAAGCTTTAAGGGATCTCCTGACCAGCAAATCGTTACACATAGCTATTACATCAATTACATTGCTATAAGTGCTATTATGTTGATCAAAACTGTTATCTGAATAAACATATTTTGTTTCGGAAGTTATTACACGCAAAGACAATTTTAGAATCTTGTTTGCCGAGCGTGGTGGGTGAACGGTTAACGTTCTGGCCTCGCATTCGGGAGGACGCGGGTTCCAATCCCCGTCCGGGCATCCAGATTTGGGTTTTCCATGGTTTCCCCAAATCACTCCAGGCGAATGCCGGGATGCTTCCTTCAAAAAGGCCATGGCCGAATTCCTTCCCGTTCCTTGTCCTCAGTCCCATCCCGCCTTTAATGACCTTAGCTGTCCACGAGGCGTAAAGCCATAAGCAAAAAAAAATCTTGTTGTATATAGAATTAATACGAACTTAAAATTAAATATGTTCTATTATGTTCCGTTAACCAGTTTATTCCTGAACGTTGACCCACAAATTCCATGGTAAGTATGCTTCACTTTTAGGCTGGATTACTAAGTCAAGAACTTAGAACCCCTTTTCCGTATTGTAAACTGATCTCGGTAGTGGATGTGATAGAGCGTCCCGTCAGATTTAATAAATAAAGACTCTTAAGGCACATTAACATCAGAGATAACATTACCTGATCAGCACTTCAAAAAATCTTTAATAACATGTTTCTCTTTCTTTTCCTTAGGTTTTGCGCCTCATCGACTTCGAAGTTACTTGAGGCGGGAATGCATTGGAGTCAAAGGCCTTTTGAAAGAACTATCACGGCATCTGCATGCAGTGGTTTTGGAAAACCATGAAAAACCAAAACAGCCGCACAGATATTTGAATCCATATCCTCCATTTCACTTGAAATATTGAAATACTAGCTGGTGCCCACGACTTCGTTCGTGTTTGTAAAGAATTTGGATTGACAGCTACCGACATCTAACCACCATGGTGCACGATGGGAGACTCGATGCTATTACCACACACAAACGCCAGTCATCTGCGCTATGTAGTTCAGGCACCAAAGTAAAATATACGGACCCATATGTCTTTGGCCGAAATACGAAAATATCCTTGATCAACCAATGTCAACCACCATATTTCCCACCCTCCCACAGTTACAGAAATTCGGCCAACGTTATGATCGACGGGTGACTCTGTGCTACTACCACACACAAACACCAGTGATCTGCGCTTAATAGTTTTGACTGAAAAGTGATACATCATGACACATACATTTTTGATAGAAATATGAAAGTGCCGCAAGTCGACCACTTTCAATTACCATATCTCCCACACCCCCATAGCTACCGACATATAACCACCATACTACACGATAGGAGACACGATACAACTACCACACATAAACACCATTGGTTTTTGCTATGTAGTTGTGGCAGCAGAGTGACATATACGGAGACACATGTCTTTGGTCGAAATACGAAAATGCCCTGCATCGACCACTTTTAACCATCATATCTCCCACATCCCCACAGCTATCGGCATTCGGCCAACGTTGTGCTTGACAGGAAACTTCATGCTACTTCCACACATAAAGACCAGTGATCTGTGCTAGGTAGTTGTGGCTGAAAAGTGAAATACAGGAAAACACACTTCTATATATATATATATATATATATATATATATATATATATATATATATATATAAGATTGTGCTGAATTATCAAAGAATTTGTAATGTTTACTATCGATTTAAAATAAATAATTGGTAGTCATTGCGGACGGCCGATAGAAGTTAAAACTTAAAACTATGATTATCATACGCGCCACACGCCACACATATAGCTACAGGTATACTAAATAATAATAATTCGATGTGGTCGTAATGACCTGGTAACACGGTTTATGCTGGCTGCGCATTCCACCCCTGTCGTAACCGCCTTAACCTAGCGCGGTAGTGCCGCCATGTATAGGGAAACAACATTTTAATATGGAAGCCGGATCACAGAAACGTTCTAGCATCCTTCACATTACACAGCACGCTGTGCCAGAGGTGAAGGTCTGGTTATGCGTCTATGAAAATCCCCGTCGAAACAGGGATTCGAACCGACAACCTTCTGTCCCCCAGTCAGAAACCTTAACCACTGAGCCACCAGACCGCAACAGATGTACTGTTAACATTAGCATGTCGGTGACGCGAACTTATAAGATTTTACCCATCCAAATATCAACCAAGGCACCCATAGAAGTTTCAACTTAAAAAAATAAAAATCTAACTTAGTCCACAAACCCGAATCTTCCAGATGGAGATGTACCAAGCTATTGTATCACGGACAGGAACAACAATTCCTTTCCTCAGGGGCCTTCAGTTTAACGTGGAATCAGAACCACGGAACATCCCGCCGTAGCTCATGTAATTAAATGGAAGTCCTAAAATTCCTGCTCACCACGGGATTTAATCCCCCGACCTGAGAAAAACTTTCGTCAGTTAACCGCTGAAGTATATGTGTATTAAGTACTATAAAAACTGAATAAAAACCTGTGGGTTTGTATGAACAACTTTAACAGAAATTACGGTGAGGCGGGGAAAGGAGGAGAGGGTTTAGGTTTTTGCAAATCAAACGTAAACAGTGTTTTTCTATTTGTTTTAAATTATTCGTATGCAAAGTTCCAGCAAGATCGGAAAGCATCCAACGCGCATATCATACTGTAACACGTCATAGCAAGTAGGTGACGCGAATTCATAGATTTACCCTCAACATATAGCCCGCCTATAAAAGTCTTATCATAATTTTTAAAAAAAAAAACTCTGCTTTTGTTCTCAAGTTACAGCCGTTCTTTTTGTTCCACTTCGCAATTTAACATTTTTCGATATTTTGTGCTGTAGTGACTCTAATAGTGTAGCGAATACAGAAAACGGAATAAAAACCACTATACTCTGTTCACCCTCAACAGGCGGGTCAAGGTAATGTTCCCCTTGTCTCACTCCTCACCTAACCACTCCTCTCTTGCCTACCACTCCAAGCAGACTCTCTGTCCTGATAGATGGGTGGCATATTTGTCAGTGGACCCCTTTTCCCTTCGCATGTAGGGGTCAGGACAGAGGAGTGGGGATAGAAGACAGTGACCTTGAGCCGCCTCTGTTAACTGAACGCACTATAGTGTCTAGGCCAACACCGCTGGGAGTAAAACTATGTCGTGCTGTGTGGTGGATTCAGCTTGACCGAATATAGTTTACGAGACTTGTTTGGCGTCGGATCCGTATCGCACTCAGAGTAACGTGGATAGATGGCGGTGCGACATCCAACTGGGGCGAGGACACACTGGCTAGTCTGAAACACAACACACCTGCCTGTCTCGGTAGAGTGGGCAATATCACGAACATACAGCATTAGTTTCAATCACCGTTTACTATCTCATGAATTCTTAAGGCTGCCTCGCGATTGCTTCGTTTTGTTTAGCTTGGAATGTAGTTTGGAATGTGTTTGAGATTTGCTGGCGGAATATCGGATTTATAACTCTGGTGTTCAATTTGAATTGTATAGGCTTTCGTTTTGAGAATGACAGTGTTGCGCGAGGATACTTCGCGACCAGCTCTCTATAAAAGTACAGGCTGAGAGATTTCGGATGTCTATTGTGCAGTTGCTGTGTCAGATACAGCAGAAACGTTAACCTCTACAGATATAAAACCTCTGATGTGCAGTTGTTCGATACGAGCGCCTTTGGTGACACGATAAGCATTGTAATATCCCTTGGTGATGGTAAATTTATTCGTGTGAATTCCACGTTTCTTTGGCATCGGTGAGAGCCAGGTGACTCATACCTGCGCTGAAAGACCGAACAATTTATGGCAGGCCGTAAAGTTAAAAGCTTTACGCATTCAATGAAATTCAAAGGACAGTATAGGGAATGTGCCGAAATGAGGATTCCTGGTACAGTAGAAAGTTGAAACTAGGGAAACGATGCTTCGGAGAAAAAGTCAGGTTGCGGAACAACTTTGTTGGGAACCAGCGAATCAAACTGTGTTACGAACTTTTAGAAACCATAAGTTTTTTATGTTGCATGAGGAGCGCCAATGGAGATGGTGGATGACCCGCCAAACGCTGCGACTCGCTGAAATTTTCCGCCTCTGCTAAAACTGGGGAGCCTGCAAGTTTTCAACGGAGCGAACACGCGGGAGTGACGACATTCTGTTTCTGGCCAGCAAACAATCCGCACCGGCGCACCACAGGAGATCGGCGGACAGGTCACTACCTGCGGGGAGCCAACTCGCCAAGTGGACGTCGCCAAGTGACCTTCGCCCAGCTGATCAACAGGGTCTATGAGACTCTGTTTTATCTGCACGTCATCTGCTACGGTAAAGAACGCCGACGATGTATAAACACTCTTGCGTCATTCAACCATAGGCAACGCTCTGAGATGAGAATCATGCTCTAAATTGTTCAAAAGAAACTTTTAATGTTCAGTTCTGTTCAATAAACCAATCAATTTTATATTCAAAGAAAATAATAGGTGTTGTAAACCCTGCTTTCAATAACTTCCTTTCCAATCAGTATATCATTTGAATAGATGAAGATTTGTGTTTTTTTTTAATGGTATTTTAAAATTACAATTGCTTTGATTAAAAGTATTTCAGAATTGGAATGTCGCTTCTTTCGGATAAAGAACACTTCCATTCTTGGCGCCTACCCGGGATTAATTTTGCAAATTAACTTATTAATTAATGCATCTCATTATTTTATTCTAATTTTAATAACGTCAAAAACAAGACGTTACAGCATCAATTCTGTATCGGAATTTCTGTAGACCTTTTCATGTTGCAGCTCACAGGCAGCCATTTTCCATAAATGGGTGTACAACTCAGGGATTATTTTTTTTATAGGTGATATTGGTTCGAAATTTCCGTAGCATGGTCACAACCCTCTAAAATTTAGCAAACACTAAGACGCACAGCGCCATGTTATTTTAACTGCACTCTATCGGCTAAATCAGACAATACGTACATTCAGCACCTATTATAAATTAAAACTTAAAGAATTCTTTATCTGCATATGAGAGTGTTTTTTCTGTGTTTATCATATTCACTGCACATTACACGTCAGAAATCTTGGAGAGACTTTTAAACCACTTTGTATTGAATTTTACGATTATTCGATTAAGATGAATGGAAAGGAGAACTGTTCCATTTGTCACATGTATCTGTCTATACCATTGTTTTTGTGATACTGTGTATTTATGTATTGAGAGTATGGAAGGAATGTTTCAAGTAGCATCGTAGACATTGTCATACGGTACCCAACAAATGCATGTTTTAAACCAGCTTTAGTGGTAAGTAAAAAAAGAGCAAAAATGTACTTTAGTCATTTCAGTGTCACGCCATTAAGCTTCATGGAAACGGCGCTAGCGCGGGACATTATTTTTTATTGAAGTTGTTATCTTGTGATGATATAAAGTAGCCACTGTGATTATTGCAATATTTACCAGATCTTTATTAAACTGGTGCTTATCCGCCAGTTGGACATCTTTTTCAGACAGCAGTAACAGTAATTTATTTATCGTATTTCATTGCTGTTTCCTCTCGAACCGACAGTATGGTTCAGTGCATTGAAGCGCTGCACGCTGGATAGGGGAGGTACAACGGGGTCGGGCACGAGCCCAGGACACCTGCTGTCCTGACTGCGGTTTTCCACAGCCATCAAGGCAAATGCCGGGTCGGTCCTCTATTTCCGCCTCATAAACTATACGTTACACAAACAAAAAATGCACTTGTCACACGCTGAACATGCTTACACGTTTCACGGATTATTTATTTATTTATATGTACATTCAGATGGTTCGTTCACTAGAATCTACAACGATCCGTTATTTCATAATATTATAGTAACATTTTATACTTAACAAAATTTTGAAAGATAAACACACATCCTATAAACTACGAAAATGGTACAAATAATATACTATTATTACTACACACTATAAGTAACCACTTTTTTAATTTTTTTTTTTTTTTTTTTAACTGCTTTACGTCTCTCAACAGCAAGGTCTTTAGAGACGGGAAAGGATGGGGGCAAAGAATGGGAAGGAATTCGATCATGGCCTTTTGAAGGAAGCATCCCTGCATTTGCCTGGAGTGAATTTGGAAACCATGGAAAACCCAAATCTGGATGCCCGAAAGGGGATTCGAACCGCCGCCCTCCCGAATGCGAGGCGAGAACGCTAATCGTTACACCGCCCCGCTCGGTATAAGTCACCACAACCCGTTAGTAAGAACTATTACCCACTAATACTAAAGAATTAAGCATCTTGAGTTTTCAAAAGTTAAGTCCATTTTACGCTGGCATCCGTTGAAGAATAAGCTTCGGTAAATCCAGAAGCTACACTTCCGGCATCAGTGTTCCACTTAGTTGTTTATAACATATCCCGTCAGTTTAGGGTATCTCGACTCATTCCTTATATGGTTTGCTGTATTCCGACAGGTTGCTGGTTATGCTGAACCCGATACTGCTCCCTAGCTGCATCTGACACAGCATCTACCAGCTTGTCCAGTTCTTCCCAGAGGGGCTTGTCTTTCAGAATTTCCATGGTTATTTTCCTGTTATCTTCACTCTATACTGTCTGATTTGATCTTCAACTAAAGCACATTCCAACAGTTTATGATCAGGTGTTCCTGGGGATCCGCACGTGCATAATTTATTCTCTGTCCTATTGATCCTGCAGAGATATATTTCATAAGGTCCATGACCGGTGAGGAAATGTATCAACCCTCGGGATGGATTAAAGTGCTTCATACGCATCGTTTCTCTGATGTCAGGAAGAATTTCGAATACTCTCCTTCCTGTTTCCGAATTGTTCCACTGCTGTTGCCATTCAATACAATTTTAAATTTTTATATTAGCATAAAGCCACGAAAACGCTACCAGTTGCTTAAAAGTCATGAGAACATCGTATTCACCAAAGAAATGCAAAATGAAAATGGGGAGCTCAATTTCTTAGACCTTAAACTTGCAATAAAAGACAACAGTATAAATTTTGATATTTATCGCAAACCGACCTATACAGATAACATCATCCCTGCCGATTCTGCACACCCAACATCGCACAAATTAGCATATTTTCATTCTGTAATCAATCGAGCTTTAACAATTCCCCTTACTCCCACTAAATTAGGAAAAGAAATTAACATTATCAAATCCATTGCTCCCAATAACGGATATAATAAACAAATAATAAATACCATCATAGACAAGAAAACCCGTAAACCGTGCTCAACATTAACAAAAAACGGAGACATCCAAAATATGATAAAAGACAACAAATTTATTGTGATTCCCTTTCTAGGAAACATATCGTATAGAATTAAACGCCTTTTAGTTAAAAAATACAGTTGCAGTGTAACATTCTCTACTCATAACAGTATAAAGAAAAACATTAGACATGCCATTAAAATGACGAATGATCCCTTTTCCAATTCAGGAGTTTATAAAATTACATGTAAAAATTGCCCTCAGTATTACATAGGGCAAACAGGCAGGCAAATAAAAATCAGATATAAAGAACACATACAAAAAAAGAAAAACAGCAACATTCCTAATGCGGGGATGGTTCCTCACAATAGCCCATGGGCGCCTCCTGCCATATCCCTTATAACCCTTCCAAACCATAACCCTTTTCGATAGGTGCAATGCACCCTCCGCCACACACTTTTAGTGAATCGCGGAGTAACAATAATAATAATAATAATAAAACCACTCGGCGAGGGGTTTAGAAAGTACGATAATTCTACACAGAGAAAAGAAAGGACGTAAACTAGACCTATTAGAAGAATTAAAAATCTTTAAGCATTTAACGAAAAATGATGGTAATATGCTTAATGACCAGCGGGAATTAGCTAACAAACAATTCTTAGAAGCCTTCAAGCCAGTAATTTCAACTGAATAACATAGTTTACTACATATGTCTATAATGTTCGATTATCCTAAAAAATTCTATTAGTTAAGTAATTGTTTATATATGAAGTAGATTTTAACCAATTTTTAAATATTATGTAACAATTTTTATTATATTACATTTAAGCACTTCTTTTAAATAATCTGAGTCACGATAACATTTTAGGAATAGTGCAAACTTGCACCTCAGCCCATCATTCCATAATGCAATCTTTACACAGTAAAGTAATTTTGCTTTTTAAGTAGACATAATAATATACCACGTAGCGCCATCTAACAAATTTACGAAGTTCGTTGATTCACATATAACTGGTCAGTTGGCGGAAGTCGCCCGCCTCGTACAGATGTTGTCTAGTAGACGGAAGGAAGAATCGTGACGATGTGCAACTTTCGCACGAAAGTGACTGAATTGTGATAATGCTTCCGCCTATGTAATTATAACGTATGTATAATGTCATATTTTAAAGATAAAGCTGCATGTATATATTTTATCATAGTGCAATTTTAACATGAATTTTTGTTTAGGTGTCATACTTCTGAAGAAGACAAAACTGTATTTGTCGAAACTGCAGTAAAGTTTTAAAGAATAAAAATCTTTTAAGCAACTGGTGGCGTTTTCGTGGCTTTATGCTAATATAAAAATTTTTACCGTTGCTGACACGCAGCTATGCTCAAAATTTTACAATTTTAAATGTCTACCTTCTTAGAAGCCACTTGACCCAGGATCTCTGTTACCTTGTCTGAGTTTCCTTTTCGTAGCCAGTAACATGCTGCTCTCTTTCTTATTTCCAGGTCTAAATCACATATTCCGAAAATGACTGTAAGTGCATCAGTTGGGGTACTTCCAAATGCGCCTGTAAGATGCAAGAGAATTCCTCATTGCATTCGTCTGATATCCCTTGCAGGTTTTACCAATCTTAGCCTATGTGCCCATGTGCTTGCTCCATAACTTGTAATAGCTGTGGTAATGGCACCATGATATAGTGTTATAGTCGGCAGTGAGATTAGAAATCTTCTTTGTCCAATGCTAATTATCTTATTCATTGCTGCAGTGGTTCTTTGGCATATATAATCAATTTGGTCATTACAATTCCAATGTTCATCCAGAATAACCACTAAGTATCTTATTGTTTTGCGTCTTTTATTGGAATTTTCTCCAAGCTTCACAGTGGAGTTGCGTCTCAATGTTCCTTTCATTAATTTGTATTGAGTTTTTGTTGGTGCTAGCTGGAGCTTAACATGTTTACACCAGCATTCCATTACTTTCATTATTTCTTTGGAGTTTGTCTCGATCTCTCTTATATTACTTCCTCCAACTAGCAGCAAAATATCATCTGCGAAGGCAACGATTCCTTCAAGCTCTGCCAGACCCATGAGTCTATTAAGGACAGATTCCAGAGCAATATCCCAGAATTCTGGGCCACATACTGAACCTTGTGGACATTCTTTTGTGAGATGTTTTGTCAGTTGCTGACCAGAGCTGTGAAGTGTTGCAGTTCTTTCATGTCAGTAATCTTTCAAGCTCTCATACAACACTCGTGGGCATCCTAACTCTCTTAATCGGGCGAACATACTCGGCCACCATAAATTATCAAAGGCGCCGTAAATGTCGATACATATGCCAGTGACTTTTTTGTTTTTTCGAGTTGACTATATACTGAGCTTCATTTATGGCATCCTTTGTTGACCTGCCTTTCCGGAAGCCGCACTGCTGCTGATTTATACCATTCAATAATCTGAATTTTTTCTTCTGAAATCTTTAGATCACAATACTTCAAATACCCCTTTGTGTACGGCCTGGCAGTAGGTATACAATGCTTGGCACCAGCAAGAGCACGGGGCCGTAAAACCAAACCTCCAAATTTGAGCATGACAACGATGAATAAAACTCATCCAAGTCAACCGGCCGCAAATTTTGGGAAAAGGTAGTTAAGAAGAATACTTTTCCCTCTAGGCGTGGATTTAACATAAAAAAAATCTCTGGGCAAATTTTTCAATCTATCTTTTCCTTTAAAGTTTCATGCAATAGTTAAAGTACTTCGAGTTAAAGTGAATACGTAGTAATCAAAATGAACTAGCAATCTATAAGTAATTACGTTAATAAGCGGTACTGATGATCTCTCACTGAATACTGGGAAGATTAAAGAAGGAAGGCCGCAGTGTGGATAGTGATACGTCAGTCTTCTTTGGCCGTCGCGTTGCCCTTTTCGGCGACTGCAGACGTACACGTAATGGTCTGGCTACACGATCCCAGCTGGAGATACAATTGTCCGTACTAATTTGGGCTTGTTAGGCCGGCGGCAGAATTACGATTGAAATCGCTCGGTCCGGCTAGGGCCGCTCGGTTCGTGCGTGAAGCGAGGAGAACTCGATCCGACACGGCCCGAGCACGGCGAGACTCAAAGACGTCGGCAGGGGACTCACAGGATACTAATTATACAACACACACTGTCAGCTGACGGGATAACAACGGGTGCAGCACAAATAAGTGCATTCAAAACAAGTTCCGAAAGTAAATCAGGTGAGGAATACAAGGTCAGTTCAGACCTTCCTTGTGGAATAAACGGACGTAGCAAATCTTACATTTTCACTGTCTCATATCAGCAAGAATGACAGCTGGTGCCAGCACCACATTAACTTTCACAGAAGTTAAAGAACATTACTGAATAAACACTGCTCAGTTTTCTTCTGCGAAAAGACGATTACACATAGACAGTAAAAACTAACAGCGTATGACATTTCTGTCCAGGGAATGTGGCGCTGAGGAATGGAGCTTCGATTTGCCAAGCATTCCACCACTGCAGTGACTGGACCAATAGTTAAACGCGGAATCAAAACCTGTTAACGTATAGGTAACTCTCATAATAAGCCAATAAATATTTTAACATTTGTAAAAAAAATATTCAATAAAGTCGCTTAAGAGAGGGAAATCCTAAGGATCAGTAGAAGGGAAAGGAAAACATTTCGCAGAAGAAAATTGAGCCGTGTTTATTCAGTAATGTTTTTAACCTCTGTGAAAGTTAATGTGGTGCTGACACTAGCTGTCATGCTTGCTGATATGAGACAGTGAAAAGTTAAGATTTGCTACGCCCGTTTAGTCCACAAGGAAAAGGAAAAATGAAAATTATAGACACGGTGCATAAAATAATGCTGAAATTTTATGATCACCTTATGAGAATGAGTGAAATCAAGTTGACAAAAAGAATTTTCAACCACATCACTAAATTATATGTGACAAAAAAATTGGTTGAGTAGACGAAAAGAGATACGGAAAAAGTTGGGATCCATCCATATAAGATACAGAAACATAGAGAGTTTCAAACTAAAACTGATTAGTTCAAGAGTTCTAAGAACAACGTACAAAGGCCAAGACCACCTGGTCTGTAGAAAGAAGGAGAAACCGCAGTGATAGAATGAAACAATTCTAAGTGGAGAATAAAAGCCGAAACAGTAATCCAGTAGTTTCGCGTGTTCCAAAGTAGTCCAAAATCGATAGAAAAGAATAAAATCCCATAGTTTATGTTGTTCTAGATTGGTGAATAAGTTATTTCACACTTCATGGGCAGCCTTAGGAACCAAGGTTCAGTCACAGAGGCTCATTATTTTTCTCGCAAAAGCACACTGAAATATTTTACTTCAATACAATGGATGAATACAAAAAATTATAAAGCACATGAAAAATTAGAATTCCAAAATTATTTCAAAATTCACAGGAAAAATAGTAATTTATAATAAGTAGTGTACCGAAATACATATCCAGACAGTAATGAATAAACTAACCTGAATTTAAATATAAATTCTCGCTACACTGACAAATTACACGTTAAAAAGTTAATTGCAGATACATGCTACAAGAACAAATTTCTCGTTCACTACGTCTAGAAAGCTTATTCTTTTACTTAGATTTTTCTTAATAAATAAACTAATTTTCCTTATAAAATATACAGAATGATTCAAAGTGACACCAACAATGCTTACTATGTTGTGCGCTACCACAAACTGGCCATGTTTTATGAGGGGATCAACGCCAGTAAGGCATGGTTTCTGTCAAAATCTCTTATGATTGTTTATGATTTCTTAATAGTTATGAAACCGATAAGCCATTAGCATAAGTTGGTTTTAATGAGCTGCTTAATATAACAGTCTTGAACATCCCTCCACAGACCATGGTTAGCATCCAAATGCCTATTTATTAGACAAGATTTGCTTACTGTTTTGCATGTGCTGCCACTAAGGGTTCGTCGGGTAATATGGCTGCAACCCGACGGAGCTTCAACACATTTTGTACAGTACCAGCTGGACGCTACAGATGCAAACCGATGGATTTGAAGAAGAAGAAGAAAAGTTCCATGCCCACCAAAATTAGCAAATCTTACACATCTCTACTATTTTCTGTGGAGTAGTACGAAGAGTATGTATGTCGAGTCCCCGCAACATCAGACGATGATCTTATCGCACGAGTCTACTGATCTACTGAAATACTGAACACACAACTTCACATGTTTGCCATATTCGTGAATGTCTGCGGCGTTGATGTAAGCTCTGTATACAACTGTGGTTTGTCACTTACTGCACAATGTGATGCCTTTGGGGTTCATGACGAATTTCGGAACGTGTACCCATCACCATGCAACATCCAGACCATAAGTTTCTTGACAAGGGTTCCAGCTCTTGAATCATGATTAGTTTGGCATACTGAACAGCGTTTTGAATAACCCTGTACACGGCCTTCTCACTCTATTCTCTTACGCTGGTACAAAGAGTGAGAAAATTCCAAACGATTGTAGTGAATGTACTAGTTCTATTAGTCAAACCGGTTCATGGAGCTATTTCCCACGACTTTCAGATTCTCGGTTTCACATATGACTATGCGACAGACCATCGAAGTGATTTATTTGTTTGTTTACCGACAGACGCTCAGTACTTTCCATTGCTGAAGAAGCTTTACCATATTTATGGCATTTACTTATGAGCTCACCACATAACGTTTTCTTTTGCATTAGGCTTTATCTCGTCCAATTCGAGGTCGTTGGAGTCTGTATATGATAAGGGGAGGAGGAATAAACGGGAAGGTATTGTGCCATGATCTACTCGTCTTACCATGCCATTATTCACTCCGAGTGATTTAGGGAACTACAGAATACCGAACTCTCGATGTTCGGACGGGGATTTGAACTCACGTATATCCAAATTCCAAGCCATTACATTACCAAACGACCATCAAACTCGGTGATCCATCTTCACCAACAACATATTTTCATATATATATATATATATACAGGGTGTCCACAAATGAATATTGGGGTTTTAATGCTTTATAAGATTTATTACATTATCCCTACAGTTATAAATGATATGTCAAATAAAAGAGCAACTCAAACAGTTTTGTTCGTTGGCACTAGTGCGCATGTGCGTGAAATGTTTCCGCTGCGATCCGCTAGAATGCGGTAGTAGCAAAGATGGCGACTAGTGAAGAGAAAGCGTTTTGTGTTTTACAGTTTGCAAAGACTGAATCTGTAGTTACTGTGCAGCGTGCGTTACGCATTAAGTTCGGGCGTGATCCTCCAAGTGACAATAACATCCGTAGATGGTATCATCAGTTTGAAGATACAGGCTGCCTTTGTAAAGGGAAGAGCGCGGGACGACCAAGAGTTAGCGAAGAGACTGTTGAGCGAGTGAGAGAGTCGTTCACTCGTAGCCCAAAGAAATCTGTTCGGAAGGCTAGTCGCGAATTAGAAATTTCTAAGTCGACTGTTTGGAAAGTTTTAAGGAAACGCTTGCAACTACGTCCTTACCGTTTACAGTTGTTACAGGCTCTAAAGCCTGCAGACCATGGTTTACGTGCCAAATTCGCTGACGAAATGTTGTTACATGACGATGAAGATTTTCTACATCATGTTGTCTTCAGTGATGAATCGACCTTTCACCTCAGTGGACATGTTAACACTCATAATGTGCGGATCTGGGGCTCAGAAAATCCTCAAGAGATCGTACAAGTGCAACGAGACTGCCCTAAAATCAATGTTTTTTGTGCCGTATCCCGGCGGAAAGTTTACGGACCTTTCTTTTTTGATGAACCGACTGTAACTGGTACTTCTTACCTTGATACACTAGAGCAATGGCTCTTCCCTCAGTTGGAACAATATGAACCAGAGAACTTCATTTTCCAGCAAGATGGTGCGCCACCTCACTGGCATAACGAAGTACGCGGTTGGTTGAACGTAACTGTACCTGACCGCTGGATTGGCCGCAAGGGGCCCAATGACAGAGCTCGCTATGCGTGGCCTCCACGTTCACCTGACCTAACGCTATGCCATTTCTACCTTTGGGGTTTCATCAAGGATCGTGTGTATGTGCCTCCGTTACCAGCCGACCTCCTTGAATTACGACAGAGGATTGAAGCAGCTGTTGCAACAGTTACTGAAGACACACTGCTCAACGTTTGGGAAGAACTCGGCTACAGACTTGATGTGTGCCGTGTGACAAATGGTGCCCACATAGAACACTTGTAAGCTTGTATATAAAACTGTTTGAGTTGCTCTTTCATTTGACATATCATTTATAACTGTAAGGATAATGTAATAAATCTTATAAAGCATTAAAACCCCGATATTCATTTGTGGACACCCTGTATATATATATATATATAAACGTTTACCTGAAAACAAACAGAGTAATATTATTATTGATGCACAATATTTCGGCAACATAAACCTCCGTCGCTATCTTCAGGTGCAGCTGTAAGTCTTGAAGTCTACCTTGAGCGCGTAGTTTGATTTATGTCGCCGAAATATTGTGCATCGATAATAATATTACTAGGTTTGTTTCCCGAGAAACGTTTATAAATAAACAACGCCGAGAAAAATTGCATTCAATTATAACATATGGTTTTGCCATTAGAACATACATGAGAAGAGTTTTTCTGAACACTAGCTAGTTAGGCACCAGGCATAAGAAAAAGTTGGCGCCTTGAACCACTTCGGAGCAAAAAGAACCAATAATTTGAAGACGGTCATTACTCTTATCTGTCACAGAAATCCGTCTCATATCTCGTTTGTTCTGTAATTACATGGATATTTTTTTGTTTACTGTCAGCAACGTAATGAAGGAGGTTCTATAGCGTCACGGCTCATCAGCATCTAGATAGCATAAGTGTACGGTATTATGTAACCCCTACTGATATCATGAACGTCAAGAACCAGAGCCAAATCTGTTCTACGAAAGAGAAATAACTGGTCCTGTTCTTCACGGTACAAGAATTGATGTAACTAATCTTAAGCATTGCCTCTGGCAAAATCAAAACATTCCAAATAGGCATTTTTAACCCTTTCCAGCCCAAATTAATGGGGATATATAAATAAAATAATTTGTGGTTTTTTATCGTTTCAAATGTTTCCAAAAACAAAAAAAAATTAATTTTGTGAAATTTTTTGTACAGGGCTATTTTTTTTCAGTGGCTTCATATGGATCTAGTGGGAAAATGTGATGGATAAAATTTTTAATTGATGAATAAACTGAAAGTAAAATATAACACAAAAACACTTAAAATGTGGAAAACACCTTTCAGGAAGTACTCATGAGACAATTTGGTTTAGAAACAGTGGAATACAGCTTTTAGATTCCTGTTGCTTGCTTTCTGTCAAGTGAATGTTGTGTCACATGGTACACAATACATGTAGGTAAATTGAAGTTATTTACTCATTACTGTTACATTATAGTGCACAACAACAAATTGATAAAGTAAGCATGAATAAAACCATTTGTTATGGTACAGTAAGAAACAATGCCCACTTATTATATGTACGGTATTATAGCATGTATCCCAAAAATTGTTCCATTTTAAAAGAATTAGTATTTAAACTATTTAGTGTTTTTGGGTAGCATATAAATTTGTTTCTTCAGTAATCTTTGGAAACATATCATCCGGTAAAAAAAAAAAAAAAATTGAGGTACTGTATAGCTGCCATTTGCTCAGAAGGCTCTGAAAAACTTGCATTGGATTGTGTCAAAGTCAAAGCAGTCAATCCACTTTACTTCAACTGCCGCCTTTCTCTTCTGAAAAGTTTAGGCTTGTGGAACATGATCCAAGCCAGCAGTGTCATTAGAAACATTTGGAGTAGCCTCATTCTGCTGTTCAGTTGGTAAATCAGTAGACAATACCTCAGCACAGCTCTCGTTTTCAATTATTTATTGTGTAGTTTCCAAGATTTACAAATTTTCAAATTCTTCGTCTGAAAATTCCAAAAACATTTCATCAGACAGTTCCTCATTCAGAAGGTACTCGAGGATCTCTGCCTCCGATAAGTTAGACGTCCGAAAGCAAATATTTTTTACACATAACCTCATTTACCATGCACGCGAACAACTATCTCCTTCTCCCAGTGGGGCCATATGGACCGAACATTTTATAAGACTCTAGCAGAACAAACTAATTTACTTTATTATTGTAATAGTATGGTTTGATATGGCTGTTTCATACAATTCAATAATACATTTTTTATAACATCAATAATGGTAACTTACCTCAAAATTAAAGTAAATCTTACACGCCAAACAACTTCCAACTACCTACTCTAAAAAAAGCCAAAGAAAGCTTTCTACTTAAGCTATATCTTTGGTGTTGCCATCTGTTGCTGCAGAAAACACATAAGAATGTAATGGTGCCATAGAGAACCAGTAGGAATTCATGATCATATTATAAATGTGAAATAAACTTTGTGGGTCCCTTTGGACCCGCTGGGCTGGAAAGGGTTAAAGTACTTGCACAACGCATCATACAGACTTAATCGTAATATTTCCAACTCTTATGGAAAAAACTGGAAGCATTTAAAACGAATGAAAAAGTCTGCAATGTCCAAATATTCGCTCCACTATCCAATTAAAATTGTAAGTGTATTTGGTCATAATTCCTTACGTAAGGGATGAAAAATATTTTTTTATTCGTGTCCAGTATTAGTCCCCTCAACGTAAGATCTTATTTGTACATTTTTTACCACTTACAGGCGAGAATAAAAACAGACGAAGAAACTAAACGACGAAGGAATGACTACAGATACTTGGTATTACTTCTCATATTGCGTCAACTGCAGTGACCAAGCACTCAGCATTCCAGCAGACACATGATTTACAGACAGACAGTAATGTTCAGTGTGGTTGAGTGACCTAGATGGCTGCATGGGTGTTGCGCAAAACACTCGACCACTCAACAATCCAGCTGCCTCCCGCTTCAGGCAGTTCATTGTTCGCCGGGCTGCCGGCACGGCTGGGTCAAAGGGGCCAAACATCATGAGCATAGCCTGATTAGTTTCCTAGCTCTGCCAAAAAGATATTATATGAAAACTAGATAACGAACCCGAAGGTTGGTTGGACCCTACAGAAAGAGCCATACTAAGTCTTTTACCAGAGGTAGGACCTAGTTTAAACGGGTAATCCTAGAGGGTAAAGGGATCTACTGTTTAACGCGGAATCCGACTATGGAAGCGTTTTGGTGTAATTCACATTACACAGCAAGCTATGCCAGAGGTAACGGTTGGCTAAAGGGCTTACAAGAACCTCCACCGAGACAGGAATTCAGCATTCGATTTCGTCAGAGGCCGTTATGCAAAATAAGAAATTTGAAATTCAAGAAAATTTGATGGTCATACCTACAGTACAAACAAATTTAAGTTATTAGATAGATTTGTAAATTCATCATAATATAACTTTCAACAGTGTTTCAAAAGATGATGGTGGTATGAAAGGTTTTACGCTCACCAAAAAACATTGGTGTTCAATACCTCTCCAGTAAAACGTAAGTTTCTAAGAATAGTCTGTAAATTTGTTTATCAGTACAACATAAAGAAATTATTTTCAGGTCCTATAGATTTTAGTGATTACGCATTATTCGGCGTGTTGGAAATGGCAACTTAAAGTCAATGTTTGAGATTGGACGATAAAAAAATGCAGCGAGGACTGATTCTTAACAAATAATCTTCAGTTTTTTTTCTATTTAAAAAATATGGGATGCTAAAAACTGATTGGCTGGACCATGAATGGAATATTCCTGCGGGGATTACTTTACAACGATTCAACCTTTGATGTTATCGACCTATTAGAACTATGTCTGCTAATGCAGCTATGTGTCCCGCCATCCGTATTAGCTTCATAATATTGTTTGCCCTCTAATTCTGTTTTTGAATGTGTGTCTTTAATAAGGATTTATTATTATTAATATGCATAAGGCTTTATGATTCGTAAATATCGTGGTGATTAGAGGCGGGAGACGACTGGAACTTGGAACAAGGAATAGGAAGAAACTCTGAAACCATTAAAAACCGAAATCTGAAAGGATGAACGCGGATCACATAACTTAGTTACAATGATTACAAAATTAAGTTTCTGTGTTCAGATAGTAAAAATCCACGGATGACGTCGTCACTTTTACTGTAATTTAACAGTTACTTTCAATCTTGAAGAGTAATTCAGGATATCGATCTTTAATATAAAAGGTTGAACGAAGGGTGTAAAATATATTTATAAAAAAAAACATTTATTTTCAAAGTGATTGTCGACACTTAAAAACAAACTCTTAATCATCATCGATATAACATTTAGTGATAAATAAATATTTGTGTTTCCTTAAAAAAAAAAAAAATCCTACGACATCAATGAGAATTTTGCGCGATTGTTAAGGAAACAGCAAGCTGAAAGCTGATACATATGGGAAAAGTTTGGGCGCATTGTACATGGTTGCCAGAAGTCCATGCGTGATTGTTGGGAAAAGATTAAACATCAACAAAAAAACAATTGCTTCCTATTCCAATTAATGTAAACATTTTAGACACAACTAAACTATCATGCTCAATAACATTTTGTAACTACCAGAGGTTCCATGGGATATTTAATCTTCTGATTACCTCTGGCATTAGCAGAGAGTGATGGTAAGACTCGCGCAGTTAAACATATAGAGAAGACTGTAAATTTATCGTGTCAAAATAAATTAATTTTATCCATCAAAATGAAGATCTGACTGTTAATTATTTCATGGTGAATAAAAACTGTTACGTTTGTTTTATATGTGTGTAAATTTGACACATTATCGTCTCGTTGATAGGAGCGGTGTGGTGTTGTAGGCTGTCGCACACATCAGTCTCTGTCACCCCGAGCTATCGCGTCGCTTCCTCCACTGACCACGATCACTCACGGCAGCAGGTGCTCCAAGAGGGATTCTCAAAAACCACGCTCAAGGTCAGTGCGCTCTGCGGTATCAGATTAACTTCCCTGTGAACAACAACACTGTACCACTGTGTAGAAATTAGTAGCCACTCCTATCACTTTCTCGACAACTAGTCCAACAAAAATAACAAACTGATCTTCTTTACTGTTCCATCTTTCTGTGTTAGTCCATTTCGATCTTCCTTAGGTTGATGTAGACAACAGTTCCGTAGTAATTGAGTCTCTAGATTAGAATTCTGATTTTATTATAATGGAAGTAAAATGTATATTTGAATGCGGCATAAGTGTTCAAGGATAAGAAATCTGTATGCTACGATTTGCTGATGGCGTTACCCTGTTAGCAGAACTAACTGAGCATCTTGAGCAGCTACTGATGGCACGTACAAAATACTGAAGGAAGATTTTGGACTAAATAGAAACCAAAGCAAGACAAATGGCATGAAATGTAGCAGAGTTGATAGCAATAATAGTAGATTAATTATAAGAATAGTATCAGAAGCAATAGGAGAAGTAAGTGAATTCTGTTGCTTGGGAAGCAGGAATGATATTAAAAGTAGAATAGTAAAAAGAATATCAAAAAGAGCCTTATTGAAAAAGAGAAATCTTATAGTCTAAAATATTGATCTAGCACTAAAAAAAAAGAAGTCCTTAAAACTCTGTGTGTGGAATACAGCACTTTATTGTAGCGAAGCATGGTCTTTAGTAACACGAGAAAGAAGGAAAATTGAAACATTGTAAATGTGGGGCTGCAAAAGGACGCCGAAAATTAAATGGATAGATAAAGTACGAAACGAACATGTTTTTGAGAGAATTTTTGGAGTGAAGTTGGAGAAGGAGTCTTACGGAAAGAAGAGACAGTATGATGGGTCACATTTTAAGACACGAGGGATTGGTTAATATTTCAGTAGAAATAACAATCTATGGTAAGAACTACAGAGGTAGACAAAGATTAGACTATATTAAGCAGGAAATTGAGGATGTAGGTTGTAAGCTGAATGTTGAGATGAAGAGTTTAGCGCATGATAGGAACATATGGAGGATTGCACGATGACAGCAAACGTAAGTAAAGATTTACATTATCCATTCATTATTAATATCTTTGGCATATCGAGATATTTTTAAAGCTAGGTAGTACATTGATCAGTATAGCATTGATCCAAGATTGAATTGAATTTGTGGTATTTATTTCAAGCTAAAACAAAAAAATTTCAACAAAAATTAATCACAAAACAGTAAAAACGCAGTACCAACTTAATTCTTGGGGTGATAACTATAAATCTATAAATGAAGAAATATTGAGAGTCCAATTTAAAAATTAATATTTATTTATACACTAGCATAAACCACTATTTTCTTTATGAACCGTTGCCTCCCGTTTCTGTACTTTTTTTAATGGCTTTTCGCCTCGTCGATGTCGAAGTCATTAGAGGCAGGAAAGGACTGAGGGCGAGGAACGGGAAGGAGTTCGGCCTCGGCTATGCTGAAGGAACCATCCCGACATTCCATTCGCCTATATTGATTTCTGGATGGCTTGCCAGGGATTCGAACCCGAATCGAGTATATTCATCAGGCAGTCACAAAGCTGAAATAATTTATGACATGAATCGCGTTGGTGATTGTTTCTTAGGACCTTGACCATTTTATACCAATATATTCTCGACTGGATTCAGATTAGCATAGAACCAATGGACTTCTACCAAATTGCATAAAGTTTTACTGCAAAAACTTCACCGTCTGGTGAGTTAATGTTTCACGGAGATATAAGGATAAGTTTATTATTAAAAACACTGCTCGTGAAGAATAAATTTTTAATTCCTTGGTAATCAAGGAACGTCCGATGTATGTATAGCCAAAAGTATCTGATTTTAGGCGAACAAAAACAATTTCCTTTCAAGAAGTTTCAATATCTGAAACATTCCACTGCTATTTCCACATAGTTAATGGAAATATCACAGCAACTCGTCATTTGGCTTTTTCCTAGAAGTACCACTTTCATATTATGATCAGTTCCGTCAAATATAGAACTCTTAACTGTTGGAAACACGATAAGAAATTTTCAGATTGTGGAAGGCTATGGGAATGAATTACCAGTTTCATCAGTTGCAACATCCTCTTATCTCGATCGATCGAACCCTGCTATAAGCCTGTGGTGGAAGTGACAACCTTCACGCTTATGCAAGTACTCTTCTCGTTTCACTGAAAGAAGTAACTGACACCTAACTCTTAAAAAAAAAAAGTAAAGTCTAGCTCTGTTTTCTTATTGTTTTTCGCCTCATAAACGTCGATATCATTAGAGACAGATGAGAATTGGAGACAAGGAACAGTAAGGAATTAGGCCACAGGGCTTTGAAGGAACCAACACAACGTTCGCCTGGAGTCATTTCGGAAAACTATGTAAAACTGTAATCTGGATGGTTGGACTGGGATCCGAACCTGCGTTCCCTCTTACCTGAAGCAGGATCGAGCGATTCCGCTCACTCTGTCATAAAATTACACATTTCACCAACGAAAATATACTTATAGAACAGATCACTAGTCACACTTTTCGGAGACAGATGGCAGCACAAACATTACTATAGTAGGTTAAATGCCTCGGATCGGACAAACCTGGTTCTAAATACAGGTAAAGCACATTTTCCATCCTCATGATTCACCCTTGACTCCTGTGACTGGAAATGTCGATGGAAATAATAATAATTAAAAGATATCTAGGTGGATATGTCAATTTTAGAAACGGTCTGGTTTCGCATTCGAGAGAACGTGTGTTGGAATTCCCGTCCAGGCATACAGAATTCGGTTTTACATGGTTTCCCCTAATCACTACAGGCGAATGTAGGGATGGTTCAAGCCATGGTCGAATTCCTTCTTGTTACTTTCCCTCAGTCCTTTGCCGCCTCTAATAACTTCGACATCGACTAGGCATAAAATAATAATAATAATAATAATTGGCCGTCATTGGGGACTGCCGGCAAAAGTGAAAAGTTAAAACTATGAATATCATACGCGTCACACGTCATACTTACAGCTACAAATATACTGTTAAAATTAGCATGTCGGTGACGCGAACTTCTAAGATTTTACCCGTCAAAAAATCGACAAACGCGTTTAAAGAAGTTTTCACTTCAAAAAAATTGTGGATTCGATCCTGTAACCTTCCATTCTACGGTAAAGTGGTTTACAACTTCAACCACGGGCAACTCAAATATCTGCTAACTTATAAGATCTAATTCGAAAGATTAACGTCAGGTATATTACAAAGAAATAAAAATTATAGTTAAAATAGTCAAAAACTTTACATAGATATGACATTATAAGTACAATGTATAACCTTCCATGAGTATTGAGGCCGTATTTTAATAATGTATATAAATCTTACAGCCACGTATATATGTGTATATGTGTACACAAGCCGCTAGTAGATATATACATTATATACAAGTATAACCCTTTCGTGTGCGGTGGGAAACCTTCTTCCCACTCGAAAAATTGAAGTAAAGCTCTTGAGGGAAGCGCATTTACCACCTCTGACAAGTGCTGCCATCTGCCAGAAGCTTGAAGCTTTATGGTGCATTTTTACATTGTGGTCTGTGCAACACAAATTTCTTGATGATAATTGTGAAATTTGCGTCCATTTTCAAGCTGTGTTGGACGAAATTGCTGAGTTTTTTTCGAATAAATTGTTATTAAAGGAAACCATTAACAAATTCTGAATGCTATTTATGTAATTAGGTACCTTAGCAATATTCTTAGGTGTTGCACACAAATAAATATTGTACATGTAATTTGTAAAGTTAATTTTTTCGAGTGGGAAGTAATCTTCACACGGCACTGTCCCTTGTTACTATTACTTGGAGAAGATCAATAACTTGTTGGGAATATTTGCACTAAATAGGTTTTATATATGTCAATTATAATTATATATCGATGTTCTGTTTGTGAACCTAACCTATTATTACATAATTCATGTACAAATATTTATTGCTGTGGCCCTAACATTTCATATTATAATTATAGTGGCACACATTTGAATAATAGTGACCTATTTCCTGCCTTGTATGCTATCATACATTTTATTTATCTGCTTATTCCACAATCAGATGTCTGAATACTTGGACTTGAATGACCCAAGGTATCAAGATGTGGTGTATGATATATTATTTTCAAGATGATTCTGATGTGGAGAAAAAGTCCTGAAGCTCCAGATGAACTGAATACTTTGGATGATTCACACATGGATAGAAACAGTAAATCTGAGAATGAAGTTACAGAGACAGATATTGATATAAGTATGCCTGCAATTCCTAGTACTAGTGGAGAGTACTCAGATTCGGAAGAAAGTAATGAGGAATGGGGAAGTGACTGTTCGCATTTTCACAATATCAAAAACAAATTAGTGTTGTTACATCAAAAATATTGGAGGTGTGGATAGATCTGCCAACTTAGGGAACGATATGCAGTAGGAATGCGTTCTGTAGAGTGGTGGCACAGGATCTTCTAGTTATTATTGGATCTAGTAATAATAAACAGCTTTTATGAAAACAAAACAAAAGAAATTCCGGAAGTTATGATCAAGTGACAGGCAGTTGATTGCAGGATTTTCTTATAGAAAACGGTATGGCTGCAAACCAGCATTTCTGGAAAAAAGAGGGAAAGTGCCTGATGATGTAAGATTGATAGGTGTAGGGACACATCAACCAATTGTAAGTAACACTTACAGAAGGTGCAGAAATTGCAGAACTAAAGTTGCCGAAAAACGCAATGTGCACAACATGTGATGTACCTTTATGCAGTGAATCATGCTTCAGAAAATTACATGGGAAGTGAAAGGAGCATATTTGTGTATAAATTATGCATTTTATGTCAATAAATAAAAAGAAAATTGTTACACAACAAGCTTTTTTATTACTTTCCAGAAGTGCCCGTGGGAAGATTACTTCCCACTTCCTCGTATAGGAAAAGACAAAGAGAGAAACTTGGACTCTCTTCTCCATAATACTAAGAAGACAGTTTTAGATAGTTTTTAAGATTAATTTGGTTTGTTAGGCTGCCAGAACTATTTTACCCGCGAAAGGGATAATCTATACTTTCACTGCTGTCCAAGAACAACACGTCATACTCATAGCTATAAATATACTGTTATTAGGGCATGTTGGTGACGAGAACACGTAATAGCATGTCAATGAAGCAAACCCATAAGATTTTACCCATCCAAAATTCGCCCAACGCGCCTAAAGAAGATTTCACTTCAAAAATTAGAATTAGTTTAGCCATTCACTCGCAACGCACAGGGTGTTCCGCTATTAGGATTATTTTTAAGCAGAAATGAAGGCGAAGCCTGATTGCTTACAAGCAAGCTGAAGGCAGATATTCAGCATAAAATCTATCCTGTTGCCATACCTGTTCGAAGGATTGAAGATAAATATGTTAGTCACATCCATAGTAATAATGCTTACTGTGACATCGACAGCGAATTCCACTTCGAACCTTGTTATATGACTACGAGTATAAATGCCCACTAGTGCTGTGAAAACGTGGTTAGAATCGAGTTTAACGGAAAATAAGACCCCGCTCAGCAAGTGGTGATTTCCTTTTGCAGCTAAGATTATACATGGCGCCGGTCTCTTTAAGGAGCACAGCGACATAAATCACGGCGAGTTTAATTACGGCGCCCTCGGTTCATGCAGTCAGCCGGGTGCGGCGGTAAAAATGTACCTCCAATTATAACGAGACCGAGAGCGGAGGCCGAGGGAAAATTATGTTCCACGCTATCCCTGCAGGCGACGGAAACAACGAAACCGCCAAAGATCACACACTGCTTCAATTAAATGGCACAGTCTTTTCATACGCCGTAATACTGTAATTGCTGCGCAGTATTTAATAAAATATTATAACCAGTGTTCTTGCTGTTTCATAAAGAAAAGTTATAAAACCGCAACAGTGAATAAAAGATGAATCCCTTATGGAATTACTGGTTTTTACCGTCTAATACAATCTCATAACTACTAAACCTTCTCATTCTGAGATTTTTAATCGTGCTATACCTACTATCCCTAGCACGACCCGAAGATAAAATTTTGAAAAATAATTGTTCAGAGGTTGAAGGAATTTTCTCTAGATAATCTTAATCTGTATCAAAAGAAAACTGTTAATACAGCTACTCTGATTTTTTGTATTCCACCATTAGTAATAGGTTTTGCCCAAAAGGTATACGAAACTGTGTTACCCCTTCATTTCCGGAACTAATGATATGAAAATTATTTCATAAGGTGCATTAATATGTAATCTAAATATTTTAGGAAAACCATAGCCATGTGTAGGTTTTTTTCGAAAAAGAAAACCAAAATGCGTAATTTTTATATAAAAAAAGTTTCTTAAATAAATAATCTTTCTCGAAAAATCATATATATATTTTTCGACATAGCATTTTTCATTTATAAGATTGTAAATAAAACCTAAGTAATGAGAACTATATCTTTTTAAAAATGATCTTGATGTCGACGAACTTAATATCATCGAAAACATCTAGACCACAACAATATGTGTAATAAGTTTAATTTAATTCTACAAAATGACAATGCAGACATCGTTTAGAAGCAACGGAGTTTCTTATATGGGGCAATGGAGAAGTTAGAAAAACAATCTTGCATTTTTGCATTAATGCATAGGCAAAAATCAATCGAAATGAGAATATATGGACAGTTATTTGATGGTCATAATGGTTGCATGACCACTTGATAATATAAACACAAGAACGTTGACTGTAACTAGTATACAATTCAAAATGAAATTCAAATTTACTGCGCTAAAATCGAATTAATCATAATAGCTTCAATTCAAATAAATAAATAAGAAACTATTCAATTGAATTGGCGTCTTTTTAGTTATGTCTATAAATTCATCTAAATAACTACCTGTTTTTGTGAAATATAAATCAGGATCTTTGATAGGAATAACAGCGTTCTGCAGAGGAATTTGAAGCTTGATGTCCAACCTATATCTAATGAACAATTGTTTTGTATTTGAAAACAAAACTGTAGTTTGTAGATAAACGACTAAGGAAATTCCGACTTGCGAAATTCCTATTGTTTTTTATTGCGGTTATGTGCAGGGTAGGATCATAGTATTTGAGCAAATCTTGACGTAAGAAACGTGTAGACCTTGCGATGAAACACAGTTGTCTAATTTTACAAACAAAGATGAAAAGTTATTGAACGTAAGTCATTGTGACTCTATGAAAATTAAAAGTTGTGACTGCGAAAAGAGAGATATTACTTAAAACTATTTAGGTGCATAAGCTTTTTATGTTGTCAAACCAAGGCTTTACAGTACAAGAGGGCTCACTGGATCCTGATACCACGAACCAAAAGTGTATTGAGGAATTGGACAAATCTGATTTGGTGGGTGCATACAAATCGCATATTTGGTTAAGTATAGTAGCATTTGTAGCGGAATGTTGGTGAATACTTGTCCAAAAAACCATTGTGGTTTGGCAGAAAGAGTTTTCTTGGTAATACTGAAAGTTTCAGGCAAACGGCTGACAGTAATACAGACGAATTGTGGGATCTTCTATTATTGTGGCCTTAGAACAAAACCTTGGACCGTTAGTGATAATGAGGAAGCAGGCCAGTGCGGAATGCAGAGGTCCACCAGTAACCTTACTATGCCAGTAAACGCATCGGGTACAGGTGGATTGTGTCACGACATCGTAGCTACCTCCCAGACAACCTGTCAGTTGCCGATCGGCAGCTCTGAACGTAATTATGCGAAGAGGAAAAAGGTACATCTATGTAGCAGCAGCCTGCCCTTCTAATAACAGCGTGTCCAAGATATGAGGGGCGACGGGTTAATCAGAGCGTTGGTGAACTGCAGTCAGCACTTCGATCGGACATCTTGATGTATATTCGCGATTAAATGCAGTGACAACTCTGAGGCGGCAAAAAGAAACAAGTGGTACGAACTGAGTGAGAGTCTTACGCCAATAGCCGTAGGAGACCAACTCAGAGATCATGGTGACGAGCTTTGCGAGGATTAAGTCTTTCCTGGCGAACAGCTTCTAAAAATTCTTCTCGGGTGTTCAGCCGCATAAGTTCTGCCATTCACGACGTTTCGGCAGGTACCTTTACTGTCTTCATCAGGTTAAGTGGTAGGACGAAGTCGTTACTGTGGCTGCTAGTGGACGTAGCGGGCCTCATATGCGTCCGCTAGCCGCCATCAGTACTTATATGAATAAGAATCACGAGGCAATCACAGTCGCTGACGTGATGCTGCAGTAATCACTACTTCCTACAACTTCACCTGATAAAGACAGCAAAGGTAGCTGTCGGTAGCATCGTGCATGGCTGAACTTATCAGGCTGAACTCACGAGAAGTATTATTAGTGACGAGCTTTGTCAGGTCACAACACACCCAGTGCAGGGATGAATAACAACAGGAAGTACGAATGAAGCTTTTTTTTTAACTGCTTTACGTCTCTTTTTAACATCGAGGTCTTTAGAGACGGGAAAGTATGGGAGGCAAGGATGGGGGCAAGGAATGAGAAGGAATTCGGCCATGGCCTTTTGAAGGAAGCATCCCGGCATTTGCCTCGAGTGATTTGGGGAAACTATGGAAAACCCAAATCTGGATGCCCGGACGGGGATTCGAACCGCCGTCCTCCCGAATGCGAGGCGAGAACGCTAACCGTTACACCGCCCCGCTCGGTGCGAATGAAGCAAGGGTACTGCAATATAATGGGTACAATGATGACAACATATACTAACTTCCGTAATATATAATTAAGCTAAAAAAATAATTCCAGAAATTTAATGTTCTAAATCTTGAAGGTTTGGCGTTTTTTAAAATCTTGTGTCATCTTCAGAGGTACCAGAGAGTTCACCGGTCGTAAATAGATAATAAGAGAAGTGTCGATAATGATGTGGCAGAGAGTATATTATATTACATTAGATGTTCTGCCGCTATGTAAGGGGTAAAATTTGTTCAAATTACACGAAAATTTTAAAATTTCTTTTAATTGCTTTTCCTTCACTTTCAAAAACTCTTGGGATTGCCTAGTATTTTCATGTCATTCGAAGAATTAATTATCGGTTCTGGCATTGAAATTTCGGTTTTAGACGATTTCTCCAACTTTTTACTTCTTTCTTTGCAGCTTATCCGTATAGGAAGCCGTTAAGGTTTGTGAGCAATGAATTGGGCTATAGGACTTTTGAAACAAGAATTTGCCTGAAAGAAAAAATCGAAATCTTTATGGTCCAAACGAGGCTTACATCATCTCTGTTGACAACTCCGAAAGTTTCAATGTAATCACCAGGATCGATCCCCAACCTGAGTCCAGGTGAATGCTGGGACTCTTCCTTCATAAAGGCCATGGCGATTTTTCTTGTCCATAGTCTTTCATCTGCAGTAATGTCTTTGTCATGGACGAGACTTAAAACCGCAATGGAAAAGAAAATCCATCCGCTCAGCTACTCTTGTATGGAAGCTAGTAACTCATTAACGTGATTGCCAGAAGAGAATAGCAAGAAATGACAAAGGAGATACGCCAATATTTTGCAATACATCAGACTGCAATCTCCATGGGTATCAACACGTTGCTGCATAATATCTGCAGATAACAACTGAGCGTTTTTTCTAGGCACATCTGCAGCAATGTATAAAGAAAAGGAACCCCGAAGTTTTTGATGGGAAATGTTGATCGCAAGTTCGGAATTTTGATACCGAGCATGGTGGATGAGTGGTAACGCTTTGGTCTCGAATTACCGATGAGACGGGTTCGGATTCCCGTCCGGCCATCCAGATTTTGGTTTTCCATGGTTTTGCCAAATCACTCCAGGCGAATAGTGGGATGGCTCCTTTATAAGGCCATGCCCAAATTCCCTTCCACTTTGTGTATGATATATAGGGCGTTATTAAAGCGTGAGAAACGTCCAACTGTTTAACGTCGAACAATTCATATCTTAGGTTTGAATTTATAAATTATTTTTAGACAAGTAAACCTGTTGATGCTGGAAGTAGACAATCTATCCCCCCCCCCCCCCCCCGGCTTCGCACATTTCGGTGTCCATGGTCTCCCAAAATTATCCTAGGCGAATGCCGGGATGCTTCTTTCAATAAGGCCATGGCCGAATTTCTTCCCTTTCTTTGTCTACAGTTCCTTCCAGATTCTAATGATGTCGACGTCGACGAGGTGAAAAGCCATAATGAAAACACGTATATTGTCCTATCTCTCCACGTGCTAGGGGAAAACATAGTAAGTCTTGGTAAGATTTTCACAAGCAAACTTTACACACTCTGAGCTAAGTGAAAGGATATATTAGTTAAACGAATATATATTTTAAAAAAATGAAGTATTTACATTTTATTCCCCGGTTGGTAGATATTCCAAGAAGAATTATGTGCCCTTTAAGATGACCTTGTAATAATCTCTTTTGGTGGGGGTGACTCTACCTTTCAGACACCCTGTATGGCGTCAGCAATTGAAACTTTTCTATCTTTCTCTATCAATATATCAATATTAAGCCTCGCACATGACATGCCTCAGGGGTTACAAGAATATGAAAGATGGGTAACAAAAGACATGAATTTATTATACAAATTAAAAGACATCCAACTTTGACATGTGAAATTTGAATATTTTAAACAAGTATCCAGCTAATCAGGGTAGCTTCTCAGGGGTATTTTCCGGGCTCTTGATATGTTGCACTAAGTCTCACTTTTATAGGCACATACCGTTTCCGCGCACTGTTCACTGCCGGCGACGGGAAATGAACCTCGGGTCCACGGAGGATGGCGGTGGTCTCGCAGTCCCTCCTCTCACCACGACATACAGTCCAGCAGTCTCCTCTCCACTCCACCTCCGAGCAGCATTCCATGTAACAGCATACAAGAACATCCGAGTGGCGGGTCACTATTGTCTGTAGGTTGGCTGTCCCTGTTGTTATTCGCAACAGCGCAGCGGGTGGCTTTACGAACCGGCTCGCGGCTTCCGCACGCCGAAAAATAGCCCTCGCTTTATCTGTCCACACTGCGTCGCTTTGGAAACGTGACTTATTACAACCTGAATCACTATAATACAGTATTAAGAGTATAGTATACACTTGAATGACATATTTAGTCCCTGAATCTCAGATTTATTAATCAAGGTTAGAATAATATCTGCTGCAAGTCGACTTATTCGCGTAATCTCCTGCTAATGTATAACCCAATCATATTTGCCTCAAAGCGTTTTCAGTGTTCTATTAAATCTTTGTATGGGAGAATTTAAGCTGCATTTTCGAAAAGAGGACTCCCATCACACATATTAGTAGTGGATAAAATTCTTTTATTTGTTTCCCAATGGTATGTTACACAATTTTTTCACTTCCTTCTCCAAATGCTTGAAAAGTTTTATATTTTCATATGAGAACTATAATTCATATTAAATTGTCAACATAACGTTATTCACAAAGTGTATAAACAATTCAATTCATACGAATACACTAGTCCTAATCACGTCTCACCAAAAGAGTTAGCAGAAAGTATTAACAACGAAACATTTTTATTTATTTTTTCAGAAAACGTGGCGTCACAACCAGACAAATAAGATTTGTTTTTCCTCAATGTGAATACGATTTCATCAAACGTATTACTGGAAGTGACGAAGGCCGCAGCCATGGAGAACTCAGCAACTCTTAAACAGAACTCCGTGTTTTTGTTTTTTTTTTTTTTGTTATTATTTTTGTTTTTTTGTTTGTTTTTTTTTTTTTTTTTTAGATATGAAATTTCGCAAACAAAAACAAACAGCCTTATGCTCCCAGTTACAGCTTTGTTGGTACTTTTCCGCTCCGAGAACGAAAGACATTTAATTTGTTGCCTGTGTTACTACATAAAATAAAAAAGGAGAGAGTGTTTACTTCAAAACATAAATCAAAATACACTACCGCGTAAGATACAAGAAGTTAATGATTCACTGCCGGAGTTTGGCAATAAAGCATCGCGAATAAAATCTGTAAACACGTCGGTGAATCGCGCGTTTCGTGTCTTGGCGTAGTGCATCTTAATCGCTTTCTCTTTATCACAATTAATTACCCAGCCTGGTCGGTGAGCAAGACTTTCAAAAAACATAATGCCGGATCTGTACATCATCTTACCGCATCTTCAGACCTGAGACTAAGCTCCGCTAACACGTGTCTGGGTGAAAGCAAAAAAATCCCTGCTAACCGTTCCGCAGTTGGTACTCGAAAATTGGCCTGCGCACAATTAGAGCAGCCATAAGCGTCGGCCTGAGTTATAATCCTTTACCGGGTAACTGCAGAGCGTTTCTTACCGCATCGTTAATTCCGGTTTACTTGATACTTGAGATGCGTTCGTGGTCGTATTAGCTTGGCCTACTGCATCGTAAAGTACGGGTAACACGCAAAACGTTTCTATCGGCGAACTTCTTGCTTAAACCTTTGCACGTGACGGTGATATAGCACACGCCGTGCTGCGAACGATCCCTCGTTTAGCAGTGCAGTGAGTAACGTTAGTTATTATACAATAAATATTGGTTAACTCCGTGACTCACGTGTTATTCCGTACTACCAACTCGAAACGTTTTTACTACCGTACTACCAGCTTTGAAAGACCTGTTTGTTTAAGTTAACTTTTTATTTTGGATAGTTCTTAACAATAATTCTATCTCACCATCGTTTGAAACGAGCTATTTCGAGTCACACCAATATCATGAAACATTGTAATTACATGTTGTTCGTGTGTAAAATTATCACTAAAAAATCTAACAACTTTCTTAAACAATCTGATTAAGTACTGACCGTTCAAGGCTTCAGCGAACCACAAAAGACAATAATTTAACTGTAGTTTAATTTCTTTGTATATTTATTATCATATACACAGTGAGATTTCTTATTTAATTATTGTACTTTCGTTCTGAATCTTTAATTGAATCGTGAATCTCATTCGATTTGATTACATTGGACATTATTTATTTGCAACGACAGGAACTAGTCACAAAAAATTTCTACTTTAACATGTAAATTTCTGTGTTGTACATATTTTTAGTATCGAAAACATTCGTAATTATAATATTACTAGCTCGTACCCGCGACGTCGTACGCGTGGATTAAGATTTTTATGCCAGAATTAAATAGAGAAAGTTGTTGGTAACGAAGGATTGGTCCCAAACAATATCGAGTCGGAATAATATGACAGGAAAACTATCACAATATCATTCTACCGTCGAACCTGTCTCTTGAAGAGAATCAATTTCCAACATATTTCTGTCACCATTCGATAAGGTCTCAAAATTTCGTGACTACAACTGTTAATCATACTGGAAAAAATATCCTGTGCCCTTCATACAGATTTTCTTATAAAATTCCATCGATATCAATATAGCCATTTAGTCGTCAAAACGTAACAAAAAGACAGAGACTTACTTCCGTATTTATAATACTATTACTGCGGTTCACACACACACACTGACTGCAAACAACACCTGAGGGATCATTATAAAGTAAAAAAGTGTACACCTAAAGCATTGCAAGACTACCTACGATTTGACTCGCATTGCGCCACTAACTTTCTAATATCTACAGTTTAACATTCAATCCGAATAACCTACATACCGGGCCTGACTCTTACGATCAAAACCAATATTTAAAAATCTTAGCTTTCACGGAGATTTTAACCGGAGACCACGACATTTGTAAGCAAGCGCTTTAACCACTGAGCTTCTTGACCGCTATACGGAAAAACAGTACAGAGACGTCCATATCCAACGCGTCTGTCAATCGTCGTCCAGTAGTATTTCGAAATTATGAGACAACATGTGTTATTTATACAGATAATTTTTCAACCAAATGTAGACAGTATTTTTCTCCCTGTTTCAAAGGATAAGTGTGCAAAGTTTCATGGAGATCGGATGAAAACTGTGGATTTGTATGAAGAACAAACAAACAAACAAACATATATACATTCATCTTTATATATATAGATTAGGGCTTCCTTAGTGTTTAAAACATTTTTATTTCTTTCAAATTAGTTTATTTTCTATAATTGAGAGGATTTGGATATCTGTGCTTATGTCTGTTAATGAATGATCGTTTTAAATGAGAAGTTCGGAAAAGTGCCCTGATGTGTTCTTTATATCAGATTTGGAATTGTTCGCGTGTTTATCCTATATATATTGCTTCACAGTATTGACATGACAGCGACAAATGCCGAAGTTTGATAGCTGGTGACTGTATAAGTGAGTTTTTATTTATTACTGTACTGAGTTGTAAGTTCAAAGACCGGTGTACATGCCTTTTTTTTTTTTTTTTTTTTTTTAAAAATGATCGTAATTCAGTTAGTGTGTTTTTTAGCTGGAAACGACTAGCAAAACATCACTCATTCATACACTTTCAAAACTGGCCCTGTCAACACAGCACCACGACAGCAACAAAACAACATGGCCACGGTGAAGAAGCGAGTAGCGATAAGGCGCACTGTTTACATCTAGCTGGCAATATTTAGACAAATGACTTTAGCCGGAACATGCTATGGGGAAAATCAGAGATGTTCAGCTAACAACTTTAAAAACACCAATGGAAATAGTAAGTAGTAAACAATCAGTAAATGTTTCAATTTAGGAGTACGCTAAACATAATTTAATAAGTTTGTGCACTAAGAGTAAATTGCAATACATGTTCGTCGATGACAGTGCCTTGATGAGAGGCGAAACGTTTACGATATTAAACAAATATAAAATCAGTTGCACAAGCCTTATTAATTAACATTTAATTAACTAAGCAAATGCTTGAAAATTGCCTGCAACTACAGTGCATTATTATAAAATAGGTTAAATAATTGATACCTGAACGTGAATCTTATAAAATTTTCATTCTATGAACAGAGAGAATGAGCTGGATAGCAACAGCTAAATGATTAATTCTTAATCACACTCGGATAATAAAGAAATTAAAAAAAGTACATTTTTTGCTGTGGAAAACTCAAATTGACTAAACCATACACTTCGTTTTGAACTCCAACAGCCGTAAACCAAATCAGAACAGATAGAAACAGCAAAGCGTAACTCACACAAGCTCATAGTTGTAATGTATCCAAGTGTATCTGATCGTGAAAATGAAAAATGAAGAGCATTATGGGAATCTAGATACCAGCTCAAACACTATGTCAACAAGCCATCAGCTGTCCGCGGCAGAATACACCTTGCAGGCAGTGTGTGTGTACAAGATATACACACGTGACACGATACAAACGATGTGTGTACCCTTGCCAGCAGGTCAAATTATTTTTGAAATATACCTCCTGTCCAGTCTCTCTTCCAACACACTGTATATACAACATGAGGCTTTATTTCATCGTTAACTATCTGAACCTTTATCACAGCTTCCCACAAGGTGATGACTGGAATTGTATTGCGTAAGGCACAAGGTGGGGCTCCGTTGTTTTTATAGCTACTCCATACTGAAATAAAGATAGCATCGGAATGCGATTACTAAACGTAAGCCTAAATGGTATTACCAGTGCTAGATCTGGTTGGAATCTCCTTCATGATAACATTTTAACACATTAATACGTTTTGATTGTCGCTACGAGATAGCACATTAGCCCTTACCGAAACATGTAACACCTCAGAAGACAAATCCTTGTGTTTATAACTTTATTTTAAATATGATAAGCATCATACAATTAAAAATTTACTGAAAATTTTTATATTAAGCTACAATTTGCAGCCATTTATGGACTTAATGTTTCCAAACAAAGAAGGAGTTTTCCACGAAGACAGTGCAGCATGTCACCAGATCGAAATCTTCACGTTTGTTTTGAGGAACATTCTGGACAATCCCAGTGAATGATTTCACCCTAGGCTGCCAGACATGAATCCAGTGGAACATATCTGGAACATCATATAGAGGGAATTTTGCGAACATCGTCCTTCACCGACAACACATTCACAATTATCCTTAGCCCAGGCATTATAGACAGATTTTAGGGGTAAGTCAAAAAATAAAATTGTAGAGCTGCAATTTAGCAAAGGCATTCCTTAGTACCTGAGAAACAAATCCTGAAAAGTCCCCACCTTCGGGATTTTTGCCACATAGTTTTTTTTTTCGGTTGTAAAGGGCTTGAGTGACGAATCAGTGCAAACTCGTTGTAACATTTAAAACAACATCCTTAGCAGCGTTTTATTGCACCCTAGGCGATTGGAAGAAGCTAATCACTGCATCGAAGTATAGTATTTGGCATAATTATTGTTTAAATGTGAAAATATACTAACATTTTATCTTGAAGGCTGTACAAAACATACATATTTTTAATCGACTCTGCATAGCTGTAAAACTACCAAAGTTAACACGTCGAGACATATGAACAAAGCTGTTGCACACAGTGTCAGCGTTAAAATAGTATATCATTTGTCTCTATGTGACAACCGGTTGTAGAGATACGCGTCGAAACAAGCAGAAGTGAATCAGTGCTTGGCCGAGAGCGTCGCTCCTCAAGCATTATGGGTATGAAAGTCAGAAACAAAATGTAGAGCTGAAAATTGACACAGATGTTATTTAATAACTACGAAAAAAGTCCTGAAAAGTCCCCATCTCTGAGGTGTCCGGGTCATAGTTTCGTTTAGGTCAAAAGTGTGGAAGTAGCGCTGAAATGCTACAATCAGTATAAATAAACCTCTTGTACTTTTCAGCTCTATACTTTTTTTTTTTCGGGTTCATACCTATAATGTCTGGGCTTTATGGACGGCCGTAGAGAGAAAGAATGGCTGAATATTTCTTCAATGGACTTCCGATGATTTATAGAGCTAAGGCCACATCTGTTTGTTGCACTTCACCGGGCGAAAATTGGTCCTTAGTAGGTTTCCCAAAATACGGCAGTCGGATATGGGCCTTTTATCCCATCATTCGCCTGGAGTGATTTGGAGAAACCTTGGAAAACCAAAACCTGGATGCCCGGACGAGGATTCGAATCCGCGTCCTACCGAATACGATGTCACAGCGTTACCGCTCACCCACCACCCTCGGTCGTTACATACCTACCAGTAGTTTCTTTTGTGTACCTAAATAAAATTATAACTTGCAAGCAATATCTGTTGTTTCACGCACCCAGGCTAACACTTCCGACTACTACCTACACCAGTTTTTTTTAAATTTATTATTTGTTATGAAAGTGACTGACAGCACCTTTTTGCATAAGACTGTGATAGCATTGCCTCTGTTATTCCATAATTCTGTCCTACAAACCAGTTGTCTACTTAAGCTCATACTAAGGTGCCTGCAGAGGTGAATCTCTTGTTTCGTCATTTATCCTTCAAACGATTTTAACCAATTGAATGACCTGATTGGACATCTCGCGCCAACAGACATAAAAATAAAACGAATTTGTCGATTCTCAGTCTTATCAATACACTTTCGCTGAGACAACAGATTTTTCGATCTAAACTGTGCCTTAAGAACCTATTTTACAGAAATTTTTTTCTTGTTTCACCCTCTGACCCCATACAACTTATTATTTGTTTCTACAGCTGTGTGCCCATATTAGAGCATATAACATTGAAAATAAATCAAAAACAGGCACAATACTAAATTAAAATCAGCCCTGTCTGAGAGAAGACTGGAACCTATGACTCAACAACTCCCAAATGTATTGCACAGTTGCTATACACAACAGCTAAAGGATTGGACCTTTTGTGAATTAAATCAGAGTGTACAGTATATTACGCAGAATGCTTTTCAAGTTATAAAACTCCCATTCATTAATCATACTTACGAACTATTGCTTTCGAAAAGTGAGTATTTGTTTACAAATGGGCTTAATACTGGAAAGAAGCAAGAAGTGGAAGCGGGTATGTTGGAAACCTGTAGCAAATCCAACTTCCACTGATGTTTCGATAATTCCTGAAGCTCCATCTAACAGAATTTTTTATTTTATCGAGTAAAATGTCCGCGACACAATACACTTAGACGCAGCAAATGCAACTGGATTTTACATGCATTGAATTCTTCACGGGAGTGGAGCCGGATAGTGTCGTAAATTGTCGACGTTTCGACAACCTGCTCGGTTGTCTTCGTCAGGTCTATTTCACATAGTATTGCTTGAAATCACAAAACAGTCTGTATATGTGAAATATACCTGATGAAGAAAACCGAGCAGGTTGTCGAAACGTCGTCATTTTACGACACTATCCGGCTGCACTTCCCTGAAGAATTCACTGCATCAATACGCCGGGAAAGTCTCCACTCTCATATTGGATTTTACATTATTGAATTTTATTTTTCATGACTGCATAGTAACGATGATTTCTATTAAAACACTATAAATTCACTGCATAACTTCCTCATATTTATTAATATCAAAATATTTTCTTCTCGCGCACAATAATTATTTTATCACCTCAAACAAGGCAATTTATCTGAATCGTAGGAGGCAGGGTATACTGAAATACCGTAGTACACGCCTTCGCGGGCTGCCTTGTGTGGTGACATAGAAGACGCGGGGTGCATCAGCTGCAACGTTCTGCAGCCAATTCTTGTAAAGAAATGATCGCCTCTCAAGGAAATGGAAAGTGAACACATTGTGGGGTGTGGTGGCGTTGAGGACGAGTTGGTTCATATTAGACACGCTGTGATGATAACTAGAAATCAGTAAGTACACCCAGTAATTCTTCCAAAGGTACCACCGAGCGTGGTGGGTGGCCTCGTATTAGGGAGGACGCCGGTTTGAATCCCCTTCCGGGCATCCAGATTTGGTTTCCCCAAATCACTCTAGGTGAACGCTGGGATGCTTCCTTCCAAAGGCCATGGCCGAATACCTTACCATTCCTTCTCCCCAGTCCCATCCCGCCACTAATGACCTCAACGTCGACGAGGCGCAAAACCATAAGAAAAAAAATCCAAAGGTACCGCATGTTGCACTTACGGTTGGACAAACTGAGCGAAAGAAATTCTGTAGGTGTTCACTATATAACGAGGTATTCAGTTTAATTATAATTTCAACAGATGAATATGTTAGATTCCTACAGTTAAAACTGATTGCTATATTTTGTGAAATTCCTTAAAGTTTCCGAATTCTCCTAAAGATGTCACTAAAAGGGTTACAATTTTACCTAGAAATTAATTTTTATATTTGTTTATTAGGTGTTGATCCCAAAATGTTCAATAATTACTTGATACTTTGGAATTCTAAAACTGTAAAATTTGATTTACAGATCTAATAATAGCTGGTGATTCTGTATGATTGCCTACTATTCCAACAGGAGAATTAATTGACGTTATCATTCAATCACTTTACTGTAAGTCTGTAGTTAAATCAGAGACCCACGAACTACCAGATAGGTTTTAATTACTACTCTGCGCACGGTGGAGTGAATAATGACTGGCCAACCAGGTCACACAAACACACGATCAAAGTGAATGCAAGGTAACAGCTAATTAAGAACATGGCTCGAGATGTGAGAGGACAGTGACAGAATCACAGCACCATAACAGCCCTCCACTCACCTTAAGCGGCCTGTAATCATCATCATGCTGTTCGGAATTAATCTGCTGACATCTGACAAATTCGAATATTTTTTCCGAGAAATGAAACGACTGTTTAATATGATTATGATAACTGGCATGACGAAATTGTTCTTAGCAACCGGTATGAATAACACTATGTAACAAAAAAAACTTTTTGCTTGTTTAAGTAAATTTTATGCTTGTTTTGGATGAATTGGGTCACAACTAAACTACACTGAACATTCCTACTTTTATATAATCATTTATTTGCTTTTTATGCCCAATAATATGAAATTAATTGGTTAAAATTATACTAGCTATGAACACTTTATAAATGAGATGATTGAACGATTCAGCTGTATGGAATCTGTTTCAGATTAACGTTATTGATTAATAATTGCGTTTTCCCATTGCTGTAAGCATAATCCAGACTGTTTTTGTTTGTGTGCGGCGTCTGCCTGGGCTCGAAAGCAGTAAAGCATAGAATAAAGAATGCTATCAACTTCTGCTTAGCATACAGGTCTTATTTTGGCATGCCTGTGCGAGACCAAGACATGAACTGGGCACTACAAGTTGTGTGTGGGTGTTGCAGATCCAGTCTCGGGGCCTGGTATAGAGGAGAAAACAGAAAAATGAAATTTGGTGTACCTAGAATTTGGCGAGAACCAACAGATCACCTCTACAACTGCTATTTCTGTGTTACTGACTTGTCTCATCATAAGAGGTGTAAAAAAAAAAACAATGTTTTTGCATATCCAGACTTGCGATCATCTCTTAGGCCCATTCCACATGGTGAGGAGCTTCTCATTCCTCCTCCTCCTCCACTACTGAATGAGTGTGAAGACAGTAGTGAACCAAATACCGACATCGACCACGAAGAAGACTTCTCAGAGGATGAAGACGCTACACCTCACTACCCCACATAATATGAGTTAAATGACTAGATCAGGGATTTAGGACTTACAAAATCCAAAGCAGAAATTGTAACACCTAGACTAAAGCAATGGAATCTATTGAGTAAGAGTTGCAAGATACCCCTTGTCAAACAGAAAAAGATGCTAATCCTCCCTTCCATATTAAGCTTGGACAGATCAAGCAATCTGTAAAGGCCATAGATACAACATCAGTTGCAATGAAGTACCTCCAGAATGTGTTCCACAAACTCTCAGAAGGTAAGATAAAGGGTGGAATTTTCGAGGGCCCCGAAGTGAAGAAATTACTTCGTGATGACACATTCATCAGCAAGCTTCTACCAGTTCAAAGAAAGGCCTGGAAGAGCTTCGGGGATGTTGTGAATGGTTTCCTAGGTAATCACAGAATGGAAAATTACAGGGATGTGGTAGAGGGTCTTTTGAAGAACTACAAAGCAATGGGGTGCAGAATGTCTCTAAAGCTGCATGTACTCCACTCGCATATGGATGTTTTCAAGTCTCATATGGGTACATATTCAGAGGAACAGGGCGAAAGGTTCCATCAGGACTTACAATTGTTTGAAAGAAGGTACCAGGGACAGTATAATGAGCGAATGGTTGGTGATTATATCTGGGGATTAATCAGAGAGAGTGATGTAACGTATAAGAGGAAATGTAGGAAGACAACACATTTTTAAGCACATTGTACATGACATGAAAATATTTTCATGTACTTTACAACTTTTGTAATTTATAATTACTTCATTTACATTTTTTCAAAAGTTGTATTTAAGAATTTCTTTTGTTTTGTTTCATGGGCATATGTAAACGAGCATTCATTGTTCTAAATAAATGCATTTTCCTAAAATTAAGAAAAATCAATGGCATTTCCGTAAAAACAATTTCCCACATGAAAAATTGTGTTTTCATAGTGTTTTGAAACACACTGCATAAGAAACAACAACAAAATTAACTTAAACAAAATTTTGTTACATAGTGTAATTAATCTCGTAGGCCTTAGTGGGTAAAAAAGGAAAACTGATAACAGATGGGTGTTGCAAATGGAGTATAAATACATCGTAAACAGCTGCAAAGTATTAATTAATAGCCATAAAAAGGATGACTTTCTTAATTCCGGTCATTTTATTTTATAAATGTATGTTCACCGATTACTCTGGAACTACTCAATCCGATTGCGTAAATTCTCTTTTAGCAGAAATAGAGTGGTCTCAGATTGAACCCTTTTAAATTTCTTTACTTTTTCTTCCGTAATTTTTTCCTAAATTCAACAAAACAAAAAAGTATTTATTTATACTCACTGGTTTGGGTTTTTTGTCAGTTGAAATGAGATATTCTTGAAATAGTCTCCTTAAAATGTAATTTCCTCTGGTCCAATACTTATTTGTTAATTTATCAAAAATCTATATAAATGTTAAGAGTTTTTATGTATGAACACCAAATATTCCTAAGATACAGTCTATTGTTAAGAATGTGTCGTAAATTTTAATTCAAAATTCAACTTAAATAATTGCGGAATAAACGAAACAAGTAAATTGCTGAACAGCGGAAAGTAATGAAATTTTAGAAAAACCAAAACTGACTTCGAAAATATCACGCAAGAATCTATTCACAAAACTGTTCATTGACCTAATAATTTTTTTCTCTAAAGACTCCTATTAACACAGTGTGTTAACTATATACTATTATTATTATTTTCGTTGTAGTATTATCGTTGTAATTATTACTAAAAGCTCTTAATCTTTATTCTTTTCTTTATGCGTAGGAATCTTTTGAAGTTGCTCATTTAGTTATTGCATATATGGATGGTTTGATAAGAAACTTGGTTCGCATAGTAGTGAATGATGGCAGCGCCAACAGTGTATGTGGTCATAATATTTGATTTCTATGTATATAAAACTTTGGTCAAAAATTTATTTAGGCATATTCTTTGTTTTACACTTTCTTGAACACATGATCGTTGATTACTACAGAAAAATGGGTAAAATCGGTGCGATTCAATGGAAAACAATAAAGGAAATTCATAAGAGGATTTTCCCTACACTGAATGACGCATATTCTTCCAATGAAAACGTTCAACGTTGGGTAAATGCGTTCATGGGTATCAGATAAAGCCTCGAAAATGCACCAGAACCTGGAGTTCCAAAATTAGCTACGACGCCAAATGTCATCAATAAAGTCCGTGTTATTGTTTTGACTAACAGACGAGTGAAAATAAAGGAGAGAGGAAAGGCAACAAGCATATCAACTGAGCGGATTAATGTATTTTGCGTGATAAATTACATATCAAAAAAACTTTTTGCAAGATGCATGCAGGGATTGCTCACTCCGGAACAAAAGAGAAATCGAATGCAAACATTGGCAGATTGTTTGGAGGTGTCTAGGAAGAATCAAACCGATTTTTGTGGCATTTTGTAACTCTAGATGAAACTTGAATTCTATTACACACGGGATACGAAGCAGCAGTCAAAACAGTGGAATGCATGAGGTAAATCGGCTTTGAGGAAAGAGAAATGCGTTCCATCTGCTGGAAAGGTGTTGGCCTCAGTTTTTTTTATTTTTTTTATTTTTATTACAAAAGGAATTGTCTCGATTAAGTACAGGTAGAAGAGAAAAACTGTTATTAGAAAATACTACACATCACTTCCGGATGGAGTAAAGACAGCGATTGTGCAAAAACACTCGGAAACTGCCAGAAAGAAGGTTTTACTTCACCATGACAATTCACTGGAATTCAAGTAGCCTCGCCTCAGGAAAAATTGAGTGAACAACGATTTGAATTCCTTCTGCAGTCACCCTATTCACCAAACCTCACGCCCGCTGTTTATCATCTGTTCCCGTAACTCAAAACATTCCAATCTGGATGCAAATTTTGGTGAAATGAAAAAACTATACCGAAGGAAGTGAGTATTTTGAGGGCCTTGAAGAAATCCATTTTCATAAAAGTTGTCACAAGAAACATTGAAACAAGTGTGTCGACACGTTTAAAGACTTTATTTGATCTCTTGACATCGAACCAAGTTACACTCGTTCGACTGATCAAACCACCTTTGCCAGATAGAAGGTTACCAATACCGTCAGTTTCAAAGCGCTTATTGTGTTGGCGCCTGCTATATATCGGACGAGACCCCACCTTAGGTAATCGATAATTCAGTTTGTAACCATTCGCCAAGTCGAGTTAACGGAGGCACTGCATACTCTTTTCTCGAAGCGATTCAGACAATTTTTGAACTTCAATTTCTTCCATCGTATTCATGCAAAATGTCTCAAATTTTTAATACGCGCAGATATAACCAATATTAGCAAACGCATTAAATTTTATTTCGTTACCGTTCTTAGTTCGGATGTTACTTATACGCAAACTTCAGCGATTTTGTCACGTCCTAATTTTTACCGAAATTGAGGGCATAATGTATCCTTGTCAAATTCTAAAAAGAGGGAGGGAAATCTTGGCTTTTACGTATTTATAAATTTGATAAAGCAACACAATTAAGGTATTTATGTAGGTTAATTAAAACATGACGTGCATAATGGCCAAATCATCAGATATTTTTATCCTAAATAAACGATATATGACACCGAGAGAAACGATTCTGTTTTACAAAGTGAAGTGAATACACACTGTAAAGTGTAGACTTGGCTCAGAAGAAGATCTCATAACTTTTTGTCACTATACGAACACGAGACTTGGCCTATTTTTACAAGAATTAATCTAGATAAGACACCTTCTTGCTTGTCTTGCATATTACATTTTTATTTAAACTTTAAACCATATTTTCCCCGATGAAGAATACCAGAAACTCTGAGGGCACATCGATTCCACCTCTCCATATCTAATTTCATCTTTATTTTTCTAATGTTTTTATCTTATCAACGTTTTTTATGTATCCAGATTAGGGATTGCAATCCCGCAGTGTTTTCAATCCCGCGGGATCCGCGCGGGATTTGCGCCAATCCCGCGGGATCCCGCGGGATCCGTGCGGGATTGGTACAAACAGTTTTTTAACGCATATGCTTAAAAGATAGTTACTTAAAACGTTAATAAATTAAATTAATAAATAATTTTTAATGTTAAATGATAAAAATTAACAGTTAACAATATTTTGATTGGTAAAATGACATTAAAACTTTTTAGCGTGTCTTAAGTCTATTTCGAGGTTTTACATTTTTGTTTTTTAATCTAAACCAATTTTTAAATAAATAATAAAAATGTAAATTATTGAGTCTTAGGTCATATTTTCTGCTTTACAATACATCATATAAGTTTAAAAATATGGTGTGCATAATGGCCAAGTAACCAGAGTTGTTTTTTTTTCTTTAAATTCTAAATAAACGTTCCATAACACCGAGAAAAGCATTCCATTTCACAAAGTGAAGTGAATATACTCTGTAAAGTGTAGACTTGACTCAGAACAAGATCTCATAACTTTTTTTCACTGCACAAGCACGAGACTTGGCCTTTTTTGCGTGATTCATTATTATATCTCCTGATTCCTTGATTGATATTACAGTTGATTCATTGTTATTAAAAGAAACTACTTACCAACACGTAAACTGCCAAGTATTTCAGATTTACCTACATGGCGTAACGACGTTTTTAGAGTGGAAATTACTATTTTTTGTAAGAAAGGAGACTTTCTCGGCGAATGATTGCAATGAAGTCCTCATAGGTTGTATCTTGGGATTTCATTGCAAACACACGAAATTACACACGTGAGGAAGACGGCGGAGGCAGCCGTAGAAGTATGGTGTTCCTACAACACAATTCGTCGATACACCCGTGAAAATTTCATTATAACTTTTTTTACCTTTAGTCGAAATAATAAGGAGAAGAGGGATTAATCGAAAGCCTGAGCGTCACATGTAAGAAGGCGACTTTGGTCATAGAAACGCATTGAGGCAGCGGCCAAAACAACAATAAGTCAAAGGATATACAATTTCCATTTGATAGCTGTTAAATAAATAGGTATGAGATCGTTAAAATTACGATAACATTAGTTTCATATCAACGAATAATCAAATTTTCAGCCGCAAATTAGGAAATTGTCACAATTACTTTATCTGCAAATACAGAAAATGGGAATAATGAAACCGTGAATAAAAAGCTGTAACCGTGTAGTTCAGATAACGTGTGCGACACTTAAAAAATAATTATATAGTTAGAAAATCGTACTAAATTCGCACAATAACTCAAATTACAGAAATGTGTGCTGGAAACAAACCTAAGTTTTGATGAATACGTAAAAGTGCATTTATCTAATTACGAATGACGAAGGTTGACAAAAACAAACGCTTGTTCACACGAGTCAAATGCCAACTGGAAGGGTACAGGCAAACAGTGCAAAATATCCGGCAGAGACCGAGTGAGGCAGCGAGTCACGCAGACTGACACGCGTTTCCGCCGGATTTTGCGGATTGCGGATTGCGGATCCGCTTAATTTTGTGCGGGATCCGCCAGACTGTCTAATGATGCGGGATCCCGCGGGATTGCGGGATCCCGCGGGATTGCGGGATCCCGCTTTGCTGGATTGCAATCCCTAATCCAGATAAGACATAATACACAGTTATTGTTATGTTACAAATCCTGATCTGATCTGATCTGGGTTCGCATTAAAAGAGAAAAATATTTTCCGAATCTGTACATCTGTTCCATTTATTTTACTTAAATTAATCCTGACAAATACTGTTTAAGCGTTGCTAGTAATCATTTTACGGCTTCAGTGATTACGACGCTTAGGAACAACAAACCCTTACTCTTTTAACAAAATCAGGAAACCATAATTTTGATATCAAGTTTGGAACAGCTGTCCAACTTAAATTTACTGTTTAATGCACCCATCTGACAGTCAAGAAAAATCTAAGGCCTTCTCGTGACGTTCGTTCCATTAAATAATAGGAGCAGGTTACCGCCATGTGACATTTGATTGTGTGGCGATTACAATCTGCACCCAATCGCAGAGGCGATGAGGAATATAGGTGTCCATGGAAAATGTAAGTATCTTAGAAGTCATTCTAACAAATTTTTGTTGAATTATTTGTGACTATTGATGAGCCCAGGGACCAACACTTTACCCAACAGCCAAAGCAACAGTCAGGACAGTAGAAGCAAACTATTTCGCACCCTCAAGAGAAGGCCAAGGTCATTCTTTTTGTAGACGAAGTGATGGTGTCTTCTATTCGGATCCTGAGGATGCACTGCCACTATATTTCCTTAAAATGGTGAACCATCACCAGAGTGTATTTAGATTAGGAATTATGAGCAACTATCAAAAGAAAAGGAAAAGATAAGTTGTTAAAAATGGTCCTGTTTCATCAGGTCATCGCTCCAAGTTACAAGCCTTTCATTGCCATAGTTACAGTTGATGACTGTGGTCTTCAATTGGTATAGCAACTCTCTTCACCCAATTTGACCATCTCAGATTTCCACATTAATAACTATATGTCTGGCACCCACTAAATTAAGATTGTGACGTCATATCTGTTGTCACCCTATTTTTTGAGACCCTTGAGAAAGTCTTCAATGCAGATGGCATAAAATCGTTCCTACCTCGTTGGGACAAGTTGAGCTCAGTGAAGATTATGTAAAAACAGATTACAAATAGTCTTTTCCGTTTTTTGGTTATGGCGTTACGCCTCGTTACGTAGAAGTCATTAGATACAGGAATGAATGGAAAGGAATTGGCCCATGGATAATGTAGGATCCAACCCGGTATTCAGCTGGAATAATTTTTTGAATCTATGAAAAACAGAAATATGGATCACCGAACGGGGATTCTAACCTGCTTCTACCCGAATTCTTTTTACTCATCTCCATCAAAGTCTGGCTACTCATTTATGAGACAATTCAAGTAATTCAACGTAACTTTCATGAATTTAAGTTACATGGCCAATTTGTCATTATGACTATACCATTCAGCGTGGTTTTCCGAGATGAGGGGACATCAATTATTTCGAAGAGAAGCGAACGTTCTTCACGTATTTATAATTTTCAATTGCTCCTGCATGAAGAAGGATAAATCTTTCTCATCTCTTTTCTCATTCCTGTACCAATTCTCAGAATCTTCTTACTCATGGTCTGTCTCGGTCTTATGAGAATGTCTGTATTAAACCTACGAAGGACCACTATCAAATGCCAAGACGAGGTTTCAAACGACATTTAATCACTTGACGACGAGCTTCTGTTATCGCTGTGGCATCGCTGGTCTAATCCGTAAAGCGATCGGACATCCAAGCCGACGGGATTGGCCGTCTACCGTCAGGGCGAAAGTGTCTCAAGGAGCGGACGAGTAATATCAGCGCAGAGAGGCGGAAGAGCGGTCTCCACCTGACGGTATAAGCTTGCGGTAACACTATGCTAAAATGTAACGCCGACAGAGCTAAGCCCAGCACCGCCGCCAAATTAAGCGGCGTTGCCTTGCTGGAAACGTGAGAGCAGATTAAGACACGGCGCTTAAGCGGCTCAGAGGAACCGAACCCGACAACCGGACGGGCTGGCCAACCTGACAAAAATAACACACCTGCTCCGGATTATAACGTCTGCGACTTCTACTCTCGTCACTGTCTCATAATGGTGGACATAATTTGCAACAGCTACAGACTATTTGACCGGCTAAATTTTGCGAAGCTCAAGACGAAATAGTAAGGGCTTAGGAGAGAGTACGTATATTAGACATAAACCAACGCAAGAGAAAAGTAGTGAAATGTAGCAGAAATTATATAAGTAATAGTAGATTAAATATGAAAATAGGATCGGATGCGATACAAGAAGTAAGTGAATTCTGTTACTTGGGAAGCAAAATTACAATTGATGGCCGAAGCAGGAATGATGTTAAAAGTAGAATAGCACTAAAGAAAAGAGCTTTCATGAATATGACAAATCTTTTAGTTTAAAATATTGATCTAGGACTTACAAAGAACTTTTTAAAACTCTTTATGTGAAGCACAGCACTTTACGGTAGCTGGCAGAAACTTACACGAGCACTCGTCACATCAAGAATGTAAAAATAAAAATAAAAACGGCGTTTGAAAATGAGATTCAGATCTTGAAACGCGTCACGCCATAAATTAATAAATAAACAATTTATTAAAAGTAACTGTGTTGCAGGATAATTATTTGCTCACCTTATATTTCAAAACAATTACAGGCTTTCAAAAGTCCATTTATCATGGATAAAATAAAAAAAAAAAACTTTAGGCATACCAGAAAGAAGGAAAAGCGAAGTATTTAAAATGTGGTAATAAAGAAGGAAGCTGAAAATTACGTGGACAGATAAAGTATGAAATGAACGAGTTTTGGAAATGATGGGCGAGGAAAGAAGTTTGTTGAAGACTCTTACAGAAAGAAGAGACAGTATGGTAGGTCATATTCTGAAACATGCTGGACCTGACTAGAGGAGGAAACAGTTGAAGGTAATAACTGTAGAGTAAGACAGAGATTAGAATATATGAAGCAGATAATTGAGGACGTGGTTTGTAAAGGGTATGTTGAGATGAAGTGTAGTGAATACGGGGACGTCGGCGCATTGTTCACAAAGCTCTTGAATAGACATTCCAGATACGCGTGCACATTCCTCGAGCGTCTCTCCTGCAGCACGTAGATGCGCAGAACTCATCACTCGCTTTTGACGTCTGAGGCAGCCCATTACAAGCGACATACCGGCAGTTGCTATTTGAAATCGCGTTAGATTGAATGAGTTTAAAGGTGCTCAACTTAAGTGCCGCCACAGTTTAGGTCCTGTAACTTCTGTGACATAAAGTGTGATACGAACAACTAGTTTTAAGGCCGCTATGGGTTATTTACATCGTTTTGTGATAGTCCTAGATCCACGATTGAAGTCAGCGTTCAGGTAAACAAAAATAACACAAAATATTATCTTTCAGATTTTTTCCCCAGAAACGTAGATAAACCTCGTAAAAGCGTCGAAGAAATCTTTTCAAATGCATAGTAAGAGTATTCGAGCCATTCAAAATAACAGTCTATGGCTTGGTAAAACTATAAACTTAACTTAGTCCACAACTCGAAGAAGGTTGTTTGAATCCCCCTTAAGACTGAGCCAATAAGTCAGACGTAGGACGGCCAGTTCCCTTCCTTCATGGAATCCAAACAGTAGAACAACGAAAGAATCGTGGAAATAGAACGAAATTTACTTCAAGTCTTGTTTACATTAATGCAGTCGTTTGATCAAATTTTGACGGAAATAAATTGAATAGGCACTAGAACGGTTCCTGGTGAAATTCTAACAAGTTTGAACGAAGTAAAAGCAGTATGTTTCTTGAGTCTTGATTAATGTGCTCGACTGTTCTTTGAAGCTTCGAGCTTACGGTATATCGGATCAGCTTTGTGAATGGATAAAGGATTTTCTAACTGGTCGGTCGCAGTATGTTGTCGTTGAAGGAGAAAGTTCTTCTAATCTAGATGTTACATCGGGTGTACCTCAAGGAAGTGTAATAGGACCACTTCTTTTCTTAATTTTTATAAACGATCTCGGAGACAAAGTGAAAAGCCTTTTTAGATTGTTTGCTGATGATGCGGTTATTTATAGGGAAGTAAGAACTTTGACCGATTGCTTAGAAATTCAGCGCGATCTGGATGTTATTTTGGCTTGGTGCGATGAGTGGCAACTTACTCTAAACTGTAAAAAGTGCAAGACAATGAGCATAACTAACAAAAAGAATCCGATTGTTCAGAAATACGAGTTAAACAATACAGTTATTGATATGGTCGATTCTATTAAATATTTGGGAGTAACAGTACAAAGGAACATGAAATGGGACATACACATTAATTCTTTAGTAGGTAGAGCAAATTCTAGGCTGCGATTCATAGGTAGAATCTTGAAAAATTGTAACGAACAAACAAAGCAGATAGCGTACAAATCTCTTGTGCGTCAACATTTGGATTATTGTTGTGCCATTTGGGACCCGTTTCGTAAGGGATTGATCGAAAGTATAGAGAAAGTACAGAGAAGAGGCGCTCGATTCGTGACCGCTTGCTACAGTCCTTATGAAAGCGTCACAGAACTGATTACTAGATTAGGTTGGGAGTCTCTGGTAGATAGACGACACACGTTTCGTTTAAACTTATTGGAAAACATGCGTACTCCAACTTTCACTCATGAGTGTAGTGAAATACTTCTTCCACCAACCTATTTGAGTAGGAAGGACAGGAAAGATAAAATTAGAGAAATAAGGTGCCGGACTGATTCTTATATGAATTCTTTTTTCCCTCGTACCATTAGGGATTGGAATGCACAGCAAAGAGATTAGCTTTGGTGCTGAGCACCCTCTGCCACCCACAATTTTGTGAATTGCAGAGTATATATGTAGATGTAGATGTATCAATTTCTATCTGTAGCCTCCGTTGATGAAATTCCTCTCAGTTGGTATCAGTCAACGATTCTCCTAAATGAATTCTGGATAGGACGCTCACCACAATTCCGTCTTATCGTTTATATGGTACTACATGGATGACTTGAGATTTTTCACACGACTAGGACCTCGAGACTTTATTTAATACTAGTGTAAGTCCGTGACCATTTTTTTCGTATCGTCACCGGTCTAGAAAAGCTCCAGTTTTTAAGGTAAAAGATTCTGATCAATCAAAATATGAATTTTACCCTTAATTTAATCACCCTTAGAGTGAATAAAATCTCTTCAGCTTGAAGAACTCAGAAGTATTAATACACGTATAAAACATGGACAGAGACGATCGCACTATCGTATAATATAGTTTCAAATATTATGGTTGGTATAACTTGTTGAAATATAAACTTGACTTGTATCGTATCCTAAAAGTTCACTCTGCAAAATTTGAAGAATTTCTGTTTAAAGAGAGTGCGCAATTGTTTCGAAAGCATCAAGTTGTTGTTGCTGTTGGTATTTTTTTTAATTGACGCCTGGCAAACATTATAATATAATCTTTGGTCATAGTGTCTGTAACGGCCAAAGAACTTAATACAGATTCCGGATTATTAAATAGTTGAGTAACTCCGAAGAAATGAATTGTCAGAATACTCGAATCAGTAACATATTTGGTCTGATGTCCACTTTAAATAATCTAATAACTCACGTACCGCAAACATTAATAATGGCCATTAACGAAAGTGGTCAGTAAAATACGCAAAAGTCAAATAAACCGTAATGTATAAACTTTGGTCAAGCAGCAACAATTTAGCCTAGGTTGAAGTGATGATTTGTATTCGTAATTACAGCAGAGACCATGAATTATTTAAGTTTATTACAAAAAATTTGTCTCGTTTTTTTGTATCCAGTTGTTACTCAAACGCAGTTACACGTTATCTTAGCACTAAAGTTCAGATATTTTTTCAACTATGAAATGTTACGAAAAGCAGACTTAATAAATGTATTATGGCAATTAATTTTGTAGCAGTTGCTTAGCCATTAAATTGTGGTCATAACCTCGATTTTCTTCTAATGATTTCTCTGGTCGCTGTTAATTTGCGAGCGACGGCTGGCGTCACCCTTCTCCAGCCAATAGCTATCTAGGTGAGTGAGCTAAGGAAATTGTATAGACTTGTTCTTGTTCAAGGCAATATTTACGATTCTCTATAATAGTCGTAGATTAGCGCCCACGCATCTCGAGAATCTCCAAACCAGCGTATGAATTTTAGAGCGTAATCTACACTACGGGAAATTATAAGCAGAGTACACGAACACAGTGACAAAGATGGCTGCAAATGGGACCAGTCTAGCACTCTACTCTCACACCTGCACTCAAGCAAGTCCTCCTTGAAAGTGATTCGAGTGGTCCGCCGGTGCATTCTCTGCCATCGCGTGTTACGGACCCTCGGGCTCCGATCACTTCATACATTATTCAGTAGCAACAGTAGAGACTGGCCGATGAACACTTGTAGCAAAGGACTGAAAGTATCCTAAACAGAATCACTGAAGGATACATATCACAACTAGAAAAAATTGTAGGAAATTTATCTGATTAAGTAAGAATAGCAAAATATTACGATAAGCATGTCCATTTTAATTCTTTTCTCCTACATTCCTTATGTTTAGATGAATGGTAACTAGAACATGATTAAATGTATTGAAACTTTTTTATAGATTTATTAATCTTTGATATTTCCCGTTAAAAAACAATATTAAATTAAACTTTTTCCATATACAGTATAGTATTACATGACTCTGTAACATTTTTATGCCCGTAATTGATGATGATTCAATGTATTCTTGCGTTTCTATATCTCCTAAGGCCTCTTTATCTATTTTTGTCATGGTGTGAGAGCGAAATAACAGAGAATTTACCAATAGAACCCTGCTACGTTTGCAATAATCAATATTATGATGAAAACATAGCTACCATCTAGTGTTGCAAATTAAGAAAAAAATGTTTTTTTTTCAGCTTTGTGAAAAAAAAAACATGAAAAAAAACCTAGCACCCTTTTTTTTTCTAAATTTGTTTTTTTTTATCAGAAAACAATAAATTGATAAATCATAGTTTTATTTACGGAACTTACATTTTACATGTTTGTTTTATCTTACTGAATCCTACAATGTCTTACATAATGATTCATAAATGTATCTATATAGGTTACATAATTTTATTCATCCTCTATGGTATGTCAGTACCACATTCACTAGTATCAGCACTACCAACACTAGTTTGGTCGGTGTCGGAATTTTCTCTTTCTTCTTCTGGCTCCTCTAGATCCATAACTTCAGAAATAGTTACATTTTCTTTTACTGGTTGTTCTTGTATTGTACGCAAAAGATTTTGAGATTGCAATTTTAAATTGTGAGCAAAGTACACACTGTGCATAAAGACTGCGCTGATAATTCTCTTATTACGGTAGTTTAAGTTTGAATTTATTATCATACAAAATAGGAGCTTTATTTTATTTTCAGTCGTTGGTTTACGCCAACGGTTGCACGAAAACGATTCATAATTACTGACAATTTAATGACTCAGTATCACTACACGCTGAGAGTTTAACAAGTATACGAATATAAGGAAAGCACAATAAGTAATAAAAAGAGGTTAAAAAACCGTAGATAAATTTAAATTTCCTAATTTTTTGAAAAGATCCGTAGGTCTACAGATAAATTCGTAGGGTTGGCAGCACTAGTTCAAATAGCGAGTATCAATCCAAACAACGGGGAACGGGGATTCCTTCTCACGCAACCAAGACTCTTCGGGAAGTCCCCTTTCGTAAAAGAAAACTTCATTGTTGCCAATATTTTCGTAATTTTCTTTTCTACTAACCAGAAAAGTATAGTAGTATTAAAAATTAAGATAAGTACTCTAAAACAGTTATATTAAACGATAAATGCCTTACAAATTTAAGATTTAGTAGTTATAAAAAAAAACGTGTCCCAGAAAAAAAACATTTTTTTTTTCAAGTTAGAAAAATAAACGTTTTTTTACAACACTAATACTATCAGAGGTTAACAAATAATGTGGATGTATGTTAATTATGATGTATTTGTGTCCAGCAACATCTGAGTAAATTAATATAAATTTCAACTGATAAAAAATGTTATTGGAAGTTCTTTGAAATAAGAAACTAAAATGCGTGAAAGCAATCTAAAAATATGCCATAAGTGTTATAAGTGTCGAGATAAATGTTAATTGCAGATTGGGCCTTTAATATTAATGAAGCGTTGACTTGAGAGATAATTCGTTAAAAAAGAAATCTGTTAATATTGAAATAATAGATACAATGATGTTATCAATAATATTACAGCACAGCGTAGAAGTGGCATATAACAGTAGCTTCTCTGTTCTGGTTATTGGATTCAATGTATATGATCAGCATTTTTTCCAGCACCGAACCAATTACGAATGCCCAATAATTTAAACCACCAGCATAAAATTCTCTGGAACCGACGAACTTAAGATGTTTTTGGTCTGCATAAATAATTTTATTGAATGTCTTGGATGTCACTGGAAGTGACATTTTCAAATAAGAAAAATGTGTATTATCACTTCCTTGTGAATAATATAAGAAAGTAGTTTGTTTGTCTTACTATTCATAACATATATTTTAAAATAGGTGGTTGAAATAAGATTTATCAAGATATTTAAACCAATCTGTTTGGTATCTTTATTTTTTTATTTTGTAGGTTTTCTAATGCTGTGACAATCAGCGAAAGATACAAATATTTATTTAATATCCGTACATTCTGCAGTACGCAATTTAAAATACGCAAATCTGAGTGAACAGAAGAACTCAAAGTGACTCATCCAGTAGCAACCAGTATATATTAAACTGTAACACGGATTCATAATTTTGAGTTTCGAGGTGTCGAACCTTGAACAAACAGCTTGACTTAACAAGTAGAAAGCGTGGTGCAGACAGGGCCAGCCAAAAGAAACGCCAGCTCGGAGTGTAATGTTTACGATGCGGCTTAGAACACCGGTTCTCGCTTGGAATATGCAAATACATTTCATCTGCTATATTCAAACTATGACTCTGGTTACACTTTATGAGCATTAAATCACCAACAACAAAGCTTCGATGTGATCTCGACGTTATTTCAACATCGTGCGGTAAAGAGCTAATTAAATTACAAAAAATAATAAGATAATTTGCATAATAAAGAAAGTAAACGACTTGCGCATGAATTGAGAGTAAGCTGTTCAACCCTTCAGAGGGTTCATTACCTACAGTTGCTTCTCCACGAAACGGTCTTCTAAACACAAACAAGGGACCACTGTCACCAGTGCATCATATACAGATCTCCTAAAAAATCATCTTCGGCCTGCAATCAAATCAAAGCGACGTGGATTGCTGTCATCAGGTGTCCTTTTGCAACATGAAAATGCAAGGCCCCACACTGCCCGTACAACAGTTTCAACAAACACAGACCTGCATTTTGAGTGTCTTCCTCATCCACCATATTCACCATACCTTACCCCAAGTGATTTCCATATGTTTGGACCACTCAAAGAAGCAATGGGAGGAAAGAAGTTCCGTTCTGATGAAGAGGTACGCCACGCGGTGCATGAGTGGTTGCGCGGACTACCAAAAGAATTTTTTTCTAAAGGAATTTATGCACTTTGTAAGCGCTGAAGGACTTGCATTGAGCGTTGGGGAGATTATGTTGAAAAGTGACACAGCTTTGTACCACTTCTGAACAATAAATAATATTTTTAAAAAATATTTAAGGTTTTCATTTGACTCACCCTCGTACATGAATCAGATTCCACGTAAAACTGTAGGTCCAACCATGACAGAGGTGGAATGCGCGGCAAATCGAAACTCATTGTTCGGTCGAGTAACATTTTAGAATTTCTCTATCAACAATGCCACATGCATTTACCTTTATCAACCACCGTTATCAGTTATCACACTTTGACATCACCATAATTTATTTATTTCGTCTCAAGTGCGTTAAATAGTTAGGACACATACAAGCAGTTATTAACAAGAATAAAAGGCACAGCAATTAACATCAAACTCCAACCGTTCATATTGCAGAAGACTAAAATTCAGCAATTTGAACAGCGTTGCTAACAAGGACATCTTGCAAAGTGAAGGTTGTTAGACATCGCAGGCAATGGTATGGGCACTGCTTTGTCTGTTCCTCACCACTTGCTCACGTAGTTGTTGGATCATTGAGATTCCACTATCTTGCTAGATGTTTATTCGCCCTGTCTCCAGCTATTCTCAGCCTGTTTAACGGTATCCAAGTTTACCATTTCAGATTTGCACTAGTGTATAGCGCCTCTACCTTGAGTAACCATTGTCCTACGTGAGTCAGACTCGCTCGATAACTTTCGGTGGTACGTCAAATCAGCTTTCCTAAAATTAAGCCTTTGTCTGAGGAATTGATGGCAAAATAATGACGATGCTGAAGGATGATACCGGAGATACCTGAAGAATGAATAAATAATTACAATGAAAGTTTTTCCATTACCAGTAATAAGCGATATTCGAGATGACTTTCAAAGTAACACAATAGCACTAAAGAAACAAAATACTTAATGGCATATACCTCAAAAGGAGATGACGTATTAAGACGTCGAAGTCTGATCAGCGATCCATCTACACCGCGAGCGATGAACAGAAATAGTTAGCCTCATTGTGAACTAACAAAAGAGCACAGATACTTTCTGGGGCGCGCAACAGCGAGGCACAATAACGCAATTACGTTGACGTACTGCCCCAGTAATCGATAATCATCACTATTACAGCTGGCTCGACGGTCATTATTCCTTCATGCGCTGGCGGGGGACGGATATTTCGGACGACGCATATAATTTATGCCGTGTTATCTGGTAAGTAGCGACATTACGGCGTTCTTTATTCGGTCGTAATTCAGGCGTAACGCAACATGCGCCGGCTAATGATACACGGCGACGGGAACGCCTCCACACGAGGTGCCAACTGTGCAATTATAAATCTAGACTGCGGCGTGGTGTGGCGTCAAACAAAAGACTCGGGTCGAGAGTCCTGATCTAACATCAAGGTCAGCGATTTAGTCTGGTTTGCATCGTCAGAGGTCACAGAACGTATCTCTAAGGAAAATAAATAATTTGACACAAGGCTAGTGCCATTTCACATTCAACGTATGCCAGCAGAGATATTACAAGCTATATTTCTCTTCCAACGCTTCCAACCGAATTCAGAGAGAGTTTCACTACATATATATATATATTACATCTGCGAATTTTTAGGAAACAAATAAAATAAATACAGCTCGTACAGATCTGTACTTCGTTCTTCGCGGCTTGATGCACTACTGAAATCATTCCCTGGTGACACGGATTCATTCACAATGTACGTACAACATCGTTATCAAAACCTGAAGAAACGGTAAATTTCCCATGAGACTCAAACCAACAGAAAAAAAGCACATCAAGTCCCTTAAAAATTAAATTATTTTTTTTCGGTAACATTGATATTTTCTATCATATGCTAAAATATTTTGTCACTAACATTAGTGCACTGACGAAACTGTTTTGAAGAACGTATATTGAGTCATTAAAGATTTAAGCAATGAATCCACTTTAAGACTGTAAACTGTGGAGCCATTATGGAGTTTCACCATAGTTTTCAAAGTACTATAAAAGGCTGTTGCAAAAACATATATGCACATCGACGTAGTAATGTAAATTAGATTTCGTTTTAGGCTAGGGTTTAGACAGTCCATAATTTCTTATTGTTATAATATTAGAAGTGATTTGTAAAAATGAAAAAATGATTGTGTAAGTCCACATTTAAAGTATGGAATTGTAGGTGTGCTTATAACTCAGAATAAGGTTCAGGTAAACATGATTCTCCGACGGATCAATTCTTGGTCATCTGCTGTTTCAAATATACATAAATAATTCTTCCATTATTGGAAGTGAAATCATGTTCTGGTTGCGGATGACGCTAACATATTTTTGAAAATTGTGTAGAACAAAATATCAATTAAAGAAATCTTACAGATGGCGCAATGCAAATTCATTTTCACTTATAAAGACAAAATACTTATTAAATTTGTCAACTTGAAAGATTAAGTATAATGTTACGTCCCAGGAAAAACTAGTCAATGAAAGCAATTGCAGCAATTCCTTGGTGTACATGTAGCTGATACAAAATGAATATTTTCGCTCACTTCTCGTTAATTCCATCTCTTTTTGGAATTCTTCAGAAATGTAGAACTTATCTAACCAAAGAAAGTTCTCCTTGACTTATTTGCAGCATTAGTTCAAGGACATTGTGTAGTAGTGTTTTAATAATTCTAATTTAACCTTTCTTTTGTTACAAAATACTCTAGCCTAAATGCTGAACTGTAGCTACCATTATAGGAACAAATATTAGATAACATTGTTAATTGTAAAAAGAAAGAGGAAATTCTCTGTAGTTCCTTTCAGTAACGTGCCACAGACCACAAAAACCAAGATTTAAAGTCTTAAATGAAATAGTTTCTGCTTTCGAGCAATTTTTAATCTGTAAAAGCATTTTCTCCCTGGAATTTTTAGAAAAAGAAAAGAATTTAAAGAATAACAAATTGGTTAAGAAATGAATGGTAACAAATTTGATAATAACACTGATGTGGTGTATGATATTTTTAGAATATACGAACAAAGGTCCTTTGTAAATTACGTATGTAAACCGTGTAACTGAAATTGAAAGTTAGTTTGAATTGTGTGTGTGGTTTCGGGATGGTACGTTGTTGACCGGTTAGTTAATAATATCATTCTTCTTAAGAATGATACATACTGTTTCACATCTCGAGGATTGTTCTCACATGGGATAAGAGTGCGCTTATCTAACTGGTTTCTTAACAACAATAAACTAAGAGCTTAGAAGTAGCACATGCTTTTAACAATTATAAATATTTTGATACAGAGGTATCAATGAATATTCTTCCGAATACATAAAACTAACAAAGTTTGACTTATTGAGTTCATCCATACAGTTGATTTTAAGACTAGGACAATTATTGAGGACAGCGGATTTTGGCTCTCCAACAATGTTTGGTTTGTAATCGTAGGTGTTCCCGGCGAATCTTCAAAAATGTTTGGTTTATTTTTTTATTAAGTGTATGGGCTACTAGCTTTATTTAAACAAAATTCAATTTCTTCTATCATTTACTTTATATTCACTTTTCAAATTTCGTAGATACTTATTTTATTAGTAAAATGCTATAATCACACAATAGTAGTCTTCAGCAAAAACGCATGTCACATACGGTTTGCTTGTCTGCGCTACAGGTGATTCTAGAATATACCATAATCTTAATATTCCAAATCTTGCTAGCCTGATGCCTGGTAACCAAACTAATCTTTAAGAAATTTCTTTATATGAAACGGTGAGTCAAATAAAGTCATTGCCTTACCCATTACGGATCAGCAGCTTAATAGCCACTAGTTGCAGTGCAAAATCCTCAATAACTTTTTTCTCTCTGCTTACAGCAACTGTGAGTCGTGTATACAGCAATAAATTTCTAACTTAGTGGCGTAGGAATGACAGCAAATGCTTACCGCGCTCCAGACGAAACCTGATTAGTAACCAGATAGTAGTGATCTGGAAAAGAAAACCAGGCAAAGTCGTAAAGAGTAAACACGAGAAAACCACGATGTCAACTAAAAAAAGGTGTGACAAGAGACTACACCATTTCCGCTATTAATTCGCACGCGCCATGATCTGTGCCTACGGCCAGGATACTTCTTATACCACATACTCCTCCCCACCATCTCCTCCCCTCCCATTCCCCCTATCTCATTAAGCTCCAGTTCTAGAAAAACCTGCTGATGTGCTATAACGCAGGTATTTTCAGTGTCGGCTTTCCAGATGAAAGGTTCCCTGGACCCCTGTGGCTCATTCTGTCAAAGATTAAATTTATTACTGCTGCGTAGCAGTTAAAGTTTGGAAATATGAGGCATGCAACCAATAAAACGGGTAGAAGTGTGGGTAGTAAAATTTGGGCCAAGACGAACCACTTGTCTTGTGTACAGTACTGTATGTTTTGTACACCTGGCAAAAGATAATAAAAAAACAATTCTGTGTTATATATTCATCCCGTATTGATGTGAAAACTAGAGCGAGTTTTTCACAGAATTCCTATATTTTAAGAACACCAAAATATGATGAGATATTGAAGTTAGTCTTACTATTACATCGGTTATTGTATTAAAGAATTCAACCAAGTACAAATCACATATAAATTAATCCGAGAAATTATTTCATACAGTCACTCATTTCTTCTGACATCAGAGTTTTCAGACGTAGGAATTTTGATTCATTTTAGCACTTTCTCGGCTATATTTGAAAACTGTACTCCATTTTTAAACGCTTATATTCGACAACTTTTCTTCATAACGACCTATGTATGTCTCTTAAACCTTTCGCAAACCTCTTGTTGTTTCCCGTTTTCTTTGTACACTGTATTGTTGTGTGGTCTGATAAATTTATTCCTCGCTCGCGCCTGTAGGAGAAATAAATTGCACACTTGTTGCTATATGTCTGAAATTAGAAGCTCCGCAATGCTGCCAACTTTAGCACCGGTTTTTTTCTTATCAGGCACTAAAGTTAAGTGCAAAAAATTACAAAGCAGATCAAAACTCTAATTTTATTCGACAATAGCCACTTCAAAAATCACATATAAATGACTAAACTCAAAAATAATTTTGTAACATCATATCTACGGGAACAATATATAAATCGACAGCGTACAAAGCTTTGAATGCATTGATGTTTCAGTATGTATTGATCTCCTTACAGCGTTGACTACGACAGTTACTGAAGAAAATACAAAGAAATTATGTAAATTTAATTGTAATGAAATTATGAGTGAAATAGCAACCGATTTGGAAAAATCTTGACAGAACTGCAATTTATACTAATTGAAGCATCGTCAAAAATTTTCCATATACTTAAAAAACTTTCTTAACGACACTTACATGTTGCTAGTACGAGATAAAACGATTCTGTCAAGAACTGAGCTGTGTTACTTTCATATTTAGAGTTTGAAAAGGCTGAAACTTATCGAATGGCACTAGCTTTGCGGTTTTTTTTTTTTTATCTAATGATTTCCTAAACTTTTTAGAGTCCCCTCATTTCTTGTGGCTGTGAGTGAGGTTGTATATAATACAGTCCACGCCACTCATTTTTAACAACAGCAGGACTTTGTAATGTTGTTCGTCACTTCGCACTGGTCTCTCGTCGTAGTTAAGGTTTACCAGATCAAATACATTACATCAGCGGAAAAAATAGAATTGATGTAACTAGAGAGGGAAGAAAAATAATGTATTTCGTTAGCAGAAACATACATAAACACGAAATAGCGTATCGCTACTGAAATAAGCAGAGAATAAAAACCCACGTAAAATTATAGGTAGGAAATTAACAAAGGAATTAAAAAAAATACATGGTTTTGTCAATGCAGATGAATAAGATTAACACGTCTATAATGTGTGTCAAGAGACGAGCTCAACCACTGCACAGTTTAGCTCGCTCGTCCCGTGTTTGATGAGTATTATAATATTGCTGGTTTACTTTTTCTAGCCGTATTAGATTTCTGTATTCCAACGATATTTTTTTGACTTCGGTTCATTTTCAAACTCAGCCCTATACAACACAACCATAAATTCTCGAATTAAAATATAAAATATATTTTTAAGCGGAATCCATAAAACTTGATGACAGATATCGGTTGAGAGCATAATGAGCATCGTCGTTTCAATGAGGCAAAAGTTATTCTGAGTGCAAGTCCCCAGACTAAACCCACTCGACGATGAATTCCCATCTATCGCGAGAGATGTCACGGTCCCTAAGCAACGCAACTTTGATGCTCTCGCCACGAAATGGTATAATGAGATTTTGGTTGTAAACGACAGATTCTGAACTAAGTGATAAAAGTGATGTTTTTTGGAAGCGGATGCGAAGGTGAAAAAATAAATGTATAATTAGGTTTTAATGTTTTATTAAAAATACAATTAAAATAAAAATAAGTATCTTTTTACCACATATTCTACATTTTGCATAAGCAAAGTCTATTTCCGTCTATTACTGCCATATTGATTTATTTTTTGCCTCAACTTCCAACAACAAAAAACGTGAGATGATTTAATAAGTGAATTGGATTATTTACATAACTACACACGCCACAACAAAATAATCATATGAACTTTGCAGAATTCTCAGCTCGACTAATACAAGCGTCCAGGACAAGACCACGCCATCGCACATCTCCGTGCCCACCACCCGCCTTTCCACCGCATTCAGAGTTCAATTTGTAATTCGATTTTAGGACTTTTGTTGGGCCCTGAAAGGGGCTTGTGAGATAACAACCATAGAGTTAGTTAATTGTAAAATAACTAGTGTAAGTGATAGTAAAAATAAAATGGTGGGATGTTTAAGTTGGCTAACATGTAATGCAAAGAGTTATGCAATGAATATCGCTGACTTCATCATATTTTTGTTTTCGTTGACTGGTGGTTGTCATGGATGTTTTAGTAGTAGAATTTTGACTCAAAAGTCGTTGAATTAAGATTTGTTAAGCTTATGAGAGTTTCATAACTGAATGTGAAATAAATAATCAATTTTGGAAAAACGACAGAAGAATTATTTAATGAGTAATGAATAAAATTTATCAAGATAATGGATTGTACTAAACAGCAGCCAGGCGGCTATCGTTCGTAATTTTTGGTTTAAATCCAGAATGCATAACGGGTCATATTAAACGGCAAAAGGAAGCATTAACCTCGCAGGCTGCAGTACTGTCGTATGTGACTGGACTCTCAGACAACCACCGCTGCCGTACAACCAGCTATGCAGTTGAATCGTGATTGGAAGAAACATCGTACAAGTGTGCGATAAGGACACTGGTGCGCCGATGGAAAGTACCTAGTAGATAGGACTGCTTGGACCCCTTATAGTAGCGCTAATGGGTGATCGCGTCAGTCAGTAGTTCTACACGAAGGTCCTACAAATTGGACCGTGAATAAGCCTCTTCACTTTACAAGAAAGTTCAAACTTGTTAATTCGTGCTTAGGTAATAACACCGTTCAGTTGTTACTTATTTTAAGGTATCGTAAGAAAAGAAAAAACCTAGTTGTTGTTAGCAAAGCGACGATGGAGCGATTCTCTTATAAAGAGAAAAGAATAATATATATACATATATATAATGCAAACAAAACCTCCGTTATACTTCCGCATTAAAATCTGCGGATGCGTAAGGGAAGGTAGGATTTCACGCAGAAGTTGCGTCCTTGCAAATGAGTATGCGGAGCTCCGTTGCAGCCCTCCTCTCGACACAAGTTGACTTGTTGAGCGAACGTCGAGGATATCAGACAATGAGTCAGCGCATTACACGCACGTTACCCGGTTCTCAAGATGGAGAGTACATTGGTACCACAGCTAGGAATTTCCATTTATTTCACTTTGATCAGAGTACGTTTGCCTCGTGTCAGGGTACGCAGCTCAGTTGCCACCTGAAAAGGAAGCAGGTGCTACAGAACAGAGTACTGAAGCGGGCCGTTCAACTGCTTACTTGCTTTCGAAATGAGGAATTCCATGATGCGTCAAGACATTTGCGGATCACCGGCTACTACTCCACCAATCCACTGGCCAGTCGTTTCCGCTAATACGAATCAGCCACCGATCGACACAAGAGGCCTATCGTGCAGACGCAGCCCTGGGAAGAACAACAACTTCGTCAAGGAGATGAAAAACCGAACTTGAAGCTGTGCCACTCAGCAATGACTGGGAGAGGAAATACTTTATGCAATAACATTCACCCGATCTGATTTGCAGAGTGCTAGGCGACAAGTGGGTGAAGGGTGTAAAGAACACGGATTAGCCATCCAGATTACGGTTCAGATGAATACATGGATGGTTCCTCCAAAAGGTCATAGCTGAAATCTTTCCGTTTTTTTGTCCCCAATTCTTTCGCGGGTCTCATGACGTCGACGAGTCGTAAAGACATAACAAAACAAGACAGTAGCCGCGATTTTGGTGTAATAGGTTTTTCTGGAAGGCCTGCAGTACAGAAAAATAGAATTTAATCTGGATAAAGCTGGAGAGAGGAAAAATGTGAAGAGTCAATATTGAACTTGAATTTGGGAGTTTTGTTTTGTTGCCAAAATGAGGATAGCATCTAACTGGAAAACGGAGACCAATCAATAAAAAGATAACTCATAATCTGAGCGGAAATAGAACGTATAACTTTTAAGATACAGCGATGCTTTTGATGAGAGGATGTAGTAGCTTGTCTCACCGACTTTATGCATTATTCAAGCCGGCTGACATGTCTATCGAGATGTGGCCTTCCATAACTGCATCGTAACGCTGCTCTCTGCTAGGACCATGCAAGTTATACAAACAACACCGTCATTCACGTAAATACTTATGGTTAATCTATTCATAATTCATAATAGCCTATTATTTTTCTAAATGTTGAGTAGAGAGATTGTATAGTTGCTAAAAAAAAATATCAAGCAAATTCCACGGTAGAGAATCTACATCTTTAGTACTGTGTGGTGGAGCATTAGACAATAATGGTGATGTGCGCTTAATAAATTGATCCTCATAAGCGATTTTTTCATCCCCTCATGTGTCCATTTTTGTTTTCTGGACAACTCAGGAATCGTAGAACTAAAGTATCTGTCATCGGTTTGATAATCCGGGCATGACAACATTTAACATAAAGGGAGGAATTAAGTCTCCAGCTAGTGGGAATTATTATCATTGATAGTTTCTGGTATTAACCCAATCGCGAAATTGCTAGAGGTCCTAACGCAGTAGGAATGCAGCTACAAAAGAGCGTCATAGCATGCTTAACAGACATAAAGTAATAAAATATAAAGAGCTGCTTAAAGAACTGTGAAAAGGCCCTGCCGTGCCGGCATTAGATCTGGTGGTGATGTTTGGCATATGTATTTTTGTGGTAAGCTTTAGACTTGAATCAGTCGAGTTATTATCTTTAACTACACTAATTGTTCAAAATATGATGTTTATAACTTAACTAATGTGTCAACCCAATAAGTTAAGGCGCCGAAGTCTTCAGTAATAAAACAAAAAACAACAAATATGGAACCTCATAAAAATCGAAGTAAGCATAATAATAAAATTTGTGTAATTTAAACAATACTGAAGTCAAGAGTTTGGAAAATGGAACTTGCAAGAAAACATCATTACGAATAAAAGTAAAATTATTGCACAGTTTATAAACCAAATTGTCTTTATGCAACAGAATGACTAGATTTGTACATAAAATGAAAATCGAGGTATCTTGTGAAGAACTGAATTTCAGAACTCAGTACGAAAACTATACATTGTTTTCATGGACACCTAGAATAAATGTACTCATAAAGATTACTCTATTTTTTTTCTATAAGGGCTCCAAAACTCAAATTCGTTAGTTTGTTGAAATTAAAGTGTACACAGGTGAAATAAATCTTCAGAAGAAGAAATCATGAACAAAGTTAAATACCCAGAAAATATCGAAGAAATCCATGGTTTCCAAGTAAAAGTGAAGATACCAAAATAAAAAAAAATAAAAGCCGTTTGAACAGAAAGAAAAAACACTGTGAACTGATTTTGGGAATGAAGAAAAAATATGAAGTAAGAAATGAAAATATAATAAAAAAAGATTCTACAACTTTTCAATGAAATACATCACTAATAATGAAAAATTTGACCAAACAGGTGGTCGTAGAATGCAAGCATTGTAATTTTTTATTTTGTTTTAAATAAATCGGTTTTACAATAAATCGATACTTTCTAAGTAGGCTGTGATGAATTTTTCTAAACAAATCAAGATTTAGCGAGTATTAACATATCGACATCTCCTTCAGCACTTCCATTTCAGATGAGGTATAGAAAGAAACTGCTCATTTGGGTACTCGAATTAGTTGGCTGCCAGAGAAACGAGTTTACCTGATCGAAATGCTTGCCAGAGATTGGGTTAGACTTACTGCCATCTGTCTTTAATTAACGATGGAAAAAAATCTGTTGTGGGCACAAGAGCCTGAAGCAACTGGTGGCAATTACTAACAGTGTGAGTCAGCAGGCTGCAGGCTACACAGGTATGCCCGGTAGCCAACTGCTGCAGTACACGCAATGTGCTCTGCGGGTAGTTCGCCATCCAGGCGCCGGCCTCGGCTGCTGTACTTGTATGTGACGGCGGGATAGAAAAATAGGAAAAACCGAAAAACAAATTCGGTAACGCTGAAAGAACGTAAACGTAGTCTCTGTCGGCCATCCGAGTCAACTAGCCGGGGAGTGGTGAATGTAGATATTCGTATTTCCCTCCAAAACCTTCAAAAAATGTTTGTGTAACAGACCTATTAATTCCAAATTTATGAATACAGTACATTAGAAGATAAATGTCGATAAATTGTAAATTTGTATATTTTTCATATGAGTTAGTAATTTTTTGATGGAAATAAATTATTTATATGAGATGTACTAAAAGCAGTATAATGTTTGAAAGGTTAAACGCTGTAATTATAAACGTTGTGTAAACCATGGCATTTCAAGTATGATCTTAGGCTGTAAGTAAATGTTTAAATTTGTCAGATTATGTTTTAATGCCTGAAAATATTTTCTATTTCCATTGAAAAATGTATCTTCGTGATTATAAGTAATTTTGCTTAGGTCCTTATTGCTTTTGTACTGTTTCAATTGTTTGAACGATTGTTAGCGATCCAGAAGCATCGTTCGGTGCTTGAATGTTTTCTCGAAAATTCTGTAGCCGAGGACGCGAGTTCGATTGAAACAATGCTAGCACTACGTTGTCTCTGTAGTATTCGTAATGTGATTAGAATCTTTGGAAGGAACTGATGCTGTATGTGTTTATGAGTTTTTCGGCGGAATAAAAATATTGGACAGAACGTGTACTGACAATGTTATTATTTCAGCAACTACCTTGTCACTGAGGAGTTATAGAAGTTAAGCATCATACTTTGGTACAAGTCATAAATCGCATGGCGAAAATCCTATATATCTATGGAATAAAAAAATTCACAGTTGTCTTCTATCTACTACAACTATGAGCCTAGTGGTTTCATAAGAGTTACGTTCAACAGCAACGAGATCAATATATATTGAGGACACCTGTTTTCTTTAAACTTTAGAGGCGTAGCAGACCTTGCAAGCAATACTGTAGGACAGTGTTTAAGAGAAGCTCTCAAGCATTGCTAAGAAAATCTATTTCAAAGTTTTTTAAAAATAATTTTAGTCCCTTTTATATAATGATAACGCATTGTTATTCCCAAAAATGACATACACGCAAAAAACATAAAAACATTTTCTTAGTCACTGTTTTTCACTAACATTCAATTATCTCCGTGCTCTTGCGGTTACAGTGACTGATTGATACGTGGGTGACCGGTGTTAGAATCTCCGTGGATGTTAATTTTGTTTCGTAATAAGATTTATAAGAAAACGAGGTTTCAATTCATATAAATTATATAAATGTATAATTCCCCTTTGATGTTGCCTTCATAATCTTCTCTCCGATGTAGTTTACACAAATCTTGAGCTCAATGACAGCAGTATTTTTGAAGAGAAAGTTTGAAAAAAAAAATTCTATCCATAGACTCTCTAAAAAGTAAGAAACGGGATGTATCCAGTTCATCGAATGAATTCTTTTAAAGAATTCTGTGAAATATTTAGTTTCCAGATGACATACAACGGAACATAGAGACTAGGAACGCGAAACGATTATCATCCACTATAGACGCAAAAACATTTTCCAGCCAACTGTTACATTATATTTTTGCAAAAAGAATTTTTTGAATCAAAAAAAGGATAAAAAATAACAGGTCAAGACATAATTGTTATACGATTCTGGTGTAGGTAGGGGATTCATTCTCTCTATCCAAAGAAACATAGGACAGTTTACCAACTGTCGTTCAAATGTTGAAATCAGAATAATTATGTCGTATATGGAGTACGGGGCTACGCTACTAGATGGCGCCACAGACGCAGCGAGCAGGATGCCAGCGCCACAGCGACTGCAGAGTGTACTACAAGGGGTCTATTTAACCGCAGCGCATAGCATACGGGCTCTCTTCATGCCTGACCATCGAGGCAACATCATTCCGCTTTCTGTCATTGTGTATTGTGAGACTGAGTCTAATAAACCGGATCCTTGTATCAGCTGTGTTCTCGTAGTTACTCTCCACTGGCCGAGGGATATCCACAGCCTACCTTCGCTGGTAAGCCATCTACCTCGAACCGGGAACTCCATTCGACCCACCCGATTTCTGATCTTTCGTCAATTATATTTAGATCACCTGAACAGAAGAAGCAATTGATCGGTTATGAATTGTTTCAGAATTTTAATAAAAGTATTTATTTCCAAATCAGTGCCCCTTGAAATAATATTTCACTGTCTTTCTGTCAATTTTTCTTTTAGCAAAAGAATATTTCTATGAACGTATTGGGTTTTGACAACAGAAACCTTCAACAATTATAAATAGAATTCATACATATTATAATTGTTAAACGTTATATTCTTTAAATACAATTTTTACTCTATACATTAATTACCATCTGTCGTAAAAATCTGGCACACAAGTACACGTGCGCGAAGGCGATAAACGCGAGAGGGAAAAAAAAAACTGATCCAACTGTCCGCAGGAAAATGAAAAATTAATTGTCAATGAATCTTCCTATCCGTGATGTGATGAAATCAGATAAAGTAGAGTAGAAAAATATCCTAGACAGCTAACTGAGTTACTCTCTATAGAAGCAGTTCCGAATTCGGAATAAAATTTAAATATGATGTTGAATGAAATATATGGTTTTACCTGTTATATTTTCCATCTTAGCAGTCTTACAAAACAGCATCTTGGATTCTGCCCAGCTAAAACACTGAGGCTTGTAGGAGCAACACTTCATTATGTTTACATGACCGGCGGCAGTTAATTTCACATATGACTAACGTGCACCTGTCACCGTCCATATAGCTCGCAGTAAACATGTAATCAGAGCCACAAAAGGAGGTGATTCAGCACTGGGAGGAATAAAAACTAGTCAGGAAACACGACCTCAGGCGCGCAGACGACTGCCGCCAAACGGGGAGGCCTCCTGCGGAGAAATGAAGGATTGTTATTGGCGGCCGGACAAACGTAAATATACTGTCGAACGCACGAGTTCTACGACGGGCCCGCCCTATATGGAGATTAGCTACCGAGCATTCACGAATACCGGACGTTTTCATTTGGTCGCAAAGAAGCCACTCCCGACTTTCGTATGCTAATTGGAGAATTCTTGGGCCACTCCCATCTAATTAGGATTCACCTATCAATGTGCTCTGCAGCCAACAGCACGCGAATTGGTCGTTTAGAGAAGAGTCGATCCTAAAGAAAACTTACATTATATGAGACGAGAAGACTCCGTATCTGCTTGATCAAAAGTCAATATTGAAGGAATTTTTATACACTTGATTACATTTCATCAGATAACTCTGGATGTTTTTACTCGACCAGTTTTGATCTCATCAACATCACATTCCATTAAATTTCAAACATTACGATTATTACCCAGCAGTGGAACAGAACATCTTAAAGGATCTCCGAACTGGGCTTAAAAAGAAACGAAAAAAGCTGATACCAGATTCTCTACCGATGTTTTGCCAATTTTTATGTGTTTTCCGAAATCATCTAATCAATTGATGAGTTGTTTACCATTAAAATACCCGTTTCATAAACAGATTAATATGTCAAACACTGTTACGTTGTGTATCAGTTGCTCCATTTATACGTACCACATTGCTTTCAACAAATCGCAAGGTCCTTGGAATGTAAAGCAAGTTACCTTTCTCGCGAGGCTCCTTGGATAACGGAAAATGACCTAGCACAACTCGTGATCGCACAATCCTCGTATCTACTGATAAACAGATCACTGACCAAAAATAATCTTGAAAAACATTCAGAATCAAGAAAGTTGTCCCGTTGTTCAGTAATTTTAATTAATTTCTTTGTTCATGTGAAGTATGACAGAATGCTGCTTGATTCGGATTGCTAGTTAAATGGTGATTCTCGGAGAAAATTAACTGGCGTTCCACCTCTAACCACTGGCTTAATACGCCGCTGTCGGGAAAACACAATCAACCTTCAGCTTGGATTATGGTTTTTTACGTTAAATATATATGCAAAGTCCACACTTATCATAGCAAAGGGCTCAGTGATGCAGAAACAAATAAACACACACTGATATATAAATTTTTTGGACAAAGCCCTTCATCGGAAACATCTTTTCCTTCCTGTGTAACAAATATGCTAAGTCCTCATGTTAAACTCAACACATTTAGATACACTACTGTTTGTGAAAATTGCAACACCAAGAAGTAGACGTGTGATTACAATTAAATTTATTCCACAGTTTAGAGACTTGAAAAAACACTAATGGTTAGTATTACAGAAATGTATTTGCACCTTGATCGTGAGAATTCAGAACGGTGTGAAGCCGCGAATTATTGTCTCTATACATAGTATCAAGGAATCAAAGAAAGCCTTCATATGCTAATGGGGAACACACTGCCACGTGGTTTGTGGACGCGTCCACAAAGCATCGCTAATGACTGCATGAGGACGACAAAGAACAAGTTTTCGACCAACCTTATCCCAGTCATATTCGTTGTGTAACATATCAGGTGGATGTGCCAGGCAGGGAAGCAGTGGTACCCGTTGCACACTCCTCACCGCATGTGTCTGCATTGTGCTGCTGGAATAACGCATGTGGAGCTGCCTGTAGGAGGGCAGTTCCTCGGGCTCTAAAACCTCTCTGATAAAGTGGTTGTTATTCAGATTTCCCTCAATACGTATAAGGGCGAGGTGGTATGTTATAACGAATGACAAACCAAGCCATCATACTAACCGTTTGTAAACTGTGCAGTTCAACAACGAAATCTACCCGCTTGCGTTCACTAGTGTAGTGTCTAACACATTCGCAGCCATCACTGTAGTAAAAGTTGAAGCAAGAACCATGTTGACACTCAGCATGCAAATGACGGCGTTCACGCATCCATTGTAGTCTGAGGATCTGCTGGTTGCAGGTCAATAGTAGAAGACGCAATGACTTGCGTTCAACTAATCTATGCCCCCAGCAGACGGCGTCGAATTGTCAACGCAGACATGTCCACACCCGATACAGTGTTCCATCATCGAGTCAACACTGTGGACGAAGTCGTTCTATCGGTTACGGCCATGAAGACAAGATTGTGGTCATCCTGCGATGTGATCACATTGTGCGGTCAAGTACCCACTCGTCATTGTGTGCGACCATCTTTTATGTTGTAGCAGTGGATCCTGTTCGAGTCACAAAGTTATGGTATGTTAAATCCATTTCCCGGAGACCAATCATTCTACCACTTTCGAACAAAGTCTCTTGGTGATATTGCGACCTTTGACGTAGACGAGGCGTACCGGCACTTCACGTTTCCACTTCAGTTGACAGCTCTGCACCGACTAAGCTTGGCATAACACTGACAGGTCGGGTCACTCAAAAGAGGGCGCTGCTGGGCCTACGTGTACACCATCTTTCTGAAATCTTAATAACTTATTATGGTTCAACTTTCCTACATTTTCGCCGATTCTAGAGTGATTCAGACCGCTTCTTCTAGTGGCTGCAATTTTCACAAAAAGTAGTATAATTATTAACAACTATATAACACACTTCGATATATAAAAGAAGTACTAAAACCATATATAGTAGATCTATTGCAGATTAATGATAACTCAGTTAAAATACACACAATCAACTGAAATTAAATTTATTCAATATATTGCAGTCGAGGATATAAACAGTTTGTCTTAGACCCTTGCCCACTTCCTCTTGATACGAGATTGCTTTGATCCAAGTCAATGAATGCAGGGTGGTCCCGAATTCATGGTACAAACTTTAATGGTAGGTACAGGACATTGTAACAATGATTTATTGTATAGGAATGTATGGTCGCAAGTGACGCGGTGTGGCGTAAACAGGGGAAATAACAGACGAAAGGAAAAACAAAGCTTTTATTGAAAGCGTTGTTGACAAGTGTCATGTTTACATTAAGTGTTCAAAATTGCGTCCACAAGTAGCGATACATGCTTGATAGCGTCGGTGGAGCGATTGGCGTACACGTTCAAAGATGCCTGGTATTTCACGCACACCTGCAGCAGCTACGGATATGCGACCTGCGTCATGTCTGATGAGGTGGAACGCACCTGTTTCACTAAGTTGACGATGTAACCGTTGAAAAATTCTGTGATCCGGCATTCGTCGATCAGGAAACTGCGTGCGATACATTCGTAACGCAGCTCTGCCGTTACCATTTGCACGGCCGTACATGTAATGCATGTCTGCTTTTTCGGCATGCGTAAAGTCACCCATCGTCTACGGCAGCACAATAGTGAATGGCGCTTTTCCCTACTACGATGCATCATGTTGAACGGCGGCTAGACATCTACTGCCCTCTACCGGCAATGCTACCAACCGGTCACTCCATTTCTCTTTTTTTATTTCCCCTGTTTGCGCCTCACCGCGTCACTTGCGACCATACATTCCTATACAATAAATCATTGTTACAATGTCCTGTACCTACCATTAAAGTTTGTACCATGAATTCGGGACCACTCTGTATGCAAGGCACCCGCAACTAGAATGTTAAGAGTTACTTAGCTGTATGCCAAGAGACGCATCATAGTTCAACACGAAGTTACGAAGGTTTCTGAGAAACTTGGTTCTGAAAATATGTCTTCGAGAACAGTCCACCCGGCAACGTAAAATCCCGCTTAATATGGCTGTTTCGTCACGTGATAATCGTACTAGTGGCAGCAGCAGCAGCGTATTCCTCATATGAATACGCTAAATATATTAGATATAGGTGTATATGCATATCAAGTAATGTAATGTAAAAGGAGTTAAATTAGATTCTGGGTGCTGGGCTATGTTGTACTAAAGTAAAATTATAAATTAAAAAATGATACACGAGGAGAAACAAAAGTGTGATACAAAAAGTATTAAACGTTGAGAGCTTAAGAGATATACTCTCAAATCACAAGAGGATCTGCATCGAACATCTCCAGCCAATGTCTGAACAAGGATGGCCAACAGGACGAAGTGAGAAGAAAAATCAACGGAGACAGTTGAGAGAAACAAATTATGGAGCTAAAATGAACTTAATGGCTGCATCTCGATAATTATCGAGATGATGATGCTACATACAGGTCTGTTTAAAACATATTTCACTGTTTGATTTTTCTCCGCTTTTTATTTCCATTAAAACTCTAATCACGGTTTCAAGAAAGTAACTTTCGGAAAATTTGTAATCGTAGCTTATTTAATATCCGGCAGCTACTTTTTATGAACACAGAAAATAACAAGTTAACAGAGATAATATCGCTAGCTATTCCATGGATGTAAGGCAAAAATATTTATGTAATTCACGACTGTATGTTTTAACGATACAGTCATCCGTAAAAATCAAATCTTTAAAGGAAGTAAAAATTTGTATAGCGCTAGAAGAACAGAGTGTAAGCTACATTAAAACAACCCATGCGGCATGGAGGAAATAAATGTAGTCATCTGTTAAGAAACATTTTTTTAGTGTTCATTGTGTTGCCGTAACTGTGAAATCTCTATTTCTGGTTAAAAATGCGGAACAGTTTCAGATTTCACATATTTTTAGGTGAAAAATTAAAATTCTAAAAAACTAAAGAAGGAAATAAATTGTTAATGTTCTTCTTGCAGCTTAGTTTCTGATTAGGCCACAGAGAGAAGCTGTTTCATTGTGCAGTCTCACGTTTGGTACAGAGATATTAATATACGGGCCTCCTGGGTGGGCTGCTGATTGCCTGCCTTTGTGCTCACTGTGATACTCGTGAGTAATTACTTTGTGGACCGGAATTGGAGGCTCAGGTGCCACAGTGATCCTCAGTTAGGATGGCGTTTAGAGATAAAGGTTGAATAACCCTCCTGTACCACTTCTCATCCTCTCGCAGCCTTTATGTCGAATTAATCGAAAGAAACTTGGTAATGCGCATACAAAAGCCGTATTTTTAAGAGCGGTCACATTAGAAGCAACAAGGATGGTGTCATCATCTGAAACAGAGTTGTCACAATTTTTTTAATTAGTTCAAAACCTACGGCTTGAATGTTCACACAAACCGTGGCCCCTGTTCGTTCCTGCCTCTTCTTCTACATGTTATGTGCCTTTTTCTTGACACCCATCACCAAATCACTCGAAGATAGTATTACGGAAATCGTGGGTCTAAATTTGGTTTCGTGCATTAATATCTCTATATAAAAGCTTCAGGGCACATACAACTATGCCTGACAGCAAAATAACAGAAGGCTGCACCAAAAATGCTTTATTTTTCAGTCAAATATACGGTGAAAAGAAGATAAAAAAAAGTAATAGTTTAAGGCTATGCAATAAATAGAAGGAAAGGATTATAAATCCGTTACAGAATACTGGAGAGATTTTAATCAGTGGAAGAAATATTAGGTTCCTATTCCCCTGGTGGGATGTAACTAGGCAACTATCCTCTGACTTCTTCTCATCTCTGATCCTAAACTAGTATCTCTGTACGATAACACACCTGACACCATGCGAAAAAACTCTCCGCTTCTTTCCTCTATCATAATCATCTCTCCTTTTTTGTAAACGATAAAATACCACTTCTTATCAGCTAGGAGTAGTCTTTTGCAGTTGTAGCTTTCTATCAACGCAATTGGCCCAACGACACCACCAAGCAGTACTATCGATTTTTTTTGCGAAAAGAAATTCTGCTAGCGTATTTTTTGGCTTTACGCCTCGTCGAGGTCGAGGCAATTAGAGACGGAACGGCAATGAACGGGAAAGAATTTGGTAATAGCCTTTCGAAGGAACCATCTTAACATTCGCCTGAGGTAATTTGAGGGAATTATGGAATCCCAAATCCAGATGGCCAGAGCGTTACCACTCACCCATCACGCTCGCTACCAGGGTAACTTGCGAGTTGAAGATAATAGTTCCCTTGAATGGCGCTACCATGCCAATAAGTTTCTGAGAATATCAGACGGATCAAAATATGTCCCAGCCGACTCCGGCAGCGCGGGGCTAGCGAGCTGGCTTCACGTTGTCGGGGTCGCCGGTTCGAGTCCGGCCCAGGGCATGGGTGGTTTTAATTAAGTGTTGTGTTCGTCCTGTGTTGTCCTATCACTTGTGGTAATCAATAATATAAGAAGATAATATGAACACAATTAAAAAATGATAGAAACACAGTTGCTGGCTGAATGGCTACAAGGCCGAATGCCATTTAAATAAAAAAAATGTCCCAGCCCGAGGCCAAATGTATTGTCAGTGCATCAATGTCGTGGTCTCTTGTCCCGGATGACTACACTAAACAAGTTCCAGGAACGAAATTTCCTTCTCACTGTAACTGCATTCGATTCTTTTCACGTAGCCTACCATTTAGAGCGGCCAGTCACATCGTTTCTAGTTTTGTAAATGGGAACTTGCCATTCATATATTCAGAGTTACTCCAAGCTTGCTGTAAACATTATTAACATTTAGATAAGCAGAATTGAACAGAATTGTAACTATAACTCCGACGTTAAGTTCCTGCTTTTAGCTTCTAATTGCTTTCGGTGGCTTCTGGCGTTACGCCTCGTCGACGTCGAAGTCAATAGAGGCGGAACTGAGGGCAAGCAACGGGATAGAATTTGGTAATGTCCTTTAAAGTAAACCATCTCATCATTTGTCTTGAGTAATTTGGGAAAACCATGGAAAATTCAAATCTGGATGGCCGGAAGGTGATTGGAACCCGCATCCTGCCGAATCGAGGCCAATGCATCACCACTCACCCACCATGCTCGGTGTAGTGCTTTCACTGAAATTCGAAAATAACAGTAGAATTAACAGTATCTGAAACCATTCACGCTTGGCGCAAAGTGTTTCGCATTCAGTACTAATAAAATGCCATCTTGGTCATCGTAGCTCTAACGCTGTGACGTCACACACGGTGGACAAGTAACGGTCAGCGATCCATACCGTAACGGTGTTGTAGCAACTTACGAAGGTTTTTCAAAGGAAAACTTCTGTGAGCACCACAGGGAAAATTTTGTTAGCATTACGCGTTACTTGGGCAATGTTCTGCGCATGGATATTTAATGTTCTGCGCATGCGCATTTAACGATGCTTTGATGCAAGCAGCGACGATAGTGTCTGCTGCCACTTATGCTCATGTTACACAGTTCACAATATTAAATATGAAACATAATTTCCTATTTCAGCTACATAAATCACTGGTTGCAACACTATATGATACAAATTCACCAAATACAACGGAAGTGGAATAATAATAATAGTAATCTACTATATAATTTCCTAAGCTCACTCATTCACCTCGATAGCTATTGGCTGGAGTCCGGTGTCATGTGTCAGCCTTATCTCGCAAATTAACAGCGACCAGAGATAGAATTAGAAGAAATTCGAGGGTATGTCCACAGTTCAATAGCTAAACAACTGCTACAAAATTAATTGCCCTAATATAAACAATAAGTTTTCTTTTCGAAACATTTCATATTTAGAAAAATGTCGATAAACTTTAAGGCTGAAAAAACTTCTGCTTTCCAGTAACCTGTTGCTAATGAAAGCAACATAAAAAAACTTTAAAAAACTTAAATTATTCATGTTCTCTGCTGTAGCCACGAATACAAATTGTCATTCCAGCCTTGCTTAAATTTCAATTTAATTAAAACTTTCGCTAATGTTGTTGTTTGACCAAAGTTATACATTACAACTTATTTGCTTTTTACGTATTTTATGACCACTTTCATCAATGGAATTTGTTCATTTTCGCTGTCCGTGAGTTATTAGGTTGTTTAAACTGGACATCAGCCCAAATATGTTACCGAATCGAGTATTCTGGCAATTCGTTTGTTGGGAGTTGCTCAACTGTTTAACAAGTTGGAATCTGTATTCTCTGGCCGTTACAGATACTACGACTAAAAATTACATTATGAATGTTTGCCCAACCTCAGTAAAAACAACGTGAAGGTTTCGAAGCAAACAGGTATTCCTCAAATGTTACAGAGTGAACTTGGGTCAAATACAAGTTTGTATTTCAGCAAGTTCGAGTCTATGACCATTGAAAAATCTATACGATAGCGCGATCGACACTGTCCGTGTTTAATACGTCTATTAATACTTCTGAGTTCTCCAAGCACAAGAGGTTTTATTCACTCTAAGGGCGAACGCAGTCCAAGTTTGCATTTGGTCATATCGGTCAACCTATCATAATCTTTGACCCCAAAAACTGTAACTGTTCTAGACGCGTGACGATACGAAAAATTAAAAAAAAAGGCCACGGCCTTACAATAGTAATTAATAATATAAATTAATATTAATAATAATAATCATCATTCAATATAATTTCTTTTAATATTCCTATAGTAAAATAGTTTAATCTGCCCAAACAAAAAATTTATTTTGTAGATGTCTCTTGCATCCTATTGATTGAGGCACCGCTTATTGGATAATGAGGTAATTTTGCACAAGTTGTTCTGTGATACAAAAACTCTAAACTCAAAGTACAGACTAAGGATTGATGCAATAGTCTATAATCTAGAGAATTGTGCTGTCACATGCACCAGATTCTTTTTCTTTTAATTGTTCTTTTTTGTTTATGTAATGGTTCAATTTTCTCTCTTATAATTACCCCGTGACTCCGATTTTACAAACGTTGGAAGAGTATTTTAGGATATAAAGACAGGCCGGGTTTATTGTTAGGTGAGCTGGTGTTCCAGAGGATCTTTCCCTTTCTTTCAAACATCGAAACGCCCACGAATGTTTTGAGGTTCAATCCCAACACGATATCTCCCTTTATTAAGTTGTATCCCTCTAGAAGTTATGACAAAAAAAATCTTCAGTTATTTATCAATATGTAGATGGCATCAGGAATAAATTGATACAGATTTAGAATTTCGTTAATAAGTTCTCCCTTGCTGTATATATTTTTCGCATTGGTTTTTCATTTGAAGCTTGTTAAATGTTCCGATATATCAGACTACGTTCCAAAAAAAATTTAGACTATACTGTCATTAATGCTTATCGATTTGATTGAAGTGATTGCATATCCTTTTGCGAATGTTTATGGAGTAGTAGAATGCTCAAATCGAAATACATTTAAAATAATATGACCGAGACCTGAGGCGGACTCAAACCAGTTATCCTCGAAGTTTGATCTTAGCAAATGGCCGCTCAGCTCACTAAAATTGAAACATCTGTTTTCAGCTGACACTAGGCGAACGTTGTATATTACCATAGAAAATAACGCATACTGCAGGTACTCAACGCTGTCTTTCGTTTATACGAGCACTTTTGCGTCACAGAATAGGATTGCGAATTCTTTTGTTTGAGAAGTGCGTTAGTCTATATTAATCACCTAGCAGACACAATGTTTATTTGTGACCTGCGAGAAAATTTACTTAAATTATATCGACTCACTGATCTACAAAAGTAAAATTAAAATTAGGAATCTCTATCAATATACTGCCAGATGCAGTCATTATACACAAAAAATCATAGAGATTTATGTTGTTAAGAATGCATCTCCGATTTGCAACTATCATGAAACAAAATCTTCGATAAGATCAAGTTAACAAATGACCTAATCATTGTTTTTTTCTAATTATCATCGCATATTTACATGAACCTTTTTTAATATATATTAATTTTGCAAACGCTGTTTCTATGAATTACACTGTTGTGTTATTGATTCCACAGCTAATTTGCCATCCAATTTTCATTTTATACACGTCATGTTTTTCACGTACATTTTTTAAAATATAACGTCTCCATAACATGATGAGAATCCCATCTAAAACTATTCAGATGATCAGAGATTTATTGTTTTCCCTAGTCCGATAATGCACTACGAATCCTTATTACCAGGCTCCAACATTGTTGGTAAGTACGATAGACTAAATTAGATCAGTCTTGGGTGTAAATGAATAATCTTTTCTTAATAAATTTTTATAAAAATTCTCCTCCAAATTGATATTTATTTTCCATTAAACCTGTCTGGGTGGCATTTCAAAGCTGGAATTATTTTCGTAATAGACTCTGACAAGTGCTCGCGTGTTTGATACTGTATCTTATATCGGATCCGTGAAACTCTGCTGTAATGTTCGAAACCAACTCACGTGTTGTATTAGAAAGGAAGGGGAACATGGATCTAGGTGGTGCCCCCGTTGGCCACTCCGGAATTCGAATCTTAACTGTTGTTCCGTGACTGGACGGACCTTGGCGTCCTGTAGCATACAGAAAGATACGAGGCCAGGGACGAAAAAGGGGAACAGGCAGCAACGGTCTCGAAAAGGGGATGATGCGTGCTGCAAACTGCAGGAGTCATTGAAAAAGAAGTATTTATTTTTAAATGTCTGGATACGCCGTCTTCCAAACATAGCATACATCGCGCCACGGACGCAGGCCAGTGCAGACTTTATTTTGCTATGGATGACATTCCGCCGGGCTTCCGATAGTCCTGTGGTAGTGCTCGAAGGCACATGAACTACTTACAATTATTCCTGACCACCTGCATCGTTCATGCCTCATATTTTCCACGTCAGTGATGGCATTTTCCGGAAGGATAAATGTAAAAGTCAGAAGTCTAGAATCGTGATACAGTGGTTTGAGGAGCATGATAATGAACTCACGTTCTTGGCTACCAAGTTAACTATGATCTCAACCCAACAGAACACTCGCAGCGCCTACAAACCTCCGGTCCTCAATTTAAGGCAATTGCGTAAACATCTGATACAAGATACCTCTGGAAACCTACCAAGAACTTGTCGAATCCTTGCCACGCCCAATCACCGGTGTTTTAGTTCTGAAGGTGGATCAACACGCTATTAAATAGATGGTCATAATGTTTTGGTTCATCAGTGTATCATTGAAAATGTTCAATATTGTTAGGATAGTAAGGGAGTAAAAGTCGGTAGCAAGTGTTTTGTAATTTAATTCGCTTGAGGCCTATGAGCTTGCGACATATAATGTTTTGAATTTTATCCCCGTACTGTGTTCTTTCTTTGTGTAACGTTTCAATTCCATTATCTTTTTCATAAACCAAAGGTCTGGAAATTCGTTGAGGAAAAGTACTTGTTTGGCAAAACGAAGGAAATAAAAAACATTATTTCCTGGTTTTTTACTACTTTAATGATATGGATCATGAACGAAACAATTTAATAACATTTAAGACCTTTAGGTATTGTCTCTCATTTGTTCATACATAAAGTCTTCCTTCGTTTCTTTTCCTTTTGACCCCATTTTAAAATTTCGGAAAAAAATATTTCATAAACAAAGCCACAGTACAACCGTTAAGAATCGTACAATAACGTCAAATAATATTTCTGGTTTCAGTTAGTGTTCTATAATATACTGAACGTTTATCTTCAAACGCTAAATATATTTTCACATTCTTCAATCTTTCCAACATTTGGAATGTACGGCTTGTATGTTTGATACGGAGGAAGTATGACGGTGAAGAATATGAAGGGAATTGCCGTTCTCTCTATTTACTTTTATTTATTTTTATAACCGAGAGTGGTGGGTGAACGGTTTACGTTCTGGCCTCGCATTCGGGAGGACGCGGGATCGAATCCCCGTCCGGGCATCCAGATTTGGGTTTTCCATGGTTTCCCCAAATCACTCCAGGCGAATGCCGGGAAGCTTCCTTCAAAAAGGCCATGGCCGAATTCCTTCCGTTCCTTGTCCCCAGTTATACCCTCCTCTAATGACCATAGCCGTCGACGAGGCGTAAAGCAGTTAAAAAACATATTTTATAAACAAAACCGATCAAATTATCCGGCCACAGTAGTTTCAAGAAGTAGAAATGGATGACAGAATCTCAATTCGAAGTCAATTTCACCAAAAGCAAAGAACAAAATTTACCACTAAACCAGCAAACTCTTCGTAATTAAAAGTAGCGAGAGTTTAAGTTTTTCACACTGGTAATCACCACAATACGACTATACTTAACAACGTACATAGCAAATTAATATACATACGCAGAAAAGAAACATGTAATCCAAATGTCGGAACGGATATCAGAGGGTTATTGAAAATTTGTTTATTTGGCTAAAATGGGGACTGATAGAAACTAATTTCTGCTCAACTATGAAAGCCAACGCAGAGCATCGAAGACAGAGCAAATTACAATGATTCAAAGCAGTGATTTATGTCATAATTCCACCCGCGCCAATCTAAGTGGCATTACATGTGCATCATTAAGCTCCCCTGACAATTTGGTTGCAGCAGAAAGCAGTCTTTAGCTCATTCTTCTACGACGAAAGTTGAGGAGGTGGGGTATAATTAGAAACCTCTTTGCTCAAGGATATTGGTCCGGTCGACATAGATACATACCCTGCAGTGATGATGACGTCACGGGGCCTGGATCGTAAATAAAGATCTCGCCCACCCACAGCCTTCGCCAGAATGAAGGCCGCCTCCGCTACCAATACGGATAGCTTGCACATAATGTGATGTAATTCTGTTGGCTTATCGACTCGATTTCCTAACCCAGTTCTGACGACCACTATCACAGTTGACTAAAAACTAACATAAATTGCTGACATTTTATTTTGGTAAACAAACAGGAATGGCCCATTTTAACAGGAAGAAATTAACTGTGAATACCTTCCGCATCACTTAAAACTGGACAAGAAGAGCAAAAATAGCTGCAGGCAATGAAACCACGAAACAACTTTTAAAATACAGATTTCTTGGTTGTTACACTAGCATACGTGTCAAAAAAGTAGGGTTTTAGAAGATAATGTACAAAAATTAAATGATTATGAAGACATTTTAGGGAAAGTGAGCGCGGATGTTTAAATCTGATTACAGAAAATATCACTGAAATATACTTTGAAGCATAGGACTGGAACGTGTGATCTGACACATAAAAAACAAGAAGAGATTAAAAGTAGTACATATGCGCCTTATAATATCAGTTTCGGGAATTATGTTAAGAGAAGTGTAGAAATCTGTTTGTAGCCGGGAAAAGGACAACTGCGTTAATTCATCCCCATCTCTTCACAGTCTTCCGTTTTTTATCCTATTATATAACATCTGAATGTAAACTATTAACACAATCATTCATTGGAATAATGACTAGCACTGGTCCCAACACACTACCCTGAGGCACTCCCATTTTCGATACAGCATTTCCTACCCAAACACTTTGCTTTCTACGTTTTAAGAATTCGTCTACCCAGGAAGTAGCTTTTTCTTCCACTTCAATGGTTTTATTCTTATTTAATACCGTCAAATTCCTTCAAAGTTTCTAGTGCTACACCATTACCGTTGTCTCTTTAGTTGCTCTTCAAGTTTTTATATTAAATCTCTGATTCGTATTATAATTTTCGCCCTAATTCATAAGATTTGGTCTAATTCTTGCTATGTTTAGTTCAAATTCCTCTGTTGATATATAGTTCAAACTGTTCTGACATCGACCTCTGTTGATATATAGTTCAAACTGTTCTGACATCGAAAAATCTCTACTCCACAGGCATATTTATATCTGAGTTTTCCTTAATTGACTCCCGCACATGTAGATGGTTAATCCGTTCTTGCTGGATAGACTCACGTTCGCACCAACAAAAGGACGCTAACTTCTACAAAATATCGCATTGCCATAGGACGGTGGCAGAAAAAGAATAGACAATTCTACATTTAGCTTTGCTCCTCGGCACAAATTTCTGGAGTAAAATATTGTTTCCGTTTTAATCCACAGTCTTTGCGAACAGTCTAAACGCGTCCTCTCAGATATTAAATTCAGCTCGTTCCAGAGATAGAGTATGGTGACTACTTTACAGATAGTGGTAGCAAGTAGTCCCTCCAGCAGATAAGGATTCTCCCCAGATCCGCATCTGGTAGCAGTCGTTATGTTCCAAGGGAGTTAGAGAACACGCTTCATAATTTTAGAGACCCGGGACAACTTGGGTTTTCATAGAAACGTCTAGTGTTCAAAAAAAATCAATTACAACGTCATATTTCACCGAACAAGTCCAAACGATTTTAAATAATGATAACCAAGCAACGTATATACTGCATATAAAAATATCTGTATCGTTTGGTGAAACTCTGAGAAGTATTCCATTATGTTACATCTGACTAGTGTTGCAAATAAATAAAATGTTTTTTTTTCAGCTTAGTGAAAAAAAAACATGAAAAAAACCTAGCACCCTTGTTTTTTCTTCTAAATTTTTTTTTTTTTTCAGATTACAATTTATTTGATAAATTATAGTTTTATTTAAGGAACTTACATTTTACAAGTGTGTTTTAAATCTTACTGAATCATATAAAGTCTTACATAATGATTCATATATGTGTCTAAATAGGTAACATAATTTTATTCATCCACTATGTCAGTACCACATTCACTAGTATCAGCAATACCAACACTAGTTCGGTCGGTGTCGGAATTTTCTGTTTCTACTTCTGTCTCTAGATACATAACTTCAGAAATGGTTACATTTTATTTTACCGGTTGTTTTTGTATTGTACGCAAAAGATATTGAGATTGCAATTTTAAATTATGAGCAAAGTACACACTGTGCATAAAGACTGCACCGATAGCTCTGTATTACGGTCTTTTGAGTTTGAATTTAAATCTATTATCATACAAAATAGGAACTTTTTATTTCTTTTCAATCATTGGTTTACGACAACGGTTGCAAGCAAGCGATTCATAATTATTGTCAATTTAATGACTCAGTGTCACTTTACGAGGAGAGTTTAACAAGTATACGAATATAAAGAAAGCACAATAAGTAATAAAAAGAGGCAAAACACCGTAGACAAATTATAAATTCCTAATTTTTTAAAAAGATCCGTAGATATACATATAAATTCGTAGGGTTGGCAGCACTGGTTCAAATAGCGAGTATCAATCCAAACAATGGGGAACGGGGATTCCTTCTCGCGCAACCTAGCCTCTTCGGGATGTCCCCATCGTAAAAGAAAACTTCAGTTAATGTTGGAAATATTTTCGTATTTTTATTTTTTTTACTGAACCAGGAAAATATAGTAGATTTAAAAATTAAGATAAGTATTTAGTATAAACTCTAATACAGTCATATTAAACGATAAATGCTTTAAAAATGTGAGATTTAGTTGTTATGAAAAAAAACATATCCCAGAAAAAAACGTGTTTTTTCATAATTTTTTCATGTTTTTTTTCACGTTTTTTTTTCAATTCAGACAAACACTACATCTGACGCTGTACTAAGAACATATATCCGTTCTTGTCTATAATAATCCGGTATTTCCTTGTTCTAATACGTACAACCACCAGCTACTGAGGTAACAAGCGAGCTGGAACCGAAAAGAGCATGCGCCATTGCTTGTCGTCTCAGAGTGTCGTGACGCAGAGTCTATTAGTTACCGCAGTGAGTTCCCACACCACGCGCCGCCATAAAAAGCTCTCACTTCAAAAGCACCCATCTAAATCTACAAAACGCAGTAAATATAATTTTATTTTTCTCAGTCCTGCTGATACTAATCGTCAAGTCATATCATCGCTTCTTTTTCTTAAAGGTTTCCTGCTGTCCCGCAGGACCCACTTTTACGACAACTCTGTTTACGCTGGCGCAAAGTTAAACCTGGGTCCGTTGTAACGTACCAGTCAGTGCTGCCAATTTAGCATTTTTATGACTAACTTTAGCATATTTTCAAGTGATTTAGCACTAACACATTCAGTTCAGCATACTTTTTTAAATTTTTTCCTGGTAATTCAACTATTTTCTTGGAGTGATAAAATTTTAATATTGTTCATTTATTTATTATAATAATCTATGACATCGAATTGTTATTAATTATTGTTAATTTAAAGTTGGTTGTTTTATAAATTTACAGGTGTAAAGTAAGCATATCCATAAAGGAATTTAACAAAGAATTTTTTTTTAACAAATTTAAATAAATCACTTATTATAAAACATTAAACATGTATTGTTTACTCTTGTTTTAATCTAAAATATATATTTATGTTTTGTTTCAGATAGTTTTTGAGATAAAATTTACATATCACGACATATTTTTTACCGACGCAAGCTAATGAATGTTTTGTGTTATTTTCATTGCATGTTAAATAGATAAGTTTGGTCTTTCTGGGAGGGTAAAATTCTGTTAGTGTTGTTTTTCGTCAGTGTTAGAAAATGGTAAAGTTACTTTAAGTAGGATTTTTTTTTTTTTTGTAAAGATGTTTGGGGGCATGCAATTATAGTAGCAAAGTTTTATTTTTGTAGGCTTACTATCTCATTGGCACGAAAGACTTGTGGTTGGTAGAGAGTAAATGTGGTAGACATATTCATGGTAGATATTGCGTTTGGTAGAGAATTCTGTGATAGAAATGTTTCTGGCAGAGTTTTCAGAATGTTTCGTAAATGGCAGAGATGTTACTAGCTACAAATAACAATTGGTAGAATCGCGTATTGGTATAGTTATTTTTGGTAGTATTTCATTTTGATAGAAATATTCAATGGCAGACCTGTTAATGCTAGAGTTTATTTTGGGTAGAGCTTTTTCTGGTAGGTATGTGCCTTTAATTTTTTGGAATTTTTTCCGGCATTTTCCGAAAACTTTAGCATATTTTAGCCATTTTCTAAGCGTATATTCGGCATAAAATATTTTTTTGCGTTGACAGCACTGGTATCGATCAACCATGCCGATACCTTAACGTGGTAGCCAAAATTTCACTTATACCCTGATTTATCCTGAATCCACATTGAGATTCGACTGAATTACAAACAGATATAACTATTTAGATTTTCCGATAGAATTCAAGTAAACTATGGAGAGATAAGGAACGCGAGGTAGGGGACCGCCCTGATGGACCTGTCTGATGGCTGTGTGGTGTATAGCCACCTGCGCGTTCAGGTGTCGAGATGCTATCTGCACTAAGCTGAGTGACAGTTCATGAAGCTGTGGCCCTGTGGCGCAACCATTAAAATATTGCGCCACTCAGATAGGAGTGGGCTGGCAGCTGACACAAGATGTTTAACACACGGGGAGCGATATCTCTGACTTCTGACCCAGCTGTTGATCGCAGACTCGATTAAGGAGAAACAAACTGATAATGCCCCCGTCGTTGTTAGAACAAGTATCACACTGGATGGTCTGACAGTTGTTTACCAGACTGATAGTCACTTACAATGGCTGATATCTCATACCAAGGAAATTAATCAAACTGTCATAATTTAAAATACCAGCTACGAGACACTGAGCGCGTTTTGCACTTGTAGTGTAGTGTATCATCAGTGGCTGTAAACGTTACACATTGTTATTGTGGCAAACGTACAATATCTGAATAAATCACTAATTACTATGTAGATATACTCTAATTATTATCCTGGTGGTTTACGTCATTGGAACAGTGTCTATTATTTGTGTGTTAAATGAAACACATTTTTTTCTATAATTCATTACGAGCTGTAAGGAGTCCAAGTAAAACTCTAGGTACGATTAACAGGTTAGGTTAGGTCATCCGCGACAGAAGCGCATGCGCGGATAATCGAAACTTTACGTCTCGTCGAGGTCATTGGGACAAGGAACGGGGAGGAATTCGATCATGGTCTTTTAAAGGACCAATCCCGGTATTAGCCTGGAGTTATTTGGGGAAACCATGGAAAATCCAAATCTCGATGGCCGGACGGGGATTCGAACCCGTGTCCTACTGTATGCGAGCCCAGAGCGTTACCGGTCACTGACCACGCTCGGTCCAAAACGGCCATTTGGCTGTCAAACTACCCTTCGGGGTCTCCCGGGCAGTAATGTTATACACATTTATTTTTTACTGGCACCTGGGCGACTTCCGCCACCGATAAAAATGCTACTAAATTCTTCAAATACACATGAAAAAAAGCCAACTTCAATAAAGTTTAAAGCGCCCAAACGTGTCGTTGTTATGCAGCAACAAGATGCCGCCAGCAATAAAAACATATCACGAATCTGTTGAAATGATAGTTAATTCCCTCTGTGTAATTTGTTATTGCCATTTCTGCTACATTCCGTTCTGAAAATTCACTCGAAAGAAATTTACGAACAAACTGTTCGGTCCTTCCGTGTAATTGCTATTTTCCAGCCATTAACTTTCTAGTTAGTGTCTTAACTATCGATAGTTAAATCGGAAGAAGTATCGATTCAAAATCGAGTAATATACAGACCAGGGCTGCCAGGTTGTATAATTGGATACAAAACTTGTATAATTTGGTTACCTCTTTTATCCTATTTGTATAACAGATTGCCTTGTATAATTGGGTACAAAAATGAGCACTTAAAAGTAAAGTACATTCCAGCACCTTTTTGAAAGTGTTTGCCCTTTGTTTCATTGAGTTGGCAACCCTTCCTGCATATCTATTTCCTTTTTGTTATTCAAAATTTATCAATGTATACATTGTTTACTTTTCGTGGACTTTTTTTGCTCCCAGCACTTTCACTCACGTATGTAATCAATGGATGACCCCTTTGTATAATTGGGTTTCATTCTGTATAAATTCAAAGAGACAGCGGTGTAATATAAGTTGGCTGTACTGGCAGCGCTGATACAGACATCCAACGCGTTATTCGATTACCTTATCATTATTACTATTAAAAGAAATCCTTATATCCTATTGGTTCAGACGTATAGTTGTTCTGTCGGAACCAGTGATTGTTTAATACACAAAACAATCGATTCTTTTGTCCTCACGATTGTACACGAAAATGAACAACAATCCTTCCCTCTAGCGGCGTATCTATTACGACACCGCATAAAACATTATATGTAGGGCAAACGCAAAGTTTGAAGCTGAGTCCGTTACTCACCAATCAAGCTTGGCGATACCTTAATGTGCTAACCCGAATTTCTCTTATACTCTGATCCATCTTGAATCCACGTTGAGACTTTTTACCACGGAAAGAAACTGAAATATAAAGAAAACATTGTAACAAAGGAAGTAAGTAACAGCTGAAAAGATTTGTATTAATTTTGCAGCGCTGGAGGCATCTGATAGTCCAGGACACACTCATATTTTGGCATTTCTAATTTAATCTGTATAATGAGAGAGAAGAATATATTATATTGAAGCAACGATACACATTTCAAGAGGTTAGTGTCATTTTTGATAGATGGAGAAAGTCTTGCAGTCCAGTGTTTTGTTTCTTAAACTGATGAATTTATTTTACAAAAAAATTGTTAATGTCTTATATATTTATTGCACCTGTTCAACCAGTCCGACTTCAGTTACTGTGGCCAATTAGTTCTACACCTTATCGAGGTAATTATGATAATCAATTGGAAACTTTTCTTCACATCAACTTTTGCACCTAATGACTTTATAAACTTAAATTCTTTTAATGTAATTTCACCACACACCTACTTCACCTCCTGATAATATCCATCCAAGCCAAATCATCAATGTACACGTTTTATACTCCCATAACTCTCTTCATCCTCCTAACCTAAACAATTACTCCCAACCCAGTTTCTGAGTCCGTTGTTATTGTCATGGGCGCCAGGAAGAGGGGGTGCACTTGCACCCCCCTGCTATGAAAGAGAATACATAGAAAAAGATTAAAAAACAAAAATTTTATTATTAAATTCACTGTTTGAATTATTACTTAAGGCACCTAGTTTGTTGTCCAAATTTGTTCAACACCTTGTCAATAAATTCAGCATCCTTATTTAATAAGTGTTATATATAATGTACAAAAAAACAGATGTGCCCCCCTTAAAGTAATCCTGTTGGCGCCCATGGTTATTGCTGATTGTATTCTGTGTACTTTCCCCAAATACATCTAGCTGTGAAGCCACAAAAGCCTCATACTTATAATGTGAGTCCCAGACTACCCCACCATCAGTCTGACCAAGGTTTTGTAACCGAATTTCCTCAAATTCCTGGTACAATCCCTCATCACTTTCTCCAATAAAAAGGAGGATTTTGTAATATCGCCTTACCATCTGCACAATGTGTCAGAACAGTTGAATTTATGATCAGATGTTATGCCAAGATTGTTAAACTTGTTTCCATTAGCAGTTCTTCTCCCTCCCTATAATCATTTTAACTAAAAAAAACTCTGCACCCAATAATCTAACTCTTTTTGGATTTTATCTTCATTGACCTTATTTAAATTAATTTCATTTCATAGCTCTGTTGACAATTTCTCTACATACTCATTTTCCCCTTTTCATTTTCCCACCTACTTTTGTCCTCTGCTAAATTCAAATTTAAATCCTTTCAGTGTTTTTGGTATTATTCATCATTTCTCTTGGTAACTCATATCAATCACTTACCCGCTCACCTATGAAAGAAAATCTTCCCACACCCTTTAGCCTGAAATTGAGTGCTAGTGTGCAGTCAAGGTCATATTCTCCCTCCCATGCACCTCTCATATTTCACCAATATCTTTCCACATGTCTTCACTCCCATGACTCTCTTCACCCTGCTCTAGCCTTTATCTCTTCAATTACTGATTGTCTTCTGTGGTAATTTCCAGAAAAAAATACTAGCAGCTCTTCTTTGCATCCCCTCCAACTCCTATATTTGATACCAAAAATGTGGGTCCCATGCTACACCAACATGTTCAAGCAATGGTCTGGCCAAAGTTTTGTAACCCAATTCCTTTACTTCTTGGCTACATCGCCTCATTACCCTCTCCAACAAGTGAGGGAAGTTTGAAACCTTTTCCTAATACCTGTCCAATGTGTCCTGCCCAGTTAAGCTTGTTATCAAATGTACGGTAATGCCAAGATATTTACATTTCAAGTCTTCAACAAACAATTCTTTCCCCTCCTTATATTCAGTAAGTATATCTTTAGTAAGTGTACCTTTAATAAGTATACCTTTAGTATTTTATCTGTGTTTCTAATAAGCTAACTCTTTGTTGCGTTACCTTCATCCCTAGTTTACGAACCCAGCTAGATATCCTTTCCAGATCTCCCTGCAGCTGTTCACAGACCACTACAATTTTGATCCTATTATATAGCATTAAATCATCTGCAAACAATCTAACTTCTGATAGTAAACCATTAGCACATTCATTCATTAGAATAACAAATAACAATGGTCCCAATACACTATCCTGTGCCACTCAAATTTACACTACTTTTGATACTGCATTTCCTAACCTGACTTTTTGCTTTCTACCTTTTACAATCTCTTCTACTCAGCAAACCATTTTTTTTTATAAAATCCAATAGTTTTTACCTTATATATCACCATTTTATGGCTTACTCAGTAAAACCCCTTTGAAGGAACTAGTGCTGCACTATCCATTTGGCTTTCCTTGTCAATTTCATCTTAAATATCTTGCGCACAGCCTATTAACTGAGATATGCATGAATATCCTCTCCTAAGTCCATGTCATCAACTTGAAAACCACTTATGCTCATCACATACATTTCTCCATTAATCTACCTACCACTGATGTCAAACTGATTGGCCTATAATGTTTGACCCTATTTGTCTCCTCTCCTTTATTTACCAGTACTTCTATCTCACGTTTATAGTCCTCTGGTAAGCAGCAAGTACCAAGACTAAATTTAAATAATATTTCAAGATAAGGTACAATGTCACATCCCACTATTTTTAAGACATCCACGATAATATTATCTACGCCAGCACTGTTAGGCCTTTTTTTTTGCATTCTTAGTTTTTTCATGATATCCTCACGATAAATTTAAATTTTTTTAGTCTGCTCATTTTTAACTGTGTTGTTAAGCTCACACTGAGATTTACAACCTCCCATTCCTGAGTCATTGTCCCTAATGGTCTCACCGAACCACTTGCTTAAAATCTCAGTCTTTCTGAGTAACTTTTTCTCCATTCTTGTCTGTAATTGTCCCAGCACCCTCTTTTCCCCTCAGTTTTCTGATATAGCCGTAGAAATTTCTAGATACATCTGTCAGTGGTCCGCTGAACTAGTAATATTCTTTATAAACCAATCTTTAGCTACCTTTCTTACTGTTATTAATCCCTAGCCCTTCGATAGCTACACCACTACTCTTATCACTATTATGTTCTCTCCTTACAAAATTCTTTAACTGCCTCACATCTATATTATATTACATGTGTTGTGTACTTCTCTTTATTTTATATTTTGGAAGAAATATTTACCAAGCAACCTGTCTTCACTGCACTTCTTCCTACATTAGTCTCACTGCTCAACAACTATCATATGGGGTGAATGGCCACAGGAAAAAGTTTGTACTTCTAACCCAGACCATCCAGTGGCAATTCACAACAGCTAACAATCTCAACACTTGTTCCACAGTCAGAGGAGTTTTTCAACACCATCACCTATTTGGAATTGCTTAGATGGGCACTTGCCTATCAACACAATCTAGACGCCAAACCCCTGGATTCAACCTATGCTTAACCTGTCACTTATTGCTTTCCTATTTTACAGTCAGTTTTCTACATATTTTTCAATGTATTTTTTTTTTTTTTTTTTTTGTCTTTCTAGTTTTATTTATTTACTTGTTTACTCCTATAACATATCAAAATAATATATATATTTATTTACAAAATATTATTTTAACTGGACTGTGGCTGTGGTGACCGCAAGGCTTGCAAAAGCTCAGTCACTTGTTTCTTTTAACTTGACAAAGGTTTAACCCCGAAATATTATGTTTTCTGTGTTTGTGTATCATTTCATGTTACTGCTGCCCTCCTCCCTTCAACTTTACTGAATGTTGGGTGTATTTTATCTATCCTTTCCATATAAAGGTACTGACCATTGTTACATTTCCAAACTTCCTTCATATAGACCCTAATTGTCATCTTCTGTGTCCTTAACAGTAATTCATCCTACACCATTTCTTCATACCATATCTTTCTTTCCATATTAGTGTATCTAATAAGCTGTTTTCACATTTATCTTCATGTTTTCTCACTTCCAAAAATAAATAAGTACTACTCCAACAACCTAACTCAAGCCATTATATCCCATAATTACCTCCTGGAATTTGTCTGTAAACAGATGTCCCAAGCAAAAAACTGTCTATCTTAATTAAAGACAACCCCAAACTAACCGGAATCCTGTGTTTCTCATCGAGTTCTCTCCAGGGCTGGAATCTCTGAACTGGATTCTTCTTCATGGTTACAACTTTCTCAGATATTTTCATGAAATACATGGCAATCTCCCCATTATCCTTCCCACCTTGCATTACCTTCTGTATGCCATATAAGTTCAAAAATATACTTATGCACAGATACCAACACACTAATGCTTGCCTTGTAACAGGCCTCATTGCAAAACATGCAAATGTATCCACCAACCACAATCTATTGTAATTCTTCCCTGGTGAAACCTATCTCATTATGGGCTATCTGCCCTACCACATGTAATAGCTCATTAACCTTCATTGCCAGAGTTCTTACATCAACCTCACATCAAACCAGAATAAATGGTTACAGTTAAACAGTTTATCCCCAAAATCTAAACCACCCCACTGCCTGTTCTCAACTCACAAGACCTTACTTAATAACTGTTTCATAGTCAGAGACACATCTCCATCTAAAATTTGAACATGGGAGTTAACCTACCAACTCATTATAGACAACACCCAGGCCTAAATATCAGATAATTCTCACATTCTGCAATCTGCTATACCCATCACATGCAAGTATAATCAACTTATATTGGTAAGTAGAAACTATTTTTTTATTTATCTTTTATGTTTTTAAACTAATTTTCAACTCTTTTACATGCTCCCTTAATATTTGATTTTGAGTTATTTCTTTCTCATGATTAACATTTCAAGTGATATTGTTTTAGCACCCTCACTACAATCATAACAGTTAAAAGACACCATTGATGTGGCACTGTTAACCATGGGTGCTTGTGCAAGCTGTCACATATTTCTATTTCCATGAGGAAGGACAGAATCCAAAATATTGTGTTTTTTGTTACTGCAGCCCTCCTCCGTTCAACTTTCCTTTTCATATTAAGATTGCCTCATGACATTTTCTCTGACTCCATTGTTGCTAAGTAAAAACTTCTGAGGGCATCACACTCCTATTTCTATTTCCACCTTTTTTCGATACTTTATTTTCTACACTAACTGTTTAGTTCCAACCTCTTAACAATACCTCCACTGAGTATAACACATTCTTATGTACCCCCAATGCTTTAACATTATTCACTGCATTTTTTTATATTTTTTTAAGCTAGTAAACTATTCTGGATATGTATGTTCCATATTTAAAACTTATGTTTTTTCTTTGTGACAGTTGATTGGAAAAGAACTTTTCACTGACAATTATTACAACATTACTCAAATATTTGTTTCTGAAAACACATTCATTTTTTACTCCTATAAAGATAAATGATATTACAATTCAATACAATACATTCATTTTCCATTGATCCCAATATAAGAGACTGGCTCTGTGGGATGTGGAAAGTTGTCAATTTACAGATAAACAGTTGCATAACAAAATAATAAGTACACCACTAGATGTACAGTCATAGTATACATGGTACATTAAACACTTCCATTACAAAATAATACATACACCAGAAGATGTACAGTCATAGGATATATGGTACATTAAAAAAAAAAAAAAAAAAAAATTAACAAAATAATACATACACCACAAGATGTACAGTCGTAACATATATGGTACTATAAACAATTACATAACAAACTAAATACATACACCAGGAGATGTACAGTCATAGCATACATGGTAAATTAATTATTTGAACTATATTTACACAAGATACTGGCAGTTATTTTTAAGAGACCTTAGAAATAAATTCTTCGACAGAGTAGAAGGAGTTGTCAATTAAAAATTCTTTCAATTTTTTCCTGAATTTATTCTTATCATCTACTAGACATTTAATATGTGTTGGGAGCATATTGAAGATATGTATCCCTGAATATCGGACCCCTCGTTGAACAAATGACAATGACTTGTAAGTCTTGTGAAGATCATTTTTACTTCTAGTGCCGTAATTGTGTATTTTACTATTTGTTTCAAACAAAGTATAATTTGTGACTACAAAGGACATTAATGTGTATATATATTCAGATGCTAATGTTAAAATCCCTAACTTCTTGAACAGCTCTCTACATGAAGTTCTATTGATAACCCCACACATTATTCTTATTACACGCTTTTGGGCTCTGAACACTTTATCTCTGTGGGTAGAATTGCCCCAGAATATTATTCCATATGACAATAAGGAGTGAAAATAAGCAAAATAAACTAGCTGCCTCATACGGAGATCACCTAAAGCTGAAATTTTACGAATTGCAAACGTGGCTGCTCCCAATCGCTTTAGTAAGTCAGAAACATGTACTTTCCAATTTAAATTATGATCAATACACAAACCTAGAAATTTCACACTATCTACCTCTTGAATGGACTGGCCTGCAAATTTTATGTCTATGTCAGGTGTTACTCTGTGTGATGTACTGAATTGCATATACTGAGTTTTATCAAAGTTTAAAGACAAGCCATTAGCTGTAAACCATTTGTTATTCAGTTCAAAGACATAATTTAAAATATATTCTGTAGATAAATCTGGAGTGTTTTTAATTCCTAATGTGATTTTTATTTTCCTCACTGGTAAAATATTTTACTAACATCAGCACAAATTTAAGTTCAACTGAATTAAATGTGAAGTATTTCCAACATTCAACAAATTTGTTTTAACTATCCTATAAAAAGATGGAAAAGTAAAAGAATTTCATTGCAGAGATATTGATTAATTGATATCATTAAATGATACAAAAATAAAAGCTTTCAGAAATAGACCTTTGACAGTAAGGAGAACGTCAGATTGGTTAAACCACCTGGGTAAAAAGTCAAGTGACTGTCTATTTGGCTGCATCATACAATATTCTGAGGAAAGAGATAGCTTGTCTGTTTATCCTAATTATAAGCACATTCCAAGGAATAATTTAGTCTGAGACAAGTAGATTAAAATAATACATTTTTAAAAAAAAAAATTGACATTTTAAAAAAGGAAATCAGACAAACTATGTAACCTATCTAAGAGTTTAACTGTGTTTGTGACAATATTCTCCCAAAATAAATACTCAGTATAGTTAAAATTAAGATAGGATAAGGAAAATAACCCATCTTTTACCACAGATGATGGCAGGAGGTCCAGATGAACACAAAAATACACACACACACACTCTACAATATTTCAGTTATTAACCTTACTGATGTATGAGGTGAGACACATGGCAGGGGAAAAGATGGTGAACTGATTCACCAGTCGGCCGTCCATGTGTACGCATGCGACGCCGCCTGGTGCTTCACCTTCTGCACGTTTAAGGCTGCTATAGGCCGAAATATTGCGCTTCTGTTGTGTTTGTTTTTTGTTCGTCGTCCCAGCTGCCTTCATTTGTGGTAAGTGTTGGTTCATATTTCCCTATCCTTCCTTAGTTTTATTACCTTAAAGAATTTTACTGCTCATTGTTATTATTGTGAGGCAAACTCCGGCTGCACCCACCTCTCATAATGTTCTCTTGTTGACGAAGGGTTTTTTTTCCCGAAAATTTCTTTATTGTTTGTGTTTGTGTCTTTTATGTGTGTTCGCGCCCCACATCCATCATCTAAAGGTAACTGGTGGCTCATTTCCCTATCCTAATTTGATTCCTTTCCGCTACTTAGCGTCTTTTTTTCATTGTTATTATATATATATATATATATATATATATATATATATATATACACACAGCCTTGTCAATCAATTGTAAAATTATCTCACTGCTGACATTAGAATTAATAATATCAGGAATAGTGGTAAAATTGTTTATATGATTTTCAAGATTCCTAAATTACAAAATCTTAACGATTTGTAAATGAGCTAAAACACTACTCACAGCATTACTCATTTTAAAGTATCCTGAGATACTGACTGATATCTCTGTTCATTAAGGGTGATGGAGAACATTTACATTATTTTACATTTAAACATAACCCTATTTTAAAAACATATTTTTATGGATGGAGATAGAAAAAAACCGTTACTACATAAATAACACAGAACAACAATACTTCTTTTGTGTTAAGAGAGTGTGTTGATATTCTGCAAACAACTGAGTGATGGCTCAGTGGTTAAGTCATCTGACTGGAGATTGACAGGTCCCTGTCTCAGCGGTGAATTTCATCAGCCATTAACCCCACATTCACCTCTGGCACAACTTGATGTGTAACTTGAAGTATGCCAGAACACTTCAGTGGTTCAGATTCCACATTAAACTGTCAGTACCCTGCACCTGGTAGGATTGCCAGGTTAGATAAAGAGTAGCCACAACAGAGGCACATATATGTATATTTAATTTAATTGCAATGGAGCACATACTCGAGTGGCAATTTCCCTACACACCCATCTTACCCCTTTCTTGCACCCACCCACATTTGCCCTCTACCAATTTTTACTTTAAATTCTTTCAACTTTTTTGGTAAATTATTCATTATTTCCCTTGGCAACTTATTCCAACCCCTGACACCCTTACCTAAAAAAGAGAATCTTCCTACACCCTTGTGCCTGAAATCGAGTGCCAGCTTGTGGTCATGGTCATCATTTCCGTTCCATGCATTACTTTTAATTCTTACACCAATATCTTTCCATGCCTCATCACCAATATACACCTTGTACACTCCCATGACCCCCTTCACCCTCCTCCCATCTTCCAATGAATCCCGTTCCAGCTCTTTTATCATATCTGTTACTGATTGCATTCTGTGGTATTTTCCAGAAACAAATATAGCAGTCCTTTTTCTTGCACCCTCTTTAACTCCTGTATTTGATACTCAGATTGTGGATCCCATACCACACTAACATATTCAAACATTAGTCTGACCAAAGTTTTGTAACCCAATTCCCTTATTTCTCTCATCCATCCCCTCATCACTGTCTCCAATAAGTGCATAATTTTGAAACCTTTTCCTACCAACTGATCTGCCCAGTTAAGCTTGTTATCAAATGTAATGCCAAGATATTTACATTTCAAGTCTTCAGCAAGCAGGTGCTATTTTTTTTTTTTTTTTTTTTTTTTGCCACCTTGTGTTCATAATCAACCTTTAGTTTTTTATTTGTGTATCTAATAAGCTGATTCTTCTTTGCATTTATCTTCATCCAATGTTTACCAACCCAACTAGATATTCTGTCCAGATCACCCTGGAGCTGTTTACTGTCCTCTATTGTTTTGCTCCTTTTATAGAGCATTGCGTCATCTGCAAACACTCTAATTTCAGATAGTAAAGAATCAACACAATTATCCATTAGAATAATGAATAGCAATGGTCCCAATACACTACCCTGTCACACCACCAGGTTGCATACTGCCTTCTTGATAAACTGGGCCCATGGCCTCATGGGCCTGTGCCATCCTCTAAACTTGCCATCAGCTCACACCAACTGAAATCATGACTCATCTTTCCATGTAATCTTTTTTCAGCCATCTGTGGTACAACCTATATTTTCACAATATCAGGCAAGGTTCAACAGCCAAAGGCATTTTGTATCAGTCTTCTGCTGCCATATCCTATCAACACCAAATTTCCATGTGGTACTCTATGATCATTTCCTCTAACCACATCCATGAATGTCACAGATTTTTTTTACTGATTATTGGCTTAGAGTGGAATTAGTTTGTCTTACGGGGCTTGCTGGTTACAATTCTTTAACTTCTGCAGATTTTTTGATACAAAGTAATTTCTTGAAGAATAATAAGTTAAAGCAGATGTTAAAGTGAAAACCTTTTCATCAGGAAAAGCTGTTTTATTTCTATGCAGTTTTTGGCTAGATGTTAGTAGTGTGGATATGAAACAGGACATGGTATAATTTTCAAAGCAATTACATAAATGGCAAATGATTGCATATTATTAGTTCAGCCACTATAAACCAGTTACATTGTCAACTAAAATGGACATAGTTGTTAGTGCAGGAAATGATGGAACAGAATGACTGGGTTATCCAAAATACAATCAGAGTATGGAATACTATTGAGAAAAAAATAATAATCTTATCTTTATTATGCTCATAGTTTTTTTCCATTTATTACATATGCTCTATATGTTCACTTTTTGTCACTGCATACATGTACTAAGTACCTCATTTTCCCCCACACATGATAAAGGATGTTTGCAAATCTGCCTCTGATTCATGCCTTCATATACACAATAGTAATAGATAGGGGGGATAAAGAATTAAGTCTTGACATAATCCTCCTCCCCTCCCAAAAAAATAATCGCATGATGTTAAGTCCAAAGAAGGAGGCAATAGAATCTGATCATTAAAAAATGCCACAGCCTCCAAATGGAAATGAGGTGGAGCATGATCTTGCTGCAGTATGAAATCATTATCCCTTTGGTGTGTATTTCTGTTGGTTAAAAACAGCTAGTCATTTCCCCCTCGTGGGTCTGGTCACATAGTCATATGCCATGTGGAAGATTTTAAGCTAGATAATAAGTGTCCAAATTCTGGAAAGCCCATCAGAATCTGAAATCCATTACCACTATTTGTTTTCTATTTATTGGTATCTCTTCCATTTAATTATCACCAACATCATGCCAGTATTTCACAACTGATTTACACTTCATTTGTTGCTTATTGTATCAAAGGTCTATAACAGATTCAATGACTAACAGTCACTTTGGTCGTTTGTTATATCTGTCCCATCCTCCGTTTACAGAACCAAGTATCAAATGGATTTCATATTCTGAATTCCAGTAGCCACTGTATTTTCAACCAAAATTTTCAGTGTTTTACTTTTTCTGTGTACCTATTTCATTGAAGCATTGGTGATGACAATAAAGGATCTATGAATTTTTTGACCTGGGGCAAAAACTTCTGCTACCCTAGGTGATAGAGCTTCCTTCCAAATGTTGCTGCCTGGGGCAGTAGAAGCGCTGAAAAATTGTAAATAAATGTCGCTGTCATACGAATTTGCCATTTGGCACCCATTCAAACCTGATTTTTGCACCTCTTGAAGTTGCCACCCAGGACAAATGCTCTGCTTTGAACCCTCCCCTTCTTTCCTTAGAGATTCAGCCTTGTGTGGATGAGCCTTGCATGATATTGGTAGAAGGAAGTGGAATAGTGTGCAGTCAAGAAGAAATGGTGGTGACTATAAACTTGCAGCTGATTTAAGATGCAAGGGAATAGGTAAATTTCTTTTCTTGTATAAGAGACCCAGAGACTGCTGAACAATTTACTCAGCAACGTAAAGAATTTAAATCAAAGATACATCGAGTAAAGAAGTAGATGCATAGGAAACTGCCTCTGATGTGTTTGCTAAATCATCACTATTCACTAAGAACAATTTATGGCAACAAATGTTTCATTTGTTTATCTTTACTTGAAATTTTTTTATCAAGAGTCTTTAACTATGAAATATAATCCATTTAAATACTTCAATGGAATCTGCTCATAGATAAGAAGTTTAATGTCTTGTGAAATAATTTTCAATTGAAGGTGATAAGATATTTGGACAGAAAAAGCAAATAGCTATCATAACATAAAAGAAATTGTTCTCATTATTTACTAAATCATTGATGAGGAAGAATATATAGAAATTGTATTTATATTTTTGGTATGAAATGAGTGACAGCCAGTTTTGCTATGCATATAGATATTACTAACATATAATTAAATAAAATTGCTGGTGACCGAAAATGGCACAAATACATCACAAATAAAGAGCTTCTTCACGCATGTAATCTAGAATGTGGAAGTAGATCCTGATGGATATTGAGAGGGAGACTTTAGGGTTGGGAACAAAGTAGTAGAAATATGCAGAAGTTTAAATATACCAGGTGTTAACTGAAAGAGAGTTTATAAAGGCCATTGGGCAATGAAAATATGAAAGGACAGGAAAAATAACCTATTACTTACCACAGATGAATGTAGGAGGGCCAAAAGAACACAAAACATTAACACACTTTATAATATTTTGTTTTAAAAACTTATTCTTGTTCATAGGACCGGATCATTTTGGTTAGAGGGATGTGTACACATGAGGGCCTACTGCATGACATATAGTATATAAAATAATTAAACAGGGAATTAATAGTGACAAAGAGCAAACCTGAGAATAAATTTATGAGAAACATCACAGCTGAGAACACTTAATGATGCAAACAGAAATTGCTATAGCTGTAAGAGGAAAGGAAGGCATTCAGTCAGGTATGGGTAAGTATGGAAAAGAAGGTAGAGAGAATGTGAAAATTGTTGAGATACTGAGAAACCGGTTTGGTAAGGCTATTATGGATTATCACAAATGGAAAATTAACTGAGGAGAATCATTACCATGTTAGTGAAAATAGAGGCACACTGAGAAATTATATATACAGTCACAAGGTGTTAAAAGAAATCAAGAAGTATTTCTTTGATTTTTTAAATTTCTGAAGTTGAATACCAAATTATTTATAAGAAGGGTTTAAATGTTCATGTTTCATATTTTATGTCTATGGTTTGATATTAAGGAAAAATGAAACTGCTTTTAGACAATAGAAGTAACCAAGGATACAGAAAATGACTCATCACTCATTAACGTTGAAGGCTGTATTGAGTGAAAAACGTATGGGATGAGCAAAAACATATGGAATATTTTGGTTTTACTCCTTATTCATGGTATAGAGACTGAGTCATATTGTTCAGAAGGTGTGAACATGCTGAAGTTTACCACATGGAGTATGCACACCTCCCAAACCATATGACTCAGTCCCTACAACATGTCTATGTTTTGGCTTCATTTAGGAAATGATGTCACATTATTTCCCCCCCTGCAAATCAGGGTATTTTACAAACAGGAATTGGATTACCATCTGTAACAACTGCTTAAAAATAAAAGCAAATTACAGATTTGTTAGAGTATTGGCTTAAAAATCAAATGCTTTAAAGAAACATTAAGAAGCTTGGAAACAAAATTAATTCAATGAATATGTCATACAGGTTTGCTATGAGAGAGGAAGGGAATATTTTATGTTTTAACCTATCACAAATGACACTGAGATTTCTTGAATTCATAGGTGTGAAAAACAAAGCTGTTAAATGTGTGACCAAACCACCATTCTTAATAAATACCAATGTCAAATGACCGTGGAAGACTAGATAAGGAAAATTAAGCATAAATTAACATGTGTGTCACATTTTGTTTAACCATAATTACTTTTTTGTCAGAGTCTAGCCATCACACTAGTTCATTGTTTTTCTGCCTATAGGTCACGGGACCCCCATGTGGGTTGCTGAGTCTTGCTAGGGGGTCATGTCGCAAGAGTTGTAGGTTTAATACAATAAAAATCAAAGGGCTGCTAGATTTGTTTCTGGAAATTATCGCAGAATGCAATCAGTGACGGATATGATAAAGGAGCTGAAATGGGATTCATTGCAAGACAGGAGGAGGATGAGGAGGGTCATGGGAGTGTACAGGGCATATACTGGTGATGAGACATGGGTATGAAAAGTAGTGCATGGAAGGGAAAAGATGACTATGACCACAAGCTGGCACTCGATTTCAGGAACAAGGGTGTGGGAAGATTCTCTTTTTTAGGTAAGGGTGTCAGGGATTGGAACGAGTTACCAAGAGAAATGATGAATAATTCACCAAAATCTTTGAAAGAATTTAAAGATAAAATTTGTAGAGGGCAAATGTAGGTGTGGAAGATGGGTGTGTAGGGAAATTGCCACCAGAGCCTGTACTCCATTGCAATTAAATTAAATTAAAAAAAAAAATACAAAATCTTCAGTTAGAAGGCTGTAACTGTTTATTTTTAAATAAATTGTTGAACTGTGGTTGTATTTTGGAGATGCAAATAACTAATTTTTTTTTATAATTGGAGCCTATTTCTTTTCTTTCTACCATATTTCGGGTAATTGCCTTTATAGAGTCTATTTGCTTTTTGATTTACTTCCGCCATTCCAACTTGTAGCAGATATTCTAAGAACTCCATTTTATCCTCGCTCGCAGTGAAGCTAGTCCATACTTGCTGGTGTACCTTGACAACTGATTGCACTGAACAAAAGAAACTGTTCCTATGTGGCTACTGTCCCACCTTGCTTTTGCGCTGCCACCATGGCAAAGAAAATATTACTGCCGGCAGAATGCCCGTGACTACGTTGCACAGCATTTGATTTCTCGTTCAGTAGCTATAGTCTCAATAGAAAGAAAATTAAACATGTAGTTTTTGAAATCACTGAAAAAGTTTTGACATGGAAGTTCACCAAAGTTTTTTTTATGGACATGGGGGGTCGTCAAAATGTTTTTACTTGGCAAGGGATCACATATTTAAAAATGTTGAAAAATACGGTTCTAGGTAAATGCCAGGATGATTCCTCTAAAAGTCCAATGACTAATTCATTCCATTCCTTATTCCAAACCCTCTTCCAGCTCTCCAGTGAAGTAGGTCCCTTGTTTTAAAGTGTAAAATTATGTTTAGTTGTTGAATATTTTCATTGAGATATTGGTTAATATCACTGTTGCCAATCATCAGATGGTGGTTTTTGGATTTAGTGACATGTCAACAGTGGGCCTAATGATACTGGATAATAGGGACTTGGATTTAAATTGATCCTCATTCAAGAACTGTTAGGATATCATGGCAAACCATCCCTTATTTAGAAAAACTTATATCATCATCATCATCTAGGACAGCTTCCAGCCACTGGCCAGGTCTGCTGGGAACAAAGCCTCGCCAGCGCTTCCTGTCTAACCACCATCTCTCTTCTTCCACTGACGCCCAATTTCCTCCTCTTTCCTCCACACATTTCTTAACACCTTTCATCCATCTGTCCCTCGGTCTTCCTCTAGGTCTCTTCCCTTTCAGCTCCATGTCCAGCATCTTCCTTGGTAGCCTCTCCTCTCCCATTCTCTTTACATGCCCGTACCACTGTAGCCTAGATTTTTCAATTCTTTGTTGTAGCGGTTCTTCCTTTATCATCTCCCTGATTCGCTCATTCCTTATTCTGTCTCTTCTTGTTACTCCCACTCTACTCCTCTGAAATTTCATTTCCACCGATTGTACCCTCCCTTTGTCTCTCTCCTTCATCACCCATGTTTCTGCTCCATATGTTAAAATTGGTACAAAATATGTTTTATATATTGCCTCCTTACTCTTTTGTGGGACATCCCTACTCCATACCAGGCTCCTAATACTTTTAAAAAATCCATCTGCACATCTTCCTCTTTCGTTTATTTCCATCCTGTTTCCTCCATTTTCTTCAATACAGCTTCCCAAATATTTAAAACATTCCACTCTATTTAGTTGCTCCCCTCTAAGTGATATGCCTATGTCCGTCCTGTTCTTCTTTCTTGTTGTTATCACCACTTCACTTTTTCTCGCAGAGAACTTCATACCATAATCAGCAACTACTCTCTCCCACACATCCAGCTGATCCTGCACCTCTCTTTCATCCTCTCCCCAAACTAATAGGTCGTCTGCAAATACCATTGCTTTCATTTTCCTTCCCCAATGCTCTGCACCACCTTCTTCAATATTTCATCCATAGCTACAATAAATAAGAGGGGTGATAGGGCACTTCCTTGTTTTAGTCCATTTTTCAAATGGAACCATCCAGTCTTATCCGTTCCCACTTTGACACAGCTCTTACTACCCTCATACATATCCTTCACTCTTTGCACTATCTCCATTTTTACTGACTTTTTTCTCAGTCCTTCCCACACTTTGTTTCGGCTGAGGCTGTCATATGCCTTTTCAATGTCCAGAAAGGCCATCACAAGATCTTTCCCATACTCGTAGTGCCGTTCTTGTAGCTGTCTTATTGCAAATATAAGATCGATAGTTGACCTTCCTGGTCTAAATCCATACTGTTCTTCCCTTAGCTGCCTTTCAACCGCTCTTCTTATTCGGCTTTCCAAAACTTTCTCATATATCTTGGCACAGTGGCACATCAGGGTAATACCACGGTAGTTTTGGCAGACAGTCTTGTCCCCTTTCTTAAATATGGGTATTATTACCCCTTTCCTCCAGTCCTCTGGAATTTTTCCCGCCTTCCACACAGCCCGCATCACCCTATAGAGCCACTGTGTGCCCATTACTCCAGCAGCTCGTATCATCTCCACGCTCACTTCATCCACTCCAGGTGCTTTACCTCCCTTCATTCTCTTTACCGCATCCTCCAATTCCTTCCATGTAATATCTTCCTCTTCCTCTTGATACTGGTCCTGTTCTTCCTCTGTACTCTCATTTTCATCACTGGGTCCTGAAGCATTCAACAGATCCTCAAAATACTCCCTCCAGACTTATATCAAAACCCAAAACCTATATCGCCAATCCATCTCCTGTTCCTTCCTATTTTGAACACACGTAGTCTGTTGTCTATAGCAGAATAACATCTCAAAATTCTGTTAAAAATTTGACCTACTATTACACAACTAACATCGTTGATATAATTCTGTTACAAAGCTATTATGAATCCCAAAAACTGACATTTACAATATTATTTATGGTTTGATGAGTGTACATTCCCTCTATCCAAGAACTGAACTTCTTTTTCCTGAGATATGTTTCTCATTTAGCTATTGATATTTAGCTTTATTTACAATGCTAAATTTCATCTTGTACATCTGGATAATAGTTGTTCCATACCTCGGATTCAACAATGGTCTGCTCTGTCTTGTCACATAGCTGTGTTAACAGAGGTATGTATCATTAATTGTATTGTTAAACACTATACAATATGACTGAATTTTCGAATTTAGGGTATTATCGTGTGTATTCTTCCATTTTTTTCTTACAGGGAATTTTTTAATTTATTTTTTGAAAATGTTTGATGGGCTACATAGTTTCTGATAACATTCTTTCTTCAGCGCTATTTAATTTTACCTTTTCAATAAAATAACTTGTTTGCTTATTCCACAACATCTGATCCACATTTGAGGGAAGTCTTATTCTTTTTATTTATGCAGCACTTAATGTCATTGTCTTGTTTTTATTTATACTTTGTCACATTCCTTTCACAAAATTCTTTTAGCCAATTCAATTATTTCTTTAGATCCTAATGTCTTACTGATTTCTTTAAAAAAAATTTGAGCACCCAAATTATTCTTCCATTCCATTGTATGCTCTACATATGACATCAGCATAAGTAATGACAGATGACCACCTCACATGTTCCTGTTTTAACTCATACCTGACTCTCATTATTCTCTCTTTTAATATAACCACGCAAATCTTAATTTCAGTTAATTTATTTTAATTGTAGTTGAGAACATGCTTCAGTGGCAGATGCTCATTTCTAATTTCATGGATAAGCTTGTTCTCTGATTTATACCCTCCAATTTTTGAATCATTGTCCCTAACGGTCTCACCAAACCAGTTACTTAAAATCACTACTTATTTTTCAAATCTTCAGTAAGTTCTCCATCCTTATCCATAAGTGTCTTAACAGCCTCCCTTCCCCTCAGGTTTTTAATACAACTATAGAAATTTTTAGATGCATCCATCAGTTGTCCCTCTGCACCAATAATCTTCTTCATAAACACAATTTAACCACATTCTTTGATATTATTAATTCCTAATTTAGTTGTTTTGAGTATTCCCTGCTGCCTTGCTGTCTCTTAATTCTGTTATGTTCTCTTCTCACCAACCTTTTTAAACACCTCACCTCCATACTATATAGTCTCTGTACTTTTCTATTTCGAAATAAACATTTCTTCAACCCTTTTTCACTATCACCTTGAACTGTGCCCCCTTTGGCTCCACTGTACTTGCACCATCCCTCCATTTCCTGAAATATCTATTGAATTTCAAATTATGTGCTTTTTTATTGTTTCTATTACCACCTTCAATTCTGGCCACTGGTTTACTGAAGCCTCTAATATCCATCAGACCTGGTTTACGATCACTTATTTCTTCAGTTACTCAACACCCTATAAGGTTATCATTGGGCTTTAGTAGGAAGATACACAATATGTTTTTTCCTATATGTAACTAATTACAATGGAACACTCTGTTGGCTATTTCCCTACACATTCATTTTCCCTCATTACTCTTCCTGCCTACTTTTTCCACATTCAACTTTAAATTCTTTCAGCATTTTTGGTAAATTATTCATCATTTATCTTGGTAGCTTATTCTAATCCTCGACTGCCTTACCTATGAAAGAAATTCTTCCCACACTCTGTGCCTGGATTAGAGGTCTGGCTTGTGATCTTTAAACAATGTTTTCCTCTCGTGTTTCTTACTCTTATCTTTTCATGCCAGATTGTCACCTCTTGCATGCAATTTCTCCTCAACACAACTAAAATTCATATGAAATCACTTTCATTTTCCTTTACACTCTGTAGTATTACTGTAGTTAGTAATTTTGAAACATCTGGTTCCAACTGAAGTTACAAAGCTTTTCACAATTGTCATCTTGTACTTTTTCTGCAGCTAGTAAATCATGTTTTTAGTAATATCTGTCAGAATATCTCTTGTTTTGTATTTTTTTTTTTTTATTTTTTTTTTAGAAAAAAAAAATCAGATTGCATAACGTTTAGTTATTTTTTATGCTAAACATTTAATAATTAATTCAAAAGCAAAAGAATGATACCTCTTAAGCACTCTTATTGTTTCTTTACATATTATTTTAGTTTGCTCAAGGTTTCAATTTTTAAGCTGATCGCTTCTTCTGGCTCAAGGCGGCATATTTATGTGCAAAATATTATTAAATTTCTAATATTCTTCGCATTATATGGGTTTCTTAGATAATGGTGTAGAACTAGTGTTCATAATGTGTATATCCACATTGAAATAATACTGTCAGGTATAAAGAGACAGCTTATATGCATGATATTACTTTATTGGGTTTAAGGAATGATGTAAAAAGTTGCTTAAGGGAGTATAAAACATTCAAATTAGTATAATATTGTAAACTTTATTTGTTTACAAGCATTTATTAACCATAATGGAGGGATATTAACCTCAGTTAATAGTTACTTACTCAGTACACATTGGTAAATAACAGTCAGGTATATAGAAAGTGTTTTGATTCATTGTATACTCCAATAGAAGTTGGCACTGGGAGTATGTAAATTACTGTCCCAGAACATATTTATCCCACAAGGCAGTGTAAAGGGATATTTAGGATTTGCAGTCAAAGTGGGATAAATGTTTGGTCACTTAGTGGAGACAGTATGTGGCTAGGCAGCTGCAGCAGCCATCCAGTCTCCAACTACTTCTTGGTAGTTGTTAGTCCAGGTCAGCAGCTCCTCTGTGGTAGATGTGAGGCTGAGGGTGTCATTTGCACTCAAGCCAATGACTTCTGCTAACTGCAATACCTACAACACAACACAGTATTCCTTCAGACATGTTACAGTGCCCTGAAAATAAATCGTTTGCTATGTTATTCAACAAACATCTTTCATTTTTGGAATTGTGAAACAATTTGTGTTTAGGAATTTATCATACCCTGTGGAAAGTTCACACTTCAATAATTTTAGGTGCACAATAGACCTTAACATAATACAATATATATTTTGTTGTTTGCTGTGACACTATTCCATTCATTATAATGACCTGATCATAGCATGTGTTGTTTAACACTTCATCCATGTTGGGTCTTAACCAAATAGTGTTTTCCCATCTGATATACCAAATTAACAGCTTAACAGAAAATCTGCAGAGCAAAAAGTGCCCCTGATAGTAGTTGTAAAATCTTTGCTTTAATTTACAATCCTGCTGCAAGCATATCTACTGTACCTAAATAAAAAGTAGTAGTAGTAGTAGTAGTAGTAGTAGTAGGTAGTAGTAGTAGTAGTAGTAGTAGTAGTAGTAGTTGTTGTTGTTGTTGTTTTTTTTTTAACAATCTAGTATATGATACACATCTAACATGCAGAAAAAGAACATTCGCAACATGTTATAAATTGAACTGAACCTCCAAAGAGAAAACAAAAAACGATGCAAGAATTTGTATACAGATATAGATCTCATGCTTTGTTTTGTATTTACTTTGATGGTGTTCCATATCAAACTTTATAGAAAGTAAACAACTTCGAAACTAATGTATCTTTCTAGAATCTTATTGATTTTGTAGTTTTTGACTTCAAAATTTGCCTGTGATGCCTGGGCAATTTCTTTGATGTTCCGCTAAAAAACTTACATAAAGAAGTGTATATATATATATATTTGCCAATATATTGATAGTCTACTCCTTAGCGGTTCCCCCAACCTCCCCTACCACTCGGTGAGTCATTAGGTAACGTTCATTCTGTACACACGTTCCGAGCCTAATGGCCCGTTTTTCTACTAGTGAACAAGGCAGATGCCGAAATATTGTGTAGTTGTTTGTCAGCATAAGTGTTCCCTCTCATCGCAGTCGTCATTTTTGGTATGTGGTGGGTTAATTTCTCTTTCTTTTTTATATATATATATATATATATTACTGTTTCTTTGACTCACATTCAGAAAAGGAGTCAATTGTAGATGATTTATGAATGTCACTAATATTGTACCATTTCAAGCTGCTCATATGAATATTATTTATAGCATATAATCACGTACATCTCTTCTTTTGATTTCTTTGACTGAATTTTTAAACACTTAAGTATATTTCTGTAAGTTAGTAGCACTTTGAGAATGACTCACCTGATCAGCTTGTTCCTGTGTTGTCACGTAAGAGGCCAGGCCACTAACGATAGTACTTAGATTTCTGAAACAAATTGCACCAGCATATTATCAGCACTATTATTCGCTCTAGTGAAAATATTGTAAAACATTAAGTTTCTAAATTTGTGATTTTTAATTTTAGGTTAACTCGTACAATCCCTTCCCACATGCAATGAAGTTTTTTTTTTTTTTTTTTTTTTTTTTTTTTTTTTTTTTTTTTTTTTTTTTTTTTTTTTAATTCAATGTATTGGAAATGATTGGTTAATACAATACACAACATAAATATAAGAAGGTTGTGGTTTGTGACCACTTGCCGTGGACTTTATAAAAGCGTCACAGAATTGAAACAAAAATTTGGATGGAAATCTCATTTAGACAGGCAGTGTTTCTCCATAAATGTATTGAGTATCATGCTGATGACTTCTCTTATTTCCAAATGCAGTAAAATACTACTCCCAACAATGTACTGAGTCTCAATGATAGGACAGATAAGATGATGCAAATGAGGTGCAATACTCATTCCTATAACAAGTCTTCCTTCCCTAGTGCAATTAGGGAATGAAATGAATAGAAATAAGAAAAGTATTGGTGCTAAACACACTCTGCCATCCACAACAGCTCTTGTACGCTGCACAGTATATAGATATATATGTAGGCATTTCATAAATCTACGATTTGTTTAACACATTATTACAAAATAATTTTCCTGATATAAAGTTTAATTATCATAATTAGTATGTTTTAATCTTTTAATTTTTTACAGTTTTCCTCCCCCCCCCCCTTTTTTTTAAAACTGATTGAATCTGCATGTCTCAATCGTTCATCTAACCCCGGCTTCAAACCTCTGCCGTGGTAGGCGTCGGGGACACTCAAGTTGCAACAGTTTCTTAATCAACAGATCTGTTACCTACCCTCAGTAGTAACTTGTGTCAAGTGGATTACATGACTGAAACCATTTTTATTATACCACAGGGACTTTAAACTGTGGATGTCTCATGCCATACAAATTTCTGTCAAACTACCAGGACTGATTGTGAAAGCTCTGCACACATTTTGCTATGTTAGTTGCAGGTAGTAACTTTGTTACCTCAGGTGCCAAATCATTACTCACTACTTATATAATAAAGTCACACCACTATTTGCAACTTGATAAAAGTTATTCACTTTTAGGCAATGTAATAATTGTTTTAAAAAATATCTCATTGCTCTTCTTTCTACAAACTTTGTTTTGTTTCTGCGGCTTCCATTATGTAATGAACAGCAACTTGTGGATTTCTTAATTTAATATGCCCCACATTCTAATAACCCTTACCAAGGAGACAAAGGTGTTTTAGAAAATCTATCTGGAATTACGATAAAATAAAACTGCAAAGAACAGAACTAGCAAATTCTTCAAGAAAGTCACATTCCAGTTAATGCCTCATTTGAGCATTGCTTATCAGTAAGTTAACTATTTATTTGTTTGTGACTGGCACAATTTGATTTATCCCACTTTTCTCACTTTTCGTATCTTCAAGAGTGATAGTAGTACTGGTTCATAATGGAGAGGTTACAAATAGGGTTGAAAATTATAGGCCAATTAGTTTTACATCAGTGATAGACAAAATGATGGAGAGATTGATATGCAACTATATCAGAAATGTCTGTCAGGAAAGAAACTGGTTTTCAGATTGACAACATGGCTTTAGGCAAGGATATTAATGTGAATCTGAGACAGTGGGCTATATGCAAGATATTTCAGATGAATTGGACAAGGGAGGCCAAGTTGATAGTGCAGTACTAGATCTTTCTAAGGCATTTGACAGAGTGAGCTATAAAATGGTTTTAAATAAACTGAAATCTATTGGACTGGATGAAAAAGTTACTTGTTGGGTAGAGAAATTCTTAAAAGCCAGAAAGTAAAGGGTTAGAGTAGGAAATACTTTAGCAAAAGAGGTGGAAGTAAATATGGGAGTGCCACAGGGTAGTGTAGTTGCTGTTCATAATTCTAATGAATAACTTTATTGATGGGTTACGGTCAGAGTCTAGGTATTTTGCAGATTATATACAATAGGATCAAAACAGGTGAAGATTGTGAACAGCTGCAGGGTGACCTGGATAGAATATATAAATGGTTAGGTTAGCATGGATTGAAGATAAATTCCATGAAGAATCAGCTTATTAGGTACACAGATAAAAAACTAAAGGTTAATTATGATTATAGGGTAGGGTTACCAGACGTCCCCGTTTCACGGGGACAGTCCCCGTATTCAGCTTTCTGTCCCCGGACAGGTTTCGTCCCCGCAATGTCCCCGGATTTTTGCTGTTGTCCCCAGAATTTTTTTAATCAAGCGAGAGTTTTTTTAAAAGCCCTGATTTGCTCATTCATTCGTTTAAAGAAAGAAATGGAAAGCGCACTTCCTTCCTTGTACGTGCTTTGGACACAACATCTTTGGAAAATCATATCTTCTTGCTGTTTGCAACAAGTCAGTCTGTGATCTTCTTTGGAATTGGTAGACAGTTCAATAGAGTACTAACAATATGCACTTTTGCGCTACAACTAACTATTGTTACATTTCATTCAGTAGTGTCAAAAGGTTTTAATTTTCGCGTTACCTCTTTGTATTAAGCTTTATTTTATTGGTGTCCGCTCCATAAATGATAAATTTCTCTATAGGTATTTTGGCAGTTTTAGCACCTGTCTTGGCGTTGTAAACTTTGCTTGTTGTTGAGGTGAAGCCTAAGTTCGCACAATTTGTTTTGTTTCTGTGTTTTTAGTGTTTTAACGATGTCTTCATCTAAGAAAAGAAAATGTGTGGTTAGTGATGGAATGAGTACAGAAACAGTTCAAGTTATGTTAACTATATTAACAAATTTTTTCATGACGTGTCAAGAATTTTCAGTCAGCTTGGATCCAGACAAGATTTTCTCAAGAAGATTCATTCTTCTAAGAAATACCAATGACAACAAGTTGGAGGTAAAATCAGGTACCATATCATTTCGAATACAAAATATATAACAATGATAAATATGATTATTTTAAGTAAACTCCACTTTTAATCCTATAACTTAAAAAGTGCAAAGCGTCATTAGGAAAAATGCCGAAAGCGTCCCCGGATTTTGGTGAAAAAGTTCTGAAGCGTCCCCGGATTCGGAGAAAAAAATTCTGGTAACCATATTATAGGGTGATGTCAGAATTGCTTGTTGAAAGCTTGAAGTGTAAATATCTTGGCATAATGTTTGATAACAAACTTAATTGGGCAGAGCACATTGGACAGGTGGTTGAAAAAGGTCACAAAATCCTTCATTTACTGGAGAGGGGGATGAGAGGATGTACCACAGAAGTTAGGGAGTTGGGTCAGGGCCGCATTTAGGCTCTGTGGGCCCCTAGGCTATACATGTGGTGCGGGCCCCCTGTCGGCAGTAGCTGGGTTCTCAAATTTCGAAATATTCAAAATTCGACCTAAAAAAGATTTATGGGCGACTTTTTTTTTTTTTAGCTGCCCAGACGAGGGTTGTGTGGGGTGGTGAGGGGCCCCTGTTTGTGGTGCGGCCCCCCTTTGTGGTGCTGGCCCCTAGGCTACAGCCTATGTAGCCTATGCTTAAATGCGGCCCTGAGTTGGGTTACAAAACATTGGTCAGACCTTTGGTTGAATATGCTGGTGTAGTTCAGTGGCGTAGCTAGGTTAACAAGGGCCCCTGTGCAAAAAAAAAAAAAAAAAAAAAAAAAAAAAATATTTTGGGCCCTCAGGCTAGATGAGCAACCTTTTTTTAATTTGTGTTGCCGGTGAGGGCCCCCTGAGCTGAGGATTGGGCCTTTGAGTTCTGCTTAGGGGGCCACCTGAGCAGTGAGAGGGCCCTTAGTGAGGGGCTTCCTGTGTCTCAGGGGCCCCCTTAGATGACAGTAGAGCTAAAAAAAAAAGGTCGCCAGTTTGCCATGAAGGCTCGTGGGCCTCTGAACTGCGCTTTGGGGCCCCGGTGCACTGCACCGCCTAGCCACATAGTAGCTACGCCCCTGGTGTAGTTTGGGACCAACATTTTGGGTATCAAATACAGGAGTTGGAAGGTGTGCAAAGAACAGCAGCTAGATTTGTTTGTGGAAATAATTGCAGGACCTAGTCAGTTATTGATATGATAAGGCAGCTGGATTGGGGCTCACTGGAATAAAGGAGGAGGGTGAAGAGAGTGCTGAGAATGTGCAGGGCATATGTTGGTGATGGACCTTGAAGGGATATAGGTCAAAGAATTAGGAATAAAGCATGGAAAGGGAAAAGCAACCATGACCACAAACTTGCGCTCGATTTCATGCATAAGGCAGTGGGAAGATTTTCTTTTGTTGGTAAGGGTGTCAGGGATTGGAAGAAATTACCGAGTGTAGTAATATATAATTTTCCAAAAACGCTTAAGGAATTTGGAATTAAAATCTTTAAATCATAATAGTAAATGGGGGAGGAAATTAACATTCCAATTATAAAAGAGGGTTTTTTTTCAAAAACGTATATAAAAAAGTGGTAAATGGATGACTAGGAGAATTGCCACCAGAGTGTTAGCTCCAAAGCAATTAAATTATTATTAATAATGATAATAATAGAGTTCAGCCGAGGGTATTTGTTCTGAACTCACTCGTTGCCGCTGGCGGCGTTGTTGGTGACGTAGTTGACTGCTGCCTGGAAGCCTGCCACGGGGTTGCGGTAGACTGCAGAGTACACCGCGGAGTAGTCCTGTGCACGGATATCAGTGCTACCATCAGACGTGCGAGACAGGTAGCTGCAACACAAAAAACAATCTCAAGCTCCACATGTATGGCTCGTAAAGGACGTGATTACTAGTATTTCTATGGTTATGGTATGACAGAAACAGTCCTCATAATTTTGTCATGTCCGTTCGTTTGTATTATCACAGGTTGGGAATTCATCTTCGTTTGCATAGTTTGTCACAAATTTTCAGAAGGATATGCTTTTTTTGTTCGCAAAACAGGTCTGTAACTAAACAATAAGAATGGAACCGCACAATACATGTTGTGAAGGTAATCAAAATTGCACGTTGTTACTTAGTTGTCGTTAGGAACAAAAAAACCATAAGCGGCGTGGTAGGCAGCGGCGTCAGAAGCATTTCAAAATTGCAGCGCTTAGGTGACGTCACAGCATGATTCTCTCAACTGAATCTTGGAGTGCTAGCGTCGCGACTAGCGTGTACTTCACCAAAGTTTCTGTTGGCCATTTACAATCTATGGAGACGACGCAAGAGACCTTCACCACGCATTGAAGTGAAGCAGGGCGGAGGAGGAGTGGGGGGGGGGGGGGGTGCAAGGCCGGAGTGGAGGGGGCATGACCGCTTCCATACAGACACGGGGAATATGTAAAAACCTCAAGGGGACTCTAGGATAAAGGTGACGCCGCAATCTGGTGATGGATTATTATGTAACTCGATATGACAAATAAAAAATGAAGAATAAAATTTTTTGATATCCTGCTTAGTTTTCGAGATATGTCCCAAATGTGAAATGGTTTTGGTTGAAATTCAGAAGAAAAAATTGGTCAAAGTCAAATTTGATGATGGATTCTTATTTAAAAGACGAGACAAATGAAAAATAAAGAATAAAAATTTTCCTTATCTCACCTAGTTCTAGAGATATACTGTATCAAAAGTGAGGTGTCTTGAGTTGAAATGGAGAAGAAAAATTTCGCAAACGTCAAATTTAATGATCGATTCTTATGTAACACGACGAGACAAATCGAAAATAAAGAATAAAATTTTTCGATATCTTGCTTAGTTTTCGGGATATACTGGGAACATCGCAATTGTTTGGAAGCGCAATATCGCCGCTGCTACCACTGCGCATGCGCGAGCCTGCTTCACCAATTTAACGTCACTTCTCCTCCATATATTTCCTTCCTCCATGGTACAATCTCTATTATATATAATATCTCTGAAGAATATAGTATTTGTGGTAAATATATTAACCGTTTCATATATTTCCCGTTTTACACAATCAGGAAGCTCAATCTGATGTCTGTGTTGGTCATAGTTCACTTCATGCTCGAGGATTGTTACACTTAATTACAGTAATTTCTTTCTCGTGTATGAGTGCGTGGGATATTGAAGCCATTGAATGGTCATTTTGTTTTTAAAGACTGAAGGAGACTGTAGTATTTACTGTGTTGCCGATGTTGAACGATCTTACAGTTCAAGATATTGAAGCATATAGTTGAAAAACAATTTCGTGGCGGAAAAAGAAAGACACTGACTATGAAAAACTGTTACCAAATGCACCAGTAGTTTTATAGTTACGATGAAACGTTTATGCCGAAGGTGTAGATAATTGTTCAGTTATTTTCTCATCAGTGTAAACAGTGAAGTATAATTTATCTGTGTGCTTCAGTGAAGTTGCCTTCAGTTTATGCTACCTTTTGTTTGAAAAACATTTTCAAAAAGTTTTGTTGCCAGCTGGAAGCAGATTCACATTTCCGGTCTAAACTGCAATGTAATGGATGACAATAAAATAAAAGAATATCAAATTGTATATATTGGGATCCGAAAAACTTCAACAGTGTGACTTTATCTCGCTTTTAATTTTTATGTCATATGATGGAAACATCTGGAAAAAAAATCAAACTAATGAAACTGAAATTCGATGTTACGAAACATTTCCTGTTACATGCTTACATATTTTGATGTACAACATAATTAGGAGTGTTTTACCTTTTTCCGCCGTAATTTTTACTATAGTGAGTCTGCAATCAACGAACTTTGTAAGTAAGATTAAAAAAAATAACAGGAAATATTATTATTACAGCGAATGAAGGAAATAGTGTGAGTTGTCTGTTTGCCAGTGTATCGTTTGCAGTGACTCACCTCTCTAGAATATCAACATCGTTGGAGCAGCCGAGTGCAGCGAGCACAATTGTCTGCTCGGAGGCGACGTTGGTCTGCAGGTAGTGATTCCACAGAGTATTCCACTCGGTCTCACCGCCCACCCGGACGCCGTTGCAGTAGACGACGCTACGTACGTCAGCTGCGATGCTGCAACAGGTGGAAACACCGCATACAGTCAGTGGACAGCCACAACAGATGGTTCAGAGACTAGCTTACCCCCCTCTGTATACTGATGCGCGTGTATACAGGCCACCAACTGCAGCAAGTTAAAATTCAGACATTGTGGCCCGAAATGATCCTTATTGAGTAAATACGTCAATAATATTATGATCAGCCTTACTCCGTAATTCTACCTGATAATGGATACCCACATCTTAATGTGGAATCCGAACCACTGAAGCGTTCTGGCGTACTTCACATTACAGTTTAAACTGTGGTAGAGGTGAAGGACTCTGATTATCCCAGCTGAGAGCAGGATTCGAACCGGGGACATTTCGATCTCCCGTAAGACGCTTTAACAACTGAGCTTCTAGAGCACCAAATGAAGCAGCATAATGAGACATACCTAATGTTTGATATTGAAGAAAAAATAATCAAAATCGATTCAGCTGTTTTCAGGATTATTCGTAAAACAAATATAACCTGTCGTCTTAATACATAGACTAAATCAGATTTTAATTCAGACCTCAAGCTATCAAAATGTGAAAATCCAAAACCTACACATACGGATTAAATAACACATTTCAGATACATATATATGGATGTGGAATGTATTAATGCGCGTAAATACTTCGATTTTCGAGAGGCATCATTAGTGGCTGTTGTGATTGGGTGCAGCCTGGAACTCAATGAAAACTGACAATCCGTTTCATAGCATGGGAACTTTGTGGTGAATCAACGTTTTTTTTTATATTAATTTCAGAAATGGCTGGTGCGAATTTGCTGAAACTTGATACACTTGTTTCTCACTAGACGACTGAAAATACTGTAATGGTAAACATACCCCAATCCATACCTTTATAGGTAGAGTACGGGTGAATCGAAATTTGGTTAATTTGACGAAACGTGTTTCTCATTGGGAGGCTAAAAGTACTGTAGGGGTAAACCAACCACAACGCACACTTGTCTAGGTATGTGGCAGGTAAATCGACGTTTAGTTTAATTTCGGTAATGGCTAGTGAAAATTTAACGAAACTTACTACACGTGTTTGTCACTAGACGACTGAAAATACTGTAGTGGTAAACAAACCCCAGTTCATACCTTTATAGCCAGACTGCGGGTGGATCGATGTTTGGTTTAATTCCGGAGATGGCTATTGCGAATTTGACTAAATGTGTTTCTCATTGGTAGATTAACATTACTGTAGAGGTAAACCAATCGCAACGCAACCCCCCTCCCCCCCTCTGGGTATGTGGCAGGTAACTCGACGTCTAGTTTAATTTCGGTAATGGCTAGTGAGAATTTAATGAAACTTGGTACACATGTTTCTCATCGGACAAATAAAACTAATGTAGGGGTAAATCAACTGCAAACCACCACTTTCTTGACAGGGCGCTAGTGATTCTAGGTTAGCTTTAATTCCTGAAATAGCTGCTGCTAATTTGATGAAACTTTGTACATACACCAGGGTGACTATAAATGGTGTAAGGCAAGTCAATCCCAACTAGTCTGAGTAACGCTGTGTAATCTGCTAGTTTTCTAAAAAATTCTAACTTGCTAGGAGAACCTTTATCATACTCAGAATTATGCTACACGTTTGTCTCAACCAAACTAAACACCAGCACATTACACTACAATGAAAGTAGTAATTCCACTACCACTGACGTTTGAGGAGACTGAGTAATATGGAACTACAGAATTACATTAATAAAACTTGAGGTGCTTTATTACAAAATTACACTCTAACTGTAAATTATCTGAATAAATCTCTGTCTACTTTCAAAGTTTCAAGTCTTTTTGAAGCACCCTCTAATTCATAACAACAATTGGAGACAAAATCTCATTCATCTTAGGAAATGCTTTTCTGTGGACTGTATTGCAATGGATTTCACTCATATAATCAAGTTTGAACGCAATTATCTTCGAAAATGTTTGGTTTTCTTCCGATATGTCTCCTCTAATGTCAGTTTTAAACACTCCTTGAAAACTATAATGGAATATCCAATTGAATATGTTGACTTTGGCTGCAGATAACTTAAATCTTTTGTGATGTAACATGTAGGTCTACGTCCTTAATGATAGACGCATCGTCTACATATTATTTAAGGCCTAAATTGTCAAAGGACGTCCGCGATTACAAGGATTTGGGACCGAGAGTGGTGGTGTAACGGCCAGCGTTCTGGCCTCGCATTCGGGAGGACGGCGGTTCGAATCACCGTCCGGGCATCCAGATTTGGGTTTTCCATGGTTTCCCAAATCACTCCAGGCAAATGTCGGGATGCTTATGGCCGAATTCCTTCCCATTCCTTGCCCCCTATCCTTTCCCGTCTCTAAAGACCAAGCTGTTAAGAGACGCTAAGCAGTTAACAAAAAAAAAAGGTTCAAAACTTTCTTAATCTCTTGAATTTAGGTTTAGTTATAGCTGATTTTTTTCTCCCACAAATATTTGAACATCTTTTGTGTTAGTTTGGTGTCATCCATGTGATAGATGTGTCCAAAAAATATCATTCTCCTTTTTCTGATTGATTCACTTATTTTTTCAATGTTATGATATATTTCCTCATTTGTTGTTAACTTCCATTGTACTATTTATTATCTTATATACTTTCAGTGTTAAATGTTTCCCCATCTACTTTTGCATATACGACTTTGAATTTTAAATTCCTTCTGCGTCTTTGATAAATTATTCATCACTTCCTTTGGTTACTTATTCCAATCCCTGACACCCTTAACCACAAGAGAAAATTTTCCCACTACCTTATGGATAAAATCTAGCGCCAGCTTGTGGTCATGGTCATCTTCCCTTCCATGCACTACTCCAAATTCTTTGACCAACATGCTTCCAAGACCCATTACCAACATATGCCTTGTACACATTCAGCTCTCTCTTCAACCTCTTCCTGTCTTCCAATGACTACGACTCCAGCACAAAGAAATCTAGCTGCTCTCCTCTGCACACCTTCCAACTCGTGTATCTGATAACCAAAATTAATAGTAGAGTAATTAATCGATAGTGAACTAACAAATCTGGCCCTCAAAAGTTTAAATTCAGCGACAAATAAGATGAGGAAGGCATTTAGCAAGGAAACCTATTTGAACCATTTCCTGAACAAAATTAAAAAACATTGCCCTATTGTTCTTACGATTGGATCCCGTATAAGACACGTGGATTAATTTTCCCAGTTATGTCGGTGACGACCTTACATGCGACCTACTGGATGCCGAGGGAGGAGTAAACATGTACTAGTCTCAACTCAAATGGAGTTAATTGTTAGTTCAACGATTATAACTCTTACCGCCGAACACTTTAACTGTGGAAGTACTGACCTGCTTGTTCCGTCTCCTGGCAGCGTAGAGAAGAGCTGAGAGGCGGTGTCCCTGCAGGAGGTCTGACCCAGGGCACACTCCCAGGTGAGCACCAGGTTGATCAGCAGACGGTCAGTGTGGGACAGGTCATCAGACACCTCGAAGCTAGAGAACCTCTGGTACAGCGGGTCCAGGATCGTCAGTAAATACGCCTGTTACAATACAGAAGTGTCAAACAAACCGCTTGGGTAACGTCGTAACATATTTCAAGCATCACTGAAGCAGAATAGATGGTATGAATTCCTACTTCATGGGGAACTTTCACAACATTACTTGGATCAGTGGCGTAGCAATAGGGTGGTAGGACGTGCAAAATGACACCGGCGCCCAGCCGGAAGAGGCCCCCGGTCCCCACCTGGAGAGGTCCCGACCCAAGGTCTGTGAGCGGCTTGCCGCCCTTTTCAACAACCCCCGCCCGGATCAGTAGTAGAGCTAAAGAAAATAGTCGCCCACAAATTGGGTGTTTCGGCTTCACTCCCTCCTCCCTCTCTAGATCGGGTCAAATCCGATGAATTTGCCACGGGCCTGAATGGTATAGTTATACCACTGGCTAGGATTATCTGCTTACTCATACCGAGGGCCGCCGTAAGCGGGCGTGCAAGGCGTGCACCGCACGCGGGCGGCAAAACGAGTGATCGGCAGTCGCCGCCTCGCGATAGTTGGATGGCAACAATGGGGGCGGAAATCTCACAGTTTTTTGACCCGGTTCGGAAATTTCCTAAATCCACCACTGGCTGTAGTTAGACAGGGGGCGGCATAATCCGTATTGCACGCGGGCGCTCAAACAGCTATCGGCGGACCTGCTCATACCCTATCCTTCCTGGTGAAAAAAAATATCATTTTTAGGCACTAGATTTGGAGCAGAACTATGTTTGGTAAACATGTAATGTTTTAACGAATCAAAGTGTACATGTAACTATTTTCGATAATATTACCTAATAAATGTTAGTTCACGTCAACCCTCCTTTCAAGCAACGGTAATATTGTCAAAAGGTAGTTTTTTAGTGTTCCGTGCCCTATGAGTGTAAGATTGAATTCTTAATATAATATTGTCTACGGACGAATTTCCGGAGAATGTGAATTGGTACATACGTCATTTTAGTCTACATGGACAAATGAAATTTTGACCATTCATACTCATGGATTTCCTACCAAAGATTTTTTGAATGTGGAAGAATTTTGATTATTTTTAAATTGATGTTTGAAAAATCACTATTTCATATGACATAGAAGAATCAGAGTGAAAAATAGGTACAGCACTGCAAATGCCTCCAACTGACTCCGGATATTTTAAGAACGTGAAATAAATTCTCTGCAGTTATGATGCAAAACGCAAAGTGTAGATGACAGGAAATAAATTTGTTGCATGGCTGAAAGAGAAAACAACAATTTTTAAAAAAATTATGAGCTTTACGCCTCGAACATGTCGAGGTCATTAGAGGATAGAGAGGACTAATGTCAAAGAACTGAAAGGAATTCGGGCGGAGGCAAGGAACCAACCCAGCATTCGCTTCCATTGATTTCTAAAAATCTTGAAAAACGGATGTGGATTTGAACCCACGTGCTCCCGAATGCTCACCCACCAAGTTCCGAATAACATCATGATACAATAAAAAGTACGTATCCTTGAATTTGCGGGAAATTGGCCAGCGCATCTAAAAATGTTTCCTTAGACAATGTACAGCCCTAAATTTCGCCATTTAGTTCAACAAATGTCTTTCGTCCACTCGATCGAGGAATAAAAGTAAAAAATAAAAAAGTAGTAGTAATGGTTCCTGGTAGTGCAGCGATTCTTAAAGTCCATAAAAATCCTAAATACAAAAAGTACTCATCTGGGAATCGAATTCATGGTAGCTATAATTTCTTCGGTAAATTTAACATAGAACATACACATCCGTAGTGCAAGGCAGAAATCATACCAACTATAAAGAAAGGGAAAAGAATCAGCATAAGCTGAAAGCTATCGACTTTTAGCTCCTACATGAAACTAGGGAAAAATATAGTGACGGACAAACTAGCCCCAAACGTTAAAGCCAGAAGTTAAATATACAGTGCACATACCGGCTTCAGGAAACAAAAACAAAATGGACCAAGTAATTAACAGTCGAACATATGAAAAATTGATACCTACCACAAGGAAATAGCTAATCAGTCTTAGTTCATCGAAAAAAAAACTATACGTTTTGTCGCCGTATGCTTCAGGTTTAAATCTTTTCATGGCCAGGGATTTATAAGATTCCTCTCTGCCAATTGAACCTCCCGCTAACAGCTTAAGGGCGTACCCCGATAATAGAGTCAATCAATTTCCAACGTTCAAACATACATCGCTTGTCTTGACGTCAGTGGAAGTACTGTAAAATGCTGGTCTGGAAGGCAGTTGCTTAGCTGGAAACAAACGTAGATAACTTGAACTTTCGAGTTTCCCTCGAAGCTAATGGAATACTGAATTAATTCTTAAAATTCCGAGGGAGCTTGGATAGCTTCGCTTGTGAGATCCTACTGTGTAAATATCTCTTACGTGAGAGCTACCATCGGAAAGCAGTAAAACGAGATGGTGTATAGCGAGAGTTAATTCCTGCATGGGTTTATAGGGGAGAACTCGAACCATTTTGGGGTAGATCAGCTTATATCAAGATGGTTTAGTTTGTTTCGTGTCTGTGCAAGATTAAATCAAAGGTATCTAACCTCAAACAACCTTCAGTAATAGCACTAGTACCGGGGAGGGTTCTTCAATAATTTTGGTTGCACAGAGTACCACCGACACGCAGACGTCTGTAGTCACTCTCATAAAACTAGTGTAACTATTTTTAATTGTTTTCACCCCTTGTAACTGCCGGTAAAATTGGTGAGTTAGGTCCTTTTCCCATGGAAGTTCCTTAAATTCAGTCATGTATAGCACATTCCCATTAGTGAGTAGATTTTCCTGTCTATGAATGAACACCGAAGCTGGAAAGAACCCAAAAGTTTTCGCTCGCTAGTAAGCTACAGAAACTGTAGCTCAAGACCAAAGAGACATGTCACTATGTTGATGATGACTAAGCACTAATGAATACACATGGCAACTGGATTGCTATATGAAAGTATTAAATCGATAAATAGAACTGTTTTCTTGCCTGCTGAATGTCTAAATCTAAAAAATTGAGTTTTCAATCTTGAAGAGTTTCTTATGTTAAAGTAAATGAAATTCCATCCTACCTGGAAGTTAGCATACTGGTCTCCTCCGTAGAGTCTTCGGCCTACAAAGGACAAGGCTGAGAGGACAGATGCCCAGGGTATGTAGTCCTGCTGGTTTGGCAGGTAGAGTGTGAGGTCTAGAGCGGTCGTGTAGTCGAGCTGTCCTGCTCGAGCCAGCCAGAACGCGTCGTTCAGCAGCTGTGCCTGTGTCAGTGGTGGCAGCACTGAGGAGTCAGCCTGCAGTAGCGCTATCAGCTCCGCCCAGCCCTCCGCGTCGTACTGCACGCGGTAGAAACCTGTCGCCAGCAAGAGAAAGGTATACCATCACATTGCATCCCACAAACTTACTGATGTATATTGTCACAAGTCTGCAAAAATTTACAGGTGATATGGCGCAAGTAGATCTTTTCGATTCACCCGTTATTTATGTTATTAATTCTTTCAGTTACATAATATAGTTCTATTACTAAAAGTGTTGAATTCACCTCTAATTAATCCAGATAAGATGAAAGAAATAGCTTGCTAGGTCCTCCTTACCATTAATTAGTCGAAGGTAGATAGCCCGCCAACTTCAAGACATGGCCCAAGCGTTGATTTTCGCGGTAGTGTTATCACATGGCATATTATTATTGATTAATACACTGCTCTCAAATTACATACTTCTACGCAACGGATGTTAAAGTTAAATCAAATCCACCAATATTTCATTTATTTGCACAATTTATTGAACACTTTAAATACTCATGGAAAACAATACATAGTCGTCACTGTCCAATTAATACATTCCCTCGTGGTCTCTCTGCGCCATCTTAATACCTTCCTTCTTTCTCGACCAACCGTACAGTAGTGCCAACTACAAAAAATTACATTACTACAAAAGACTTGAAATTACCAAAATATCTATACATACTACTTATGCTGTGAAAGTCTATTATTTGCTAATCTATTTACAATTTCAGCAATGATTTGTGAGTGAGACCTTACAGCCTCTTCCGGTTCCTTTTCGATAGGATGAATTTATCATTCGATTTACCTAGGACCATTGCTGGTTAAAGGCTGGTTAGAGGTTGTTTTGACTGGCGCACATGGATCCCAAATAAAATAGCTGCCCTTTGTATCAGGCATCAATTTTCCGCTTTTTTGTTTCGAAAAGCTTACTCACTTTTGCCTTCGTATTTCAATCACTACTACTCGCGGATCCGAACTCGCTCTCTCTCGAATCACTAATATGGCAAGCAAGTGTATCTTATTGTCGCTTAGCGTTCATTCACCCCTAACACCCGGCAGGTGTTCTGAGAAGTATCAAAAATACGAGTTTATTACTTCTCAAACTAAGCATTCTCTTTCTATCGTCAGCACTAAGATTTTCTTTGTGTGAAGCTGATTTAGGAAAAACGTATGGTTTTCGTCAAGAAATGTCTGTTGTGATTCGGTTATGTAATATGACTGAGCTATCTGTAACTGTCAGGACTGTTAGGTAAACGGATGTCACAGTTATCTACCTTGGCTGCTGTATCAGACGCCTGCCCTCAGGTATTACCTGATCTCTGGTTGTTGAGGACGAACCATCCGTCGCCGGGGATGTCGAGCAGAGTGGCGCTGGTGTCCTGGACGAGCCAGCCCTGAGGACTAGTGTTGTTGAAGTCCTCAGTGGACGTGGCCCAAGTCAATGGCGTGATCCATACGGGACTGTCTGTGGTCGTCTCCACCACCAGGAATCGAGTCTGCGAATCGAAATGACACAGTAAAGACTGTTACGCCATATAAGCAATGCCAGACATAAATACAGGATATCTTGGTACTTGGGCCACTAGTATTTCACTACCATAGAACGTCTAAAGTCTTATGGTATGGGGCGAGGAGGAGGCATATGATGGGGAAACTAACAATCTGCTGTATAGCCTAGACGTACTCGAAGGCTGCAATGTTGCTATTCTGTTTTGGTTTATCGGATTTAATCATCCATTAACCGATACCCAGGGACAGTAACCGATAAATGGAGGTATGATAGGGTCAAATGGCTCTCAAATGCAACAGAATTACTCCTCAGCTTGTCATCTAAAGAAGTGAAAAGAGGAAGAAAGTGCGAGAATTCCTACTACAATCTCATACAGCTCTAATAACTTCATTTGAGCAACTAATAGACAGTTAGATGTGGTTTCTATTGGAGTATGGATGATTTCTATTATTATACTTTATATATTGACATCATGATTATAAAAATAAACACAGATCATACAGGCTAAAAGGTAAAACACAAAGTTTCTGTGTATTTTATCCTACCGGAAAGGTGAGGCTAAAGAAGTAGCCGGGTTTTCACTCATCAAATCCTACCCGACCGCACAAAGTACCCAGCTACCCAGTAGCTGCCTCCGCCGCGGGATTAGGCTTATATTGAAGAACCCGCCATTACAACAGGGATGATGAGGCAAGGTACATTTTGCCACCCATCAGAGGTGCCCACGGGGAGTGACGCGGACGCGGCGCCCGCCACGAACCAGGCCGAAAACCTGGCAGTGTAGCTTAAACCTGTCTGCTAGTAGTGTGTGAAATACGTAGAAGATGGAAGCTCTCATAAACTTACGGAAGAGGAAGGAGATATTTTTTGACGGTTTGCGATCTTTGTCGAGGAATCAATCGAGGGACATGGCAGAAGAGGTAGACCGAGATATAAGCATATGAATAACCTTAAGTCGAGAAGGAAATATGTGGGGGTAATGGCACTAGCTTGTTTGTACACAGGAAGATTAGAGGAACGCGAACCTCAAGGATGAGTACGAAAAGAAGAATAAGAGTTTACCTTTTGTTGATTGCGACTTAGATGGCGTGGATGAAGAAATGCGTGGGTGTTGCTGTTACCTGTGTGAGTGTGGCTGTGTTGGCGGCTCTGTCCCTGGTGACTGTCACCACGGGGTGTCCCGGGTTGTCGGTCCACGAGTGCAGGATGTCCTCCAGGGAGTTGCCGCCGAACTCAAGACCCGCCGCTGCCGCAGCGTCGGCAAATGCGCCAATCAAATCGTCTTCCCCTGCTGCTTGCAGCTGCCTGTGTCAACGGAAAACAACCTTGAATCTACTGAGGTTGCCATTCAGAGTGCTAAGGACTTCATGCTTGTACTTGACAAGTGTTGAAAAACAGTATTATTCCTCTCCAAAACTCATATCATTACGGAAAAGGCTTAAAATTACTAAAATAAATCGATTAAATGTATGAAGATAGTGATGAACCAGCAAACTCAATGGCAAATTATTTTTATTAATTACTTGCTCTGGATATAATTATGAAAATGAAGCACTGTCCATTTTGATCCTCAGCGTCTGGACGAGCCATAGAGACGTAAAAATAAGTCCTCCGATGCCATAGAATATGCATCCGTTTCCTCAGTCATATTTTCTAATGAATGGGAGATATTCTTCAAACACTTGTATCTCTTAAAAACACTATGAAGAAGGAAATAGGATAGGTTGCAGTGTATTATTATTATTATTATTTGCGGATAAGCCCATTAGGACTACTCAAAGTACTCAGAAGCTTTTGTTCGTTTTCTTTTGTGCCCATATTTCCTTCATACGCTTACTGTGGGCTTCTTTTCTCTCATCTGACCATGTTGTTCTAGGTCTTTTCTTTAATGTTTCCTCCCGGTCAACTTGCCACTTGTGAATTTTTTATTTAAATATGTCTCTGTTTTCGATATCTTCTAGAAAGATTCCTGCTAATTTGAGGTCTTTCTTGATTTCTCCAACCCGTTTCATTGTATCAGATATTAATTTACTTAGGTTTTCATAGAATTCAACTATTTGTCTTGTCAGACTGTTAGGGTTCATTCTTTTGATGTATCCATAAAATTTTAGTCGGCGTTTTCTAGTATCACTGTGAATGTTTGCATATTATAAAATTTCCTGATTACGTTTGAGTCTGTACTGGTCACCTATGAGTCTTGGGCCCAAAATTTTCCTTATACTTTTACGTTCTTTTTTCTCAATGTTTTCTATATCTTTTTTCCTGTTCAAAATAAGTGTTTCTGATTCATAAAGACATTTTCGTTTAATAACTGTATTGTAAGGTCTCAGTTTTGTGTGCTTGGAGATACATTTTTTGTTGTAGCCGTTTTGTGTTAGGCGATAAGCTGTTTACATCTTTTGGCATCTAATTTCATTAGCTTTTGCTTCAATTCCAGTGTATTATCATTATTATTTTTTTCTTTCCAGTCTGTTTTTGTAAAAGCACCATGAATCAAAAAGTTCATTTTTACCAAGCTTTTCACTTCATTTTCGTCACTATCTTTTGAGCAAGATTTTGCTCTGCAAATTTTTGAGAAATACATAGTTACTGCTTGCCTCCTTCCTAATCATTTTTAAGCTGTTTTCTTGAAATGTGCAAATAATACTGTCAGTTTGAATTAATTGCAATTTTAGTGTGAATGAGAAGATGGAAAATTATAAAACCACCTGCTGTCTCTTTCTCTTGTCTACTTTAATGGTTCTAGTTTAATGACTTCCTTGGTCTAAAAGACTTTAAACCCCAAATTTGCATTATATACGCCATCAAAGAAGCTGTTTTTCCTATTAATGAAGCCGATACGAGTTTTGTACCTTGTAGTTACCCTTGTTTTCTAGATAATACCAATTCGCCACGCCAATAGTAATTTCTGTTGTTTTCTTTATAAAAAATATAAGTATTCAATTTACTAATTATTGTTAACTATTTCGGTGATTAATCCATAACCACATAAAAATTGAATATTAAACAAATTATAGTTCAAACATATCGTTTTAAACATTGGTTTAAGGGAGTACAGGCTATTGAAATTGAAAAAGAATTATCAACTTGTTACCAATCAGAAGAGTGTAGAACTGAAAAATAATAACGAATTAATCTTAACATCGATATTCATATTAATCTTTATTAAATATTAGCTCTTAGAGAAAAAATACTTTAGTACCGAAGAAAAAATTGTTTCGCGTATTGACTTACCTTCTGTTGAGGTAAATGTTAAGTGCGTTTCTCCAAACAGTTTCACCTAGGATGTGAGAAGTCATACGCAAAACAGCTCCAGCTAAAACAAAATCAAAGTGAAAATTATAGATATTTTTGTAGTTAGTTGGTTTATTATTAATTAATTCTACTTTAGAAAAAGCACAACTTGGTAGAATTTTACACTTTCTCACATTCTTTAGTTAAAATCTTTTATATTATTAGTAATGATTAACTTACGAAACAATGCAATATAACATGAATAACGGCTCTAATCCATTATCACATTTTTACTAAGAAAAATTGAAAATAAATTGGTATTTCTCACCAGCTGACTGAATTGCCTATATCGTGCTAAATAACAACATTTCACGAAAAGGACTAACTAGGATAATAAATTTGTGAAATTCGCTAAAAATAATTTCGGATAGTAAATATGCATACAATTTTACCCAAATATGTTGTGCGCCATTCTAAATTAATTTAGCTAGGAATGGTGACCGACGAATCACAAGTAAGATTTATTCTTGAACACCATGTCATAAATGATAGTAAATCAATATTCACAAAATTTCACATTTAGCAGAACCCTGTTCTAGTTTTCGGTGTTTGTTTCCTTTCTGATTTCACGGATTTATAGTAGTTTAAATTTACTGTTACCATTTTATGTTATATTTTTCATTAAAATTTAGTCATAGTTTTCAATATTCGGAGTTACGTGTTCATCTACCTGGAAAAATGATAATCAGAGATACAAACTTTATACCATTCCGAGAAATTGAAGATTTAATTTATTTAGTAGGATAATATAAGAATCGTGAAGTAGTTAGCATTCGTAGTTTGAAGTAAACGCTACGAATTTATTCTGTTTTAGTAAAAATGGGAACGAAAACGAAACAAATTCAGGTGTTAGAATGACAAGTCCTTATGTCAGCTGGGTCCTCATTTTTGGCTTGTAAATACTTTGTAACGTTAATATATTACATGTCAGTTTTATTTGTCAATAAAGAAATAAGTTTAGTACAAAATCAATAGCAGGTTTGGTTACAGTGATATAAAAACCTATCAACAGTTTTAGATATAGGATTTTCCTAATCGTAAACATGCAGATAGAAATTACAAGACCTACATCTAGTATATCACCTAGGCATTTTAGAAAACGGTAGAGTTTTTTCACCACGCTGCTCTGAGCAATAATCACAAGTGTAAGATTATTTCATATGCCACATTTATCATCTGCAAATAATTTTGTGGTTTCGAGTATTTCTGATTGGAGCTAGTAAGAAATACGGGACCGTATCCATGTAATAGTCGACAGCACTTACCGATATACAGTAATAACAAGCATCCGATTTCAATTTCCTGTTTAGTGTGTGATTTGTACTTCGTTTTATTTGTTGAGACTGGGAATATTGAAAATTGAAAACAGGAGTTTAACAGCTAATAATAACAATTGTGATAATAGTGACATCATGCGTCTTCAATGAAATGGACTCGGACTTTCATAATTGGGTCGTATTCGGCCCAATAAAGGAATGACCTTGCATTATGGGATAACTGCGACAGGCAGCATAAAGAGAATTTGAAGCCATGGGTGATTCTTATCGTACGTCAAATGAAAACAAAACCATTGTTTAAAGTGACCTCGTCAATTGTGCATACCCCGTTTGTAGCCCCTACAATTTAACCTGTTTTCTGATCTTTTAAGAAACCTGCTTAGATGCACTGGTGTTGTAAAAAAAGACGCAAGACACGGTTTGTATACGGAGAATAAATAATTTTCGTGGTTCAAGCAGGTTCCTTGATTGAGTCACTCAACGTCCCGAAATAACCTCAGACGAATGGCGGGATAGTTACTTCAAAAGGCCATGGCTGAATTTCTTCCCTTTACTTGCCCCCAGTCCTCTAATGACTTTAACGTTTACGAGGAATAAAGCCATAAGAAAAAAAGGACATGCTCGTACATACATATAGACTCAGTCGTACAAACGTTTTGTTATCCATTTAGGGTGGAGGCATACTTGATGTCTCGAGTACTGTTTTAGGCGTTTTCCCATACTCGTATAGGCATCTGGTAGAACATTCATACAATTCTCCATTTCAGCAAGAAAAATACATATCTCGCAAACAGAATTATACAGTGAGCGCTGGTATGTAACTTACTCCGTTATACAGATTGTACTGTACCATTCAAATGTCGTAATTACGACCTCAATTACTGGCAAGGTACAGGGTCCGTTTCTTTTTCCTCTAGTCTCACTTGCTCCTCTCACCTTTGTTGTAGGCGATGTCGTCGAAGACGCCCGAGGCTTCTGCCTGGGTGACGACGTCTGCTTCTGGTGGAGTCATGGGCCTCGTGCTGAGTCTGCAGTCCACTGCCAGTCCGTCCTGGATCAGGTCGATCTCAAACTGCTCCAGCAGGCGCCACGTCGTCTCAATCTGCACAAAACATCACTCATAACTCACTGAAACAATTATCACTAACATTTTTCGATGATTTTTTCGGAAAAAAGGAATCAATTCGAAACGTTGGTGCAGGTAGTTCTTAAGTAACAAATTGTTTTTTTTTCGCCGTTCTTTAATAAAACTCTCTGTGTCTACGTATCTTGCGCCAGTCTTTTGATCTGCACAAATCCATTCATCTTCACTTGTCTGCAATTTTTGCCATCAACCTCTCCCTCTACGATCAAAGTAAATATCGGAACACATCTGAAGACATGATTCACTGTCCTGTTTCTATGTTTCTTCAGATTTTTCAATTTCCAAGATAATCTTTGTTTAGCATTCTCGGAATGTATTCATTTTGCATTTTATCTGTCTATTTAACTTTCAGTATACCTCCACAACACTACATTTAAAATTTTACGTATCAATCCCATAACGCGTTGTGCTCTATGTGCATATAGTTTTATAATCTATTTCCTGAGTCATACTTTATTGTTATTTATTGTTGGTACTAACGCCTCAAACAGATACAGTGTATCTAAACGATACTGCAATAAAATGTACATTTCCATTACAATTTCAATTTTAAAGCTCTTCACTAAAAATGAAGTCCAAATTATTTAATTGCATATCTAGAAATGTTTGTTAAGCACGAAATTAAACTACTCATGATTGGAATAGTTGTGTTATGTAGCTGGCATGGTGCCCCTTTCGAATCGGCTACCAATGTGACATTTCAGTAGGCCAACACCGGGCCAATGTGAGCATAAGGCGTAATGCTGAGCATGTCCCACTGATTGCGTGCCCTTCTAGTTGTAACGAACCAGACTGGTCTGAAACCTAATTAGACTTCACTTAAATGGCGAAACTATTTGAAATCTATGAAACGTGAAATATTATTACTACTAATCCTCACACTCTACAAAGAAATGGAAGCTCTTCATTATATTCTGAATTGTCGCTAATTTTAAATGCGGATTGAAAAAACAACATTTGCATTAAGGTATTTGAGGTCGCAAAAATATATAATGTGTTGTATTTTAATTTCTTTTGTTTCATTGCAACAATTGATTCTGTCATCGTTGCATTGCTGGCAAAGCTGTTACAGTATTTCATTTTTTGCTTTTAATTTTGATAAATGAAAAAAATCAAAATTAGAGCTGAAATATCTACCAAAACGTTTAAAAGTCTAGTCCATGTTCGTATGAGCGAAAGATTTGAAAAGGTAACCGAACAAATTGCGTGATTAAATCAGTATAAATATTCTTGGCATTGATGCAACAAAACATTTTAGGTACCGAAAAAATTACTTTTCGTGGTACCTTAAGGTACATAACTGTAATAAATTAATTTTTTATCTTTTAAACTGAAACAAACGGTATAGTGTGATATGTATTATATTCGTATCGTTGTGAAAATATCATTTCAAAGACGAAGTCTATAGATCCCAAATATTAGTGGTAAGTATCTTTGGTTCTAAAATGCTTGATATGGCCTACATCAATCATGAAAGTCAAATGAGTCCCAATGTAACTTACCTGTAGTTGTTTGTTATACTAAAATTTAAAATGAAGTGGAAAAGACACTCAAAATTTATTTCCTACTAATTAGAACATCTATACTATCAATTTAGTGTAGATGTTAGATATGTTCTCCAGTTCAGTTAGGACATGGTGAACCTTTATCCTTTTTTTAACGAAAAGAAACAGGCGTGACACATCCCAAAGCTTAATGTTAGTATTTTCAGCCATGTTAGTATTTTCAGCCATTTAAGTTTGTTATAAAAGTTTTTGCGAGTTTTCTCAAGTTTCTAGCAGCAGATGAATCCGTGATCGAAAATCTTTGTCGGTTCTATATGGAATTTTTCGTCAGCACTGATCACTGGAAATCGACAAGTGTAAGCTGATATCACGATCCCAGTATCGATCGATTCTCCCTCATTTCACCTTGACCCGATCGGATAAACTTCTTATTGGCACCAGCTTCACCCTCCAAACTTTTTCATTACGACTTGGATTATTTTCACCAGTCACATAACTAGCAGCTGCCTATGGTTTCCATATTTTTGTCAAAATGTTCATGTAAAAAAGATAGTGTAACTTTAGAACTGTTTTACCAATAAACAAGGCTTTTCATACGGCTATTCTTTCCTTGCGGAATTGTATAGATACACGTACTTAATCCAGAACAGAAATCTACATTGCCTACGCTATTTTAGTGTCAGATAGACCGCAAACAGAGGAACAAAAGAGAGAACAGATTTAAGCGCAAGTTTTAGTAATAGTTAACCCACAACCAGCCATAGCCATCACAACGAGCAACATATGCTGCACGTTGTTTAACAAGTGCTGCAAGTAGTCATCATCATTATTTTGTGCTGGCCTCGGGAGCTTAGGGACTAGAGTAAAAGCTACGCGTGCCGAAGGTCACTGGTTTGAGTCCAACCGTGGGCATGGATGTTTAAACGTGTTGTGTCCTGTGGTGTTTATAACTAGTTGGGAAAATGCATACTGAAAGCTGAGTCCACTTAATCGCTGTTGAGTTGGCTGTATTGCCTCATATGTTTCTTTTGTCAAGCAACTATAGAATTTCAAAATGGAGCCAGATTGAAAAAATGATTTACTGTAATCTGTACATCTGAATGTTGCAAAGAGCATGCTAGTTATTTTCCTTTTATACGTATTTACAGTTCGTCGACAACGCGATCAGGGTCTGGAGAGAATTAGTGGAAAGGAGTTGGAGGAAGAAGTCATCCAGGAATAGAATGTTTGCTGGTAATGAAAACTGGATCAAGTCTATCCGGTCCGAACGTTACCACTCGCCTATCACGCTCGTTTTGATGATTGCCGGCCGAACTCACCTGAGCCGTGTTGTGGTACTCGAAGTAAGTGGCGAAGCCCTCGTTGAGCCAGTTGACGTTCCACCAGGCGGGGCCGACCAGGTCTCCGAACCACTGGTGCGAGTACTCGTGGGATATCACAGTGGCCACGCTCTTCCGGTAGTTGGCAGGAGTTTCATTTTCATCCACCAGAATCATTCGTTCTCTGAAAATAAAAAAAGGAATGTGAGAATTAAATTTTTCCCGGAATATGGATGACACGAATTCTTCATGGGTTTTCTGCCGGATAATTTATTTTTTCAAAAAAGTTTTAGCAGTGGAGGTTGCTGCCAAAAGTTTTTGAAAAAATAAATTATCCGGCAGAAAACCCGTGAAGAATTCATGTAAAAAAAAAAAGGAATGTTAATACCGTTCTTTATAAGGAGTTCGAAACATTGTTAACGGAACCACAGTGGCTTTTAATGTAGAACTATTACATCCATGGATCAATATTGGGTAGCTACAGAGAATTATGCAGTTAACGTTTTGTAGACGGCATGGTAAAAAGCTACACAGTTTGTTATTAAACCCATGTTTAATGCCCTCTGCGATCATTGGTAATACGTTTCTATTCTTATGTGATTTCTCAAGTATTCAAATTCCAGTACGCAAGGAATTATTAAGAGCTCTACTTGAACACATGAAGTGTACCAAGGTTTTCCATGGCTCAGGTTTCACGTTAAACTGTAGTTACAGCCACGAGAGAGGTGGAATTCCCGGTATCAGGTCGCGGGATTTTCTTTAGTAGTCGAATGTAAACACTAATCTGAAGCAAAATATGGTTTGAAAGTTTCTGTGACGAAACGTAATGTAAAGCACCATGTTCATAGATTTACCATCAGACTAAATGCGCTACGAATGATGCAGGCTTTACTGAAGACAAAAGCAGTTTTTAACACAGATCGAAGATTTACTGTAACATATGCCAGTAAAAACAAATTTTGATATTTTATCTGTAGATATATAGACCATAAAATTAGAAAGATAAGGAGAAAGCAAATAAACGTTACAAGGAAAGAATTCGATTTAAGTTTTTTTATTTCAGAAGTGGTCAGATTATATGATTGTAAATTGAATAAGCCGTAATTTTATGAATAGCAGATGTTGAGGAAATATTGGCCAAAATACAAAAAAATTACCCTGTTTTGAGGTATATAATCTATAGATTATGGTTTAGTTAACCCTGTATTAACGGATATTTGTTTGTCTGAATTGAGACAATATTCTTTTGTGTTTAAATGTTATTAAATTATATATTCTGAACAATAAAATCTGTGGCATTCTGATTAATGCGTTCCAAATACGGTGGCATGATAAATATATTTCAAGAAATTTTCACCTTTTTGAAGCTCCGAATCATTTTGAATGTGTTTAACAAAGTTTCGGTGCACCAATCCTACTTGAATGCACAACGAATTAAGTACGTAACATTATATTTATACCTGGTTAAATTTGGTTAATTATGAGACTCACATGCTCTGCAGAATTGTACAGATTTTCCTTATGAACAAAGACAAAAAATTCAGTAGATAAAAATTGTTCAACATATATGCTTAACGGAAAATAAATTTCATTGTCTCTTAAAAGTGTTACATTCATTGATTTGAGCCGTATACTGTACAGGACATTGTTAAAATATATATCAGTGCCTATCATGCAAAGAAAGGAATTTGATGGCTACATTATTCACTAATATGATTAAACAGCTTAAAATACCACCAATAGCCTAGAAATTAGCAAGGTGGGTGTTCATGCTCTAGGTGTGTTTATATTTTAGCTAACCTATAATTTTAAAACACAAATTAATTGTTGTTCCCAGTTACCGATCAAACACGAAAATTTTAGAAATTACTGGGCAAGTGATAGTAGAGCTTAACGAGATCTAAAATCTACATCTTACGATACGTTGAATTTTTTTCCTGTGCCCTTAATTTCTGTGAAATCTCCAAAATTATAAATTTAAAAAATGCTAAGTGCGATATTCGGTTTTAGATTAACGAAATACGTAGTATGTGCAAATATTTGGATTAAATGTTAGAGTTTTAGTTACAGGGCTCCGTTTCATCTTGGGCAGGAAACTAAACACCAGCAGACTCACCTGTAGGTGACGATACCCCAGTTCTCCATGGCTCCTGCCGAGAAGTCTGGGATAGCCAGCTGGTCCATCTTCGTCATTCCAGACCGATTGTAGGGAACTCCCGTATACTCCGCCAGGTTCTGAGGGCATTCAAGAACGTTTTAAGATTGCGCTAGTGAGAGCGATTAAAAAAAAAAAACCTAACACCATATGTAAGCAGAGAAATATAGTTCCAGAAAGATTAGGATCAGTTGATATCGATAATTTATAAGCTATAAGCATACCTAGACAATTCGGATTGGATGAAAATATGTCTGAATATCGCCAACACATTCCTTTGAATATAAATATTACTAATTAAAACAATAACTTTTAAATCCACTCATTAAATACTCGAAACTATACTGAAATTCCAACTGTATTATCACACACACACTTCACCGAATAAACTCATACATTGGAAAGTAAGATTTTGGAAATTTCAACCCACGCAGAGTCTGAGAATTACTTCACAACGACGACCTGATAGCAGAAGTTATAACTCAACTGTAGTAGAGGGACGCCTTCAAAGTACTAAAATCCGTGATTAAATTGCGCAAGAAGCTAAAAGGTATTTGTGTCAGCCATAGTTAAAGTATTCAGTTTTAAGCATTCATTTCATGTATTGATTAATATTCAGAAAGTATGAAAGATGTGATCCATTTGACTCATATTTAGTAACCATTAGTTTTTATTGGCGGGTCCAAGGTCGTATAAGGTTAATTAGCCAATGATTCACAGCGTCAAGATGAATCTAGTTTTATTTCCAATGTGATGGCGGTGGTGTAAGATGTCTCCATCCTGAAGGTGTATTATCATCGAATTCCGCATAGAAGAAAGAAACAATTCATTTGAGGGATTGCCAAAAATTTCAGTGAGTTAAGAAGTGTTTATGTGCCGCTTTTAAAGTGTATAAGAAGGAGGAAAGCGAAAGTAGAGAATAAAATATAAGTTTCATGAGCCCAAGAACTAAGAAGAGGAAGAATTCTAGTTAACTAAGATTCAATGCGTCGTATTCGGACTGAAATGTTTATCATCCGCGAACTATGTGAAGTTTGTTAAATCACGTTTATAGTTGTGATTCGTAATTACATATCCATTACAATAAATAAACCGTTTCATTGCGGTATCTCACATTAAAAGGAACAAAGGCTACAAGAAAGTAAGTTCGTAAAATTGTGTTTGAAGTATATTGGTAGTGTGTTATGAGACTATGTGCGCCAACAAACTATCTCTGGAAGTAACTATTTCACAGTGTTCTCATAAAGAACTATAGTGACTTGTTTATCGATTGCAGGAACTTGCAGTCTGATAAAAAAAAGCCTGATAAAATGTTAGTAAAAATCTGGTGGTTTGATCACAAATACGTTTTAACAAACAGTTAAGGTGTGTTTAAAATCATAAATTGTGCCTGAAATTTGTTTAAGTAACCTTCAGTCATGCTAAGGAACTGTAATGTCTGTATTTGTCGGATGACTGTGGTGGATATTCTGTACTTGATTAAACTCGTTTCTTCATGTTTCGCGAAGACTTTAGAAGCATGTCTTCTTTTCTTTTACTGCGATTCTTCTTCTGCTAACTGACCCATAAACTTTGGGCTCTGAGAATCATACGGGTTTTTATGCTCTAGCCTAATGAAATACTAAAGCCGCTATAATTCATGTTTATTGCGACATACTTAATGCTTCAGTTACAAGTAAAAATACATCTGCGGACTCCCCCAAGTGACATAATTTGAGCAAAGGTTAGATTTCTGCAATAGAAAATATTCTAAGACAGACAGTCGAACGAGTATTGGTGGGTACTAGCCGCGATCGATCGATAAACGAACCGAGGCAGTGCCCGCTACATCAGAAGATCAGATACAAGTGAGAAAAATTACAAGTTGTTTGCTAAAAGATGAACTTAAGGTTGCGTGTACAATTTCAGCCACGCGCAGTATATTTGCTGAGCTGACGCCTGGCAGTTTCCGTTCGGTTGATTCGGTTTAACCAGCGTTTTATCGCATGTACGCCACCGAGGCCCAGACTTGGTGAAGTTAAATAAAAAAAAATCTAAAAGAATTAAAATATGTTCTCTAAAGAACTTTTCACCAAGTAAATCTTTGATGGCGAGCAGTTCATATGAGCTTTCGATATTTTAGCCGAATTTACGTGACCATCAAAATATCCAATACAATTATTTCTTTAACCACCACTAAATATCACTCAGTAACCTCATAGATCTGTTATGACGTGGGCATTACGAAAGATGAACTGCGCTGGTTACAGAATATCATACATTTCCTTCACAGACGTTTACGTAGACGGCTGGCTGAGCATGTTCACAACAATTCCAACAGGTAGGAGTTTAATTTCGTATATAGAGTATATTAACTACTTCGACACCAGGTAAAAGTCGTTCCTGCGAGAAAGGTGATAAAGTTTCTATTGTCCTCTTGTAATAAGAAACTCATTTTATTTGGCTGGCATTCAGCGGTTATACCGTTGTTGGACTAGATTGCAACTGATAGCGAATTTTTAAGATAAGCCAGTAGCTTAGTCACTTGTGTGAGAGAAAGTATTTGGTCAAATTTTCTACTCAGGAAGAAATATTCCGCTAGGAAAGCATGCAAGCATAAATAGGAAGGTGCAACTGAATGTCGTGATGTTGGCCATGGTGTTGACAGAGCTAAGCTTCGCACTTTCTCTCTTAACTCGACAGTAAGGAGAAGAAGACCCTGTCACAGACTGCTCGCTTTACAAGTCTCCGATACTCATTTGAAGGCACGTTGTTAGGTGAAATGAGGGTCTGCTAAAACATTTACTCTCAAGAAAACAAAATTCTATTTGGATTTTAAGCTCACCAATCCACTTGAAAGGCAGTGAATATGAAAGATCGCGACTATCTCAAATGTATGTAATTGTTTTCAGTGTGCCAATAAGAAAAGGTGGTGTGAAAGGCAGGGACAGTGCAAATTTAGAAATTTTAGAATTTTGTGTTGAAAATTAATCAGTTTTTAGATGTAGCCGATAAAAGTTAATGACATATCCATTCGAAAATAAAGCAGGGGAATTATGGATCTGAAGCTTTCTTTTTTTCTGCTAATAATTTTTTCAGACTTGCGATTTTTATTTCCATAGCTCATACTGCATTTGAGCTATACTCATTTGTAACTTTATATAATGAATATTTGTTCCAGGTTCGTTAGTGGGTGGCATACCAGAATTACGTGTGACATGAAAATTGTCCAGTTTCAATCGACTAGTACTTAAGGACTATTGAAAGGGGGACAATGGGTTCAAAAGTGTTGGACAGATAAAGTTTGAAGACGTCAATTATATTAGCCGAAATCTCTCCTGTCCTCCGCACGACTCGAGGAAGCGACGCGATTGGTTGGCGGGCAACGAGACGGCGATCTGGTCCGGTGCATGCCAAGTGGTCCTAGACTGCACCCAGCTCGTTTGTCACGTTCATTGAGGGAAAATAATATAAACTAATTTGAAATACTCTACAGTGGAGAATTTAAGACCATTTGAAGATAAAGGTAAATATTAAAATAGTGATAGATTGAATATGAAAATGTCTAAGGAAATGATAAGAAAATGGAAACAGAACCAGCGGAAAGAAGGTAGAATGAAATAAAACCCCATTGGAAATGCGGAGAAGTGAAGGTTCTAACGACTGGGAAAGATTTCCAAGGGAAGTCACTAACTCGATAGGACACGGCAGTGCCGGGGAAGGAGTCACGACTAATGAAGTAACACCGAAGAACCTGGGCTTCCTTTTTTTTTATTTATTTTTTATTTATTTTTTTAACAGTTTAACGTCCCTTTTTAACAACGTGGTCTTTAGAGACGGGAAAGGATGGGGGCAAGGAATTGGAAGGAATTCGGCCATGGCCTTTTGAAGGAAGCATCCCGGCATTCGCCTGGAGTGATTTGGGGAAACCATGGAAAACCCAAATCTGGATGCCCGAACGGGGATTGGGCTTCCTAGAGGTAAATAATGATACCACAGTCGAACAACCTGGGATTTTTTATGCTCCTTTCGAACACGTGTTGTTGCAGTTAAGTACCAAGTAGAAGTTTCTTTTTTACACCTAAATATTAGGATACAAACAATATTTCTTCTAAAAAAATGTAGTCAGGTTAATACTGGCGGAACTATTTTTTTTTTTTTTTTTTTTTTTTTTTACATTTCGAATTCATGCCATAGGAAAGGTGTTATCGAAGTTGAAGCAAGGTAATTCTCACCAAGCATAATTCAGCTAACCATCCCCCTCCGCCCCGCCCAAAATGACGATATATATGACTGTGACTGTTTTAAGGTACTGTGTACTGACGTCTAAGAGGGCGGCGGAGAGCGCCGCGGCGTAGTCCCTCTGACTGGCTGCGCCGGGTCTCGACCACACCTGGTGACTGGGGTCGACTGGAGACACAGTCGACGTGTACTGCGACACCAGCACCGCGAACAGGTACGTCGACATCCTCGGCGTCGTCACGAACGAGTACAGCGTCGTGCCGTCCGGCCTGCGGGCACATCGTGTCCATACGTTCACACGGGCAAAAACATGATTGTAAACGTCATTAAAACTAAAAAAAAAAAAATTGTCAGTTTTTATTTCACTGCATGCAAAAGCCATGGCATGAACAAATATTTTAAAAATAGGCAGAGAATTTGCACAAGATGCGAAATAAGGATTTTTGAAACTAGACTGGCTGGCTTCCACTGCCATCTCTATTAATAATTGAATTTTGCAGGACTGCCGCATATTTTTTTTTTTTTACGTTCTAATCTCTCGGCTGCCATTCTATAGTATCTCAGACGAAGGCTGTAGAATGGCGGCCGAAAGGTTACACTGCCAAATAAATAACGCGGCATTCCCACAAAATCCAGTTGTTACTAAAGTTCAGTTTTATAGATTTCTCGTTTACTCTTTATAGCGTACAGACGAGTTTGGTGGTAGGGGCAAATTGTGAAATAAATATGGTTTCTGTAAGAGAACGTAGTAATTTTCCTCCCAACCTCTTTGAAATAATTACTACAAGTATCTACTACCTAGGTTTGTATGTCAGCTAAATTCATTATTAAGACAGAAAAATGTTTAAGCTAGTTGATGAAAATGTGTGTAGTCAGAGAGGGCGATTGCACTTCACATCTCTGATCTGGTATTCGTAACACGGTTAACAACTAGAAAAGTCACTGGCAGTCGGGATTATAATTATAAAATATTTAGTACCACCAACTAAACAGCCATGTTTACTTCGGTTTCCCATCGTTTTCCAAAATCTCTCCAGCCAAATGGTGAAATGATTCGTTTAAAAGGCAATGGCAGAACTCTTTTCCATTCCTTTCCCCAATCCCATTCGGGTGGAGAGGCAATATGATGTCTGTAGCACCCAACGATGCCTTGTGTAAAGGTAATTTTGAATACCATTACTATTTGGGGAATTATAGGAATATTCAGTCGTCGAGCTATTGGCAATCGGCGATCATTGCAATGCTGAGCGTGCTCGAGCAGTGGCCAGCCAGGAATCTACACCCTTGCAGTCAGCACCTCGGAGTGCAGTCCCCTTTCTAATTGTAGGCCAACCGAGGCGGCTTGGACAGTACAAGCGACCAAGGAGCGGTCTTTACTGTCGGGCGGTCGGCGAGAGTAGTCCAGCATAGCCCCCTGTTAGGAGCCTGCCACCTTCCCATGCACCAGAATTATTCGGTATAAAGGTGAATATATTCAAACCATGTCTGATTAATGATAATATTACTAAAATAATATTAAGAGTGATCATCTGACTCATTACTCCATAATTTTTCTTTTGCGTGTGTTTTGTGATATTATGTGTGTTGTGGTACTTGCTGCAGGGTACTACTCACTGTGGTATGGGGTCTCCATCTTGAGCGGTGTTGGTGCGTGCTGTGTATCCCTCAGGAACGATAACGTTGGCCTGGATCGTGGCTTTCAGCGCAGGCTCGTCAAACGACGGGAATGCTCGTCGAGCGTTTGTTGGCTCGAAGTCGGTCACCGCCAACAACCTGCCCAAACAAAATAACACCACGTTACTGACACGACAAAGAGTGCTATCGTGTTGGAGGACTCCACTGGAAGGATCATATACTGCAAAAGCGGCTTCTGCAACAAAGATATTATAACTTGAAAAATCACTCAGCTAATCAGATCGACTACAGCAACAGATCTTTGTAGCCGTAGAAGTATACCACTTCTGTACAATTTTTGACAATTTATATGCATTACTAATTATTCACATTATATACTAACATTTCAAACGTAGCAAAAAAATTTGGGTTTATTTTCATTTTTTTATTAATGTTTTTTTTTAGGTAATGGGCATGCTCGAAAAGTAAAGTGGAGTTATTGGGTTACTTATAATTACTTTACATAAACATCTTACGTCGGGTCCGGCATTTGGGAGAACAATAGTTCATATCCTCACCTGGTTATGCAGATTTCAGTTTTCAGTGATTTCACTGAATCACTCGAGGCGAATTCCGGGAACGAATTACTTCGGGAAAGAGATTACTAGTGTTTCTGGGATTCATGATTTTTTAGAATAGATTTTTTAAAAAAAATTAAGTCTAAATGTTTTTAACGTATTTTGGTTTTCAGTTATTTATATTCTCAACATCTGTGAGTATGGCCGTGAATATTTCAAAGGTCTATAATCTGAGGCTATGAAAAGATTTTGCTTTGACCGCAATCGTTGACTAATGGATGCCTCCTGTTGGTAAAATGCAGTTTGTAGACAGTAATTTGTAGACAGTAACCTCTTCCAGTAGGTGAACCGAAAATGTGCAATAAGGACGTCAGGTACAACTCCTAAAACGATTTAAGATAGTGAGGTACAAGACTATCTCGATGATAATAACAACTCAGATGAGGAAATTTTAGTAAACTAATTTTAAGAATTATTTAATTAAAGTGAAAATGTAAAAATAAATGGGAATAAAATGGTGGCTAATAAATATTGTTTCCATTTGCTAGCCTATATTCTGAATTGATTTTTTGAAGGAATATTTATATACTGTCAACTTCTAACCTGATATGGACCCTGAGCCTCTGCTTCCAGGAACCACAGATTGTGGAGCAAATTAGAACAGAAGTTTTGACCTTCTGAAGTGGCTGCTACAGTGATTTACATAACTTAGAAACCCTTCAGCTAGTTTGGCTATACGCGTTATAGGACTTACCTGTTAACTTGGGGAGATACAAAGGACCAATATTCCAAACTGGGGACAGAGCTAACTACAGTTTTAAGCCAATGGTAGAAGTATCCTCAGTTATCTGCGCGAACATAACACATTTTACACAAACAATCTGAGACATTCGTTACTAACACTGATTATGTGGTTTACAGTCAGAAGGTGAAAATGATGTTCGCCCTATCAGGATAGTCACAATAACAGAGGAGATAACGCGCTCGTAGAATCTCTGTCACTTCTCGGAGATCTCCTGCCCATTAATTCAACATGGAAATAAAATTACAGTTTTTTAAAAATTAAAAAAACGCCTCTTTATCAAAGCGAACTAAAAAGATAAAAATTATTTTAAAATATAAGGATTTTGTTCAATAGCAATAATAAATTAATTTTTAATATACTGAAACCAAATCATTAACCAAGAAATTAACATTAAAAAAAGTCTTGAGGTCCTAAATATGAGTTGCCTTAAATGTTTTATCTCTAGCTGTTTGTAACGGTAGAGCTTTTTATTTTACTAAATGACTTTATTCTTATCTTAAGCTTATCAGAAAATTAAGACATATTGAATTTGGGACATTCTATCGCTGCTGACTTTTTTTTAAATATATTTATAGGTTAATTTTAATTTTTTAGTTCACTTGTTACGAAATCTTCTGTTTTTAGTTTTTTAAATTATAATTTTATTTTTAGCTTTTTTTGCTGACACTGAAACAAAAGCGTGTTTTTTTATCTTACAATATTTTTTTTGTAGTCTTAAACCAAAACTGAAGATATATGTAATGGAGACACTCAAGTTTTAGCATATTATGTGTGACAATGAATTAAAAATACTTTATTTATATTCTCGTAACCTAGACATTTAATCTAATGCGTTAACATTACATGGAACTCTTGCTATTAGCTTGGAGCAATCAATTTATTCTGTTTGGATATTATCCATTTACTTTACGCGACTGATAGCTACATACATATGTCCGGCAGCAAAGAGCTTAGCTGACAGAAATCTAAGTAGACTTTCTTTAACACAGGAAACTATTTTGTATTTCGTGTTGCCATTCAGAAATAGTTACTTAGAAGAAAGTGCTGAGGTTGACTTCTGTGTGTATACAACCAGCTTAAAATTGATGTCCGCTGTATTGCATAGCACACAGGCGATTACTTGCAAAGTTGGGATTTCATTTTATAACTGTCAAGTAATGAGAATATCAGGACATAGCAATTAAATTATACTTAACTTTATCCATAACAAAATGGATTAGTGAAAGTCTGCAACTGTTTCAAATTGAGGGTAAACAAATGAAAATCGTTTCGTCAGAAACCTTCAAAAACATAAGTGATAAGAAAAATGTTTCCATCCATGTTTTATTACATAGTCTTTATACCATAGTACAGCATCCCAAAATTCTTTTCCAGAAATCACATGAAAACTGTACAAACGTCCAGCAGAAACAAACACAATGACTCCTCATATTTCTATAAATAAAAACATGTGAACCTACTTAAAGTGCGTTTGAAAATGGGAATAAATTCCCGAAACGCGTCATGCACAAAATAAATTAAAGCAACAAAAGTAACTGTGTCACAGATTTTCATTTGTTTACCCTCAATTAAATTATTGCGTTGCCATCTGTTCTTAATATGTGAGCAAAATTTCTAATAATTCGGATATATGGAAATGGGTGAAAAAAGAATTTAAAGATTCCATTAAATTTACACATACATACAATACACGCTGAAATTAAACTCGTATTAAAGGTATCGCAAACTGGCAGGTGAGTGTATGAGGTACTTACACAGTCTGTCCGTTCTCTGTGTACGTGCTGCGGTAGAAGCCGTTCATCTCCGTGTGGAGGATGCCCGTGAACTGGATGTCGATGGTGACGGTGCCCGCATCACCCTGCGTGATTGGTTGGGCTAAAGTTATGACGAACAACTCGTTCTCGCCGACCGGCTCCGACTGAGGGGTGGCCCCCAGGTCCACACCATCGTACGTCACAGTGACGGAGTTGAAGGTCTGCTCGGAGTACGCGTTTATCGTGATCTGCGAGATGGTCGTGTACAGCGCGAAGTTGGGCGTCGCCGTGATCACCACGCGGCCGTCGTAGGTGAAGTTCTCATTCTAGAAACAGGGGATCAAGCTTCAGTCACAGAACAGAGAAGACCAATTCTAGTTATGATACTTCCTATTCAGAAAAATGCGTACCCTTTCCATGTTTTAGACGATGTACATTAAATAAACCTCAATCAGATAAATTTGCTTCAACTGTTTTCGTAATCACATCCTGTTCTACTGACATATTTGCAATAATATATTGTAGTGATTTATAACTTTGCAATATACGGTTCACCTCAGAAGACGCCTTATAATGTTTTTAACCAATAATTTCAGCATACAGAAACGGAGAAGTTGAATCAAGAGGATCAACAGCATTTCTGTATTGTGATAGGGATTAATTCGAGAACGCGATGGTCAGACTGCATATAGTACTGGAGCTGACCAGTAAGAAACCGATTCGAAGCTTCGACCTCTCTCTCATATGGAGGATGATCATTATTCTATTAGGTGATTGGTCACATTGATGAAACCAGTTCCAACAATCTTCAAAAACTCAAACCAAATATTCTTGCTTTTCTATCTGCTTTCGGCTTCCAAGTCTCTACAGAATGAAACTGTTTTCTCACCCCAATTGCTTCAAATTCAAAAAATTCCTGCTGTAATGATGTGTGCCACTGGGAAAAGTTTTAGAATTCCCAAAAAGAGTAATTTCAAGAATACAACGCTCTCATAATGTACCCCTCACACCTTATGGTCTTGTACCTTAACCCCTCTAATGGTACATTATCAAGTTGAGTATTGGATATTTACGCCAAGAATTTGTTAATTTAATACAGGATAGATTCAGAATAAATTTCTTAGTGGGAGAAATGATTTTCCATATGAAATAGAGAGCATTAATAGTTTGAACGAATTAATCTTAGGACTTAGCCATAGTCGAATACCAAGTTGATGCCCACTATCGTTTTCCTGAGCAAAACATGACGTCTTCTTTGACGGTAACATGGAAAGGTCTCACTCACACAAAAAAAATTAAAGTAGGGGACAAAAAGCACTCCAGCAGGAGTCAAGATTTCTCGCATTGTCGTATAAAGGAAACTTGCTGGGGCATAATTCAATTAGAATGCTTGTGTAGTAACACGAAAATTATTGAGAGTAATGTTGAACGCACATTGGCTACAAGAAAATGTATTAACCTGTGGCGTGGAATCGCAGTCAAAGGATTGAAGATTTTTTTTTAAATTAATCTTGTGTTGCGAAAGTAGGTATGTATAGAAATTACTACACTGAAAATATGCTGCATCACAAAATTTTATGCCACTAATTTCATCTCGTCTTGACAAAAACCACAACTAGTACTAGATAGCTGCTTTACTTGTCCACACTCGCAGATGAACTGGTGGCTGGCAGCAGTAGTGATACTCACGTCGAATTGTGGCTGGAGTGTGATGACGTAGCTGGTGGGTATGACCTCCTGTGGTAGTCTGTAGTCTGCAGGGTCCGCCCTGGGTGTTCTACCAATCAGCACGGCGCCTCGGCCAGGCGCCAGAGGCCGGGCAGAGGTGGTGCTCAGCCACCCCACAGCCAACAACCTGCAACCACAAAGACAACGCTCAGATACAGACCAGTGAGTGGCTTCACATAGGATGCACATACAAAGTGATACCGTGATGTTGTTACAAACTTTCAGGGATGATGGACAAACATAAATGTATCAGTTTTATGTAGGAACCCTGGTATGGAAACTAAGCGATAGCTCTGACAGTGCACCAGTGGAGGCCACACGGTGTTTACCAGAGGCATACTAGCCATTTTCCTGCAACATATCACACTTGTCATTCGTCAAGGGATGTGATGAACATTGGACTGAGGGTTCGTGAACACAGTCATAAGACATTCCCTGAAAAGTGTCCTGTTCTGTTGCCAGCATTTTAACCTTATCTCACTCCACTTGATTTCTTTTTGTGGGACCACATGAAAAGTCTTCTGTACTAGACGCCTGTCAAAACTGAAGACGCTGTTCAAACGACCCCGGCGATATTAGAATGGGTACGACAGAACTTTGCATAACGATGCCATGCTTGGGGTCGCAATTTTAAACAGCTTTTATAAATGTAGCAGCTTCTAAAACTTGTGCAGGTAAATGGAATTCATTATTACTTAACGTAGACTTATGACTTTCGGTTTCTCTGACATCAAGTTACGTATTCCGTTACTACTCCATCAACAGGGGAAATTATCTACAGGTATTGGGGGATATTCAGCCGGGATTCTGTACGTCATTATCAAGGTTCGGAAGTTGAAAGCCTTAGTTTAAGCGCTTCTAGAGCCTAAGGCAGATCTTGAGTTGATTTTCGCTTATAGCTTTCGACTGGATCGTTACAGGACCAGCGTCCCTTACCTCAAATTGATGCGTTTACCTTTCTCTATCATCCCTGAAAGTTTTTAACATCATTACGGAATCACCCTGTATATTAAGAAGTTTCACGTGTGTAATAGACCCAAAAAAGCACCAATTTTGAAAACGAAATTACTACGAAAAAAATATTGCCAGTTCAATGTTTTGTGAGACTCTATAAGCTTGTAACAATATCGCATCTCACCAATCATCCTTATTTTGTTAGTTTTCTTTAATTAGTTGTATATGCTTATGTATGTAATTTGTTGTATCGTAGGATTCCATAGTCTGTATATTGTGTGTACTCTTTCGGGGATATAATAAGTTAGTATCGATAAGTGGTGTTAAGATTGGGTTGTCTCCATTGTAAGCAGCAGCGCGCATTGGCGTAACGCAGGCGCATATGTCTGAGGCTCCGTATTTTACAGATAGTAAAACGATTATAATTTGTGTCTGTAATCAATTCAAACTGTGATTTACGTATTTTAAGATATTGATTTTGATAATGGATGCAGAATAAATCCTTTTTTTTTTTTTTTTAACAGTGATTATTCTGGTATCCCGTCCTGACATTGCGGCAGGCGACATGGAAATCGACATAGTATAGACGGCGCTGGCATCAGCGCAACCAGCGCCACCGCAGCACAGTTTTCCGCCACGGCCAATCAGAGCCGACCCGGCTCGGATATAAATAAGCCAGCGCAGCTCCATTCATCCAGTTCGGTGTTCGCTGCGCTTCCGGTCGCGTCTCCGTTAACTGTGCTTCGTCTCTTGGACTCTCTACAGTGTTTCGTCTCGGCTACGTCTACGGTACTCGCTCTTGGACTCAGTGAATCGCTTTCGGACTCGTGACTGTGCTTATCCTCGGTGACGTTCGGTACGCTCTCTTCGGACTCTGTAAACCTCACGTCGGATACAATCAGTGCGCGTCTTTGGATTCCGTTCGGCCTGCTCTTTGGACTTGTTCGGGTTCTTCGTGACCATCTCCTGCGGACCGCCCATCGCCGTTCAACTACGGCCGCCGTACGGACCTAGCAATTGGCGACGAGGAAAAAGGTTATCAGCTGGCATCATGGACACCGTGACTCGTATTCTGGAGCAACAACAACAGCAGACAGCGCTGCTACAGCAAACGCTCCAAGTAATACTCGAGAAACTGTTAGCACAGGAGGCCAAGTCAGTCCAGGCCTCGGAAAATTCACACATCCGGCCGCCAGCGTTTCCACCATTTAATGACGCTAAGGAAGACTGGGACACATATTTGCATCGGCTCAAACAGCATTTCTCGGCATTCCAGGTGACGGACGATGCCTTACAGCGCTCGCTGTTTCTGTCGTGGGCATCACCCGACACGTTCTTCCTACTGAAGAAACTAGCCCCATTATCAGATTCCGGTCGCCCTCACATTCAACGAAATGTGCACTCTGCTAACAAGCTACTACTCTCAAAGATACCACGTGGTGGCCTCCCGCCTTGAGTTCCATCAGTATCACAACAACCGGGACAATCATACCGGTCATGGGTGACTGATCTCCAAGGTCTTAGCCGTAAATGCGACTTCACTTGCTCAAACGCAAAGTGCAGGGCTTCGTATGCAGACTCCCTGATCCGCGACGT
>JARYHS010009186.1:154178158-154332312 GCA_031002005.1 Vandiemenella viatica
GATACTTCTTATACCACACACTCCTCCCCACCATCTCCTCCCCTCCCATTCCCCGTATCTCATTAAGCTCCAGTTCTAGAAAAACCTGCTGATGTGCTATAACGCAGGTATTTTCAGTGTCGGCTTTCCAGATGAAAGGTTCCCTGGACCCCTGTGGCTCATTCTGTCAAAGATTAAATTTATTACTGCTGCGTAGCAGTTAAAGTTTGGAAATATGAGGCATGCAGCCAATAAAACGGGTAGAAGTGTGGGTAGTAAAATTTGGGCCAAGACAAACCACTTGTCTTGTGTGCAGTACTGTATGTTTTGTACACCTGGCAAAACGTAATAAAAAAAACAATTCTGTGTTATATATTCATCCCGTATTGATGTCAAAACATCGGTTACTGTATTAAAGAATTCAACCAAGTACAAATCACATATAAATTAATCCGAGAAATTATTTCATACAGTCACTCATTTCTTCTGACATCAGTGTTTTCAGACATAGGAATTTTGATTCATTTTAGCACTTTCTCGGCTATATTTGAAAACTTTACTCCGTTTTTAAACGCTTATATTCCACAAAGTCTTTTCTTCATAACGACCTATGTATGTCTCTTAAACCTTTCGCAAACCTCTTGTAGTTTTCCGTTTTCTTTGTACACTGACGAATTTATTCCTCGCTCGCGCCTGTAGAAGAAATAAATTGCACACTCGTTGCTATATGTCTGAAATTAGAAGCTCCGCAATGCTGCAAACTTTGGCACCGTTTTTTTTTCTTTTTTTTTTTATCAGACACTAAAATTTAAGTGCAAAAAATTACAAAGCAGATCAAAACTCTAATTTTATTCGACAATAGCCACTTCAAAAATCACATATAAATGACTAAACTCAAAAATAATTTTGTAACATCATATCTACGACAACAATATATAAAGCGACAGCGTACAAAGCTTTGAATGCATTGATGTTTCAGTATGTATTGTTCTCCTTACAGCGTTGACTACGACAGTTACTGGAGAAAATACGAAGAAATTATGTAAATTTAATTGTAATGAAATTATGAGTGAAATAGCAACAGATTTGGAAAAATCTTGACAGAAATGCAATTTATACTAATTGAAGCATCGTCAAAAATTTTCCATATACTTAAAAAACATTCTTAAAGACACTTATATGTTGCTAGTACGAGATAAAACGATTCTGTCAAGAACTGAGCTGTGTTACTTTCATATTTAGAGTTTGAAAAGGCTGAAACTTATCGAATGGCTCTAACTTTGCGGGTTTTTTTTTTTATCTAATGATTTCCTAAACTTTTTCGAGTACCCTTATTTCTTGTGGCTGCGAGTGAGGTTGCATGTAGTACAGTCCACGCCACTCATTTTTAACAACAGCGGGACTTGGTAATGTTGTTCGTCACTTCGCATTAGTCTCTCGTCGTAGTTAAGGTTTATCAGATCAAATACATTACATCAGCGGAAAAAATAGAATTGATATAACTAGAGAGGGAAGAAAAATAATGTATTTCGTTAGCAGAAACATACATAAAACACGAAATAGCGTATCGCTACTGAAATAAGCGGAGAATAAAAACCTACGTAAAATTATAGGTAGGAAATTAACAAAGGAATTAAAAAAAATACATGGTTTTGTCAATGCAGATGAATAAGATTAACACGTCTATAATGTGTGTCAAGAGACGAGCTCAACCACTGCACAGTTTAGCTCGCTCGTCCCGTGTTTTATGAGTATTATAATATTGCTGGTTTACTTTTTCTAGCCGTATTAGATTTCTGTATTCAAACAATATTTTTTTGACTTCGGTTCATTTTCAAACTAATCCCTATACAACACAACCATAAATAGTCGAATTAAAATCTCTTTAAGCGAATCCATAAAACTTGATGACAGATACCGATCGAGAGCCTAATGAGCATCGTCGCTTCACTGAGGCAAAAGCTTTTCTAAGAGCAAGTTCCCAGTCTAAACCTACTCGAAGGTGAACTTCCATCTGTCGCGAGAGATGTCACGGTCCCTATCCAGTAACTTTGATGATCTCGCCACCAAAAGGTATAACGAGATTTTGTTTGTAAATGACAGACTTTGAACTCAGTGATAAGAGGTAATTGAACCTGATGGATGGATGGTTTGCGTTCTGGCCCTTCAACTCCGACAATAATATGCGCTCAAGTTGACGAGACGCGGAAGGCGGGGTGGAAAGCAACTGCTCGATCTAGAACTGCTGCTAACTGGTAACACAATCCCCCGGGCTACAACGTCTCCTTACCTCGGTGTTACACTCGACTTGGGTTATAACGGAAGTTATCTTTGCGGATGCCGGTACAGACGCGGATGTTCAGTGTTTGAAATCCGCGGTTGCGAATGTTTTGTGGAAGCGGATGCGAAGGTGAAAAAATAAATGTATAATTATTTAGGTTTTAATATTTTATTAAAAATACAGTAAAAATAAGTATATTTTTACCACAAAATTCTATATTTTCTATAAGCAAAGTCTATTTCCGTCTAATACTGCCATATTGATTTATTTTTTGCCTCATCTTCCAACAACAAAAAACTTCAGATTATTTAATAAGTGAATTGAATTATTTACATAACAACGCACGCGTCAACAAAAGAATCTTTTTCATATGAACTTCGCGGCTCTACTAATACAAGTGTCCAGCACAAGGCCACGCCACCACAAATCACCGTGCCCGCCACCCGCCTTTCCACCGCATTCAGAGTTCAATTTGTAACAGGACTTTTGTTGTGCCCTGAAAGGGGCTGCAGTACTACATTTAGGACGTCTCGTATGTGGCTGGACTTCCAGATAACCACCGCGGCCGTCCAACCAGCTATGCTGTTGGATCGCGATTGGAAGAAACACCGTACAAGTGTGCGATAAGGACACTGGTGCGCCGATAGAAAGTACGGGTGGAAAGGACTGCTTGGACCCCTTATAGTAGCGTCAGTGGGTGAGCGCATCCGTCAGTAGTTCTACACAAGTTGGACCGTGAGTAAGCAGCTTCACTTTACAAGAAAGTTCGAACTAGTTAATTCGTGCTTAGGTAACAACACCGTTCAGTTCGTTGTTACTTTTTTTGCGGTATCATAAGAAAAGAAAAATCCTCCTTGTTGTTAGCTATGCGACGATGGACCGATATTCTTATAAATGGAAAAGAATATGCAAACAAAACTTCCGTTATACTTCCGCATTAAAAGCTGCGGATGCGTAAGCGAAGGTAGGATATCACGCGGAAGTTGCGCCCTTGCAAATGTGTATGCGAAGGTCCGTTGCATCCCTACTCTCGACAGCAAGTTGACTCCTTGAGCGCACGCCCAGGACATCAGATAATGAGTCCCGCGTTACACACACGTTACCCGGTTCTCAAGATGCAGAGGTCACTGGTATCACAGCTATTACACTTTTGATCAGAGTACGTTTGCCTCGTGTCAGGGTACGCAGCTCAGTTGCCACCTGAAAAGGAAGCAGGTGCTACAGAACAGAGTACTGAATCGGGCCCTTCAACTGCTTACTCGCTTTCGAAACGACGCAATCCATGATGCGTCAGGAAATATGCGGATCACCGAACATCCGCAACTACTCCACCACAACTCCACCAATCCACTCGCCAGTCGTCTCGGCCAATACGAATCAGCCGCCGATCGACAGAAAAGGCCAATCATGCTGATGCAACCCTGAGAAGAACAACAACTACGCCAAGGAGATGAAAAACCGAACTTGAAGCTGTGCCACTCCGCAATGGCTCGGAGAGGAAATACTTTAGGCAATAACATTCACCCAATCTCGTTTACAGAGTGATATGGGACACGTGGGTGAAGGGTTTAAAGAACACGGATTTACCATCCCGAAATCACTTCAGATGAATACAGGGATGATTCCTCCAAAAGGCCATAGCTGAATTATTTCAATTTTTTGTCCCCTATTATTTCGTGGCTCTAATGACGTCGACGAGTTGTAAAGACATAAAAAAATCGAGACAGTATCCGCGATTTTGGTGTAATCAGTTTTTCTGGAAGGGCTTCAGTATAGGAAAGTAGAATTTAATATGGATAAAGCTGGAGAGAGGAAAGATATGAAGAGAAAATATTCAACTGGAATTTGGGAGTTTTGTTTTTTGCCAAAATGAGAATAACATCGAACGGGAAAACGGAGACCAATCAATAAAAAAGATAACTCATAATCTGAGTGGAACTAAAACGTATAATTTTGGAGGTACAGCGATGCTTTTGATGTGAGGATGCAGTATCTGGTCTCACCGACTTTATGCATTATTCAAGCTGCTGACATGTCTATTGAGATGTGGCCTTCCATAATTGCATCGTAACGCTGCTCTCTGCTAGGGCCATGCAAGTTATACAAACAACACCTTCATACACGTAAATACGTATGGTTAATTAATTCAAAATTCATAACAGCCTCTTATTTTTCTAAATGTTGAGAAGAAAGGTTGCATGGTTGTTAAAACAATAAATATCAAGCAAATGCTACGGTAGAGAATCTACATCTTTAGTACTGTGTGGTGGAACATTGGACAATAATGGTGATGTGCCGTTAATAAATTGATCCTCGTAAGCCATTTTTTCATCCCCTCATGTGTCCATTTTTGTTTTCTGGTCAACTTAGGAATTGTAGAACTAAAGTATCTGTCATCGGTTTGATAATCCGGGCATGAAAACATTTAACCTACGGGGCAGAATTAACTGTCTCCAGCTAGTGTGAATTATTATCCGATAGTTTCTGGTATTAACCCAATCGCGCAAGTGCTAGAGATCCTAACGTTGTAGGATTTCAGCTTCAAAAGAGCGTCATGGCTTACTTCACAGACATAAAATATAAAGAGATTGAAGAACTGTGATAAGGTTTAGACTTGCATCAGTCGAGTATTATCTTTTACTACACTGATTGTTACAAATATGATGTTTATAACTTAACTAATGCGTCAATCCACTAAGTAAAGGCGCCGAAGTCTTCAGCAATAAATTATTTAAAAAAAACAGCGAAAAGTGGAACCTCATAAAAATCGAAGTAAGCATAATAATAAACATTGTTCAATTTAAGCAATACTGAAATGGAACTGGCAAGAAAACATCATTACGAAAAAAAGTAAAATTACAGCACAGTTTATAAATTAGATTGTCTCTATGCAGCAGAATGACTAGATTTGTACATAAAATGAAAATCGTGGTATTAAAAAAAATTAAGAAAAAATCTTGTGAAGAATTGAATTTCAGAACTGAAAAATTTTAATATTCAGTACGAAAAATATACAATGTTTTTATGGATACCTATACTCTATTTTTTTCTGTAAGAGCCCCAAAACTCAGATTCGTTAGTTTGCTGAAATTAAAACGAACACAGGTGAAATAAATCTTCAGACGAAGAAATCATGAACATAGTTAAATACACAGAAAATATCGAGGAATTCTGTGGAATCCAAGTAAAAATGAAGGTACCAAAAACAAAAACCAGTTTGAACAGAAGAAAAAACACGGTGAATTGATAAAGAAATTTTGGGAATGAAGAAAAAAATGAAACTGTAATAAAACCTTTTTCTACAACTTTTCAATGAAACACATCACTAATAATGAAAACTTTGACCAAACAGGTGGTCGTATATTGCAAGCAGTGTAATTTTTTTTTTTTTAAATAGGTTTTACAGTAAATTGATACTTTTTAAGTAAGCTGTGATGAATTTTTCTAAACAAAGCCAGATTTAGCGAGTATTAACATATCGACATCTCCTTCAGGACCTCCATTTGAGATTAAGTATAGAAAGGAATTGCTCATTTGAGGACTCGAATTAGTTGGCTGCCCGAGAAACGAGTTTACCTGATCGAAATGCTTGCCTGAGATTGGATTAAACTTACTGCCATCTGTCTTTAATTAACGATGAAAAAAAATCCGTGGTGGGCACAAGAGCCTGAAGCAACTGGTGGCAATTACGAACAGTGTGAGTCAGCAGGCAGCAGGCTATATGCCCGGTAGCCAACTGCTGCGGGACACGCAACGTGTTCTGCGGGTGGTTCGCCATCCAGGCGCCGGCCTCGGCTGCTGTGCTTATATGTAATAGCGGGAGAGAAAAACAGGAAAAACGAAAAAACAAACTCGATTACACTGAAAGAACGTAAACGTAGTCTCTGTCGGTCATCGGAGTCGCCTAGCCTGGGAGTGGTGAATGTAGATATTCACATTTCCCTCCAAAACCTTCAATAAATTTTGAGAGTATGTAACAGAAATATTAATTCCAAACTTATGAATACAGTACATTAGAAGATAAACATTGATAAATTGAAAATTTATATATTTTTCGTATGAATTAGTAATGTAATAATTTAAATGAGATGTAAAAAGTAGTATAATGTTTGAAAAGTTAATTAAAAGGCTGTAATTATAAACGTTGTGTAAACCATGGTATTTTAAGTATGATCTTAGGCTGTAAGTAAATGTTTAAATTTGTCAGCTTATGTTTTAATGCATGCAAATATTTTCTATTTTCATTGAAAAATGTATCTTCGTGATTATAATTAATTTTGCTTAGGTCCTTATTGTTTTTGTACTGTTTCAATTGTTTGAACGATTGTTAGCGATCCAGAAGCATCGTTCGGTGCTTGAATGTTTTCTCGAAAATTCTGTAGCCAAGGACGCGAGTTCGTTTGAAACAACGACGTTGTCTCTGTAGTATTTCGTAATGTGATTAGAATCTTTGGAAGCAGCTGATGCTGTATGTGTTTATTAGTTTTTCGGCGGAATAAAAATATTGGACGGAACGTGTACTGACAATGTTATTATTCCAGCAACTACCTTGTCACTGAGAAGTTATAGAAGTTAACCATCATTCTTTGGAACAAGTTATAAATCACTTGGCGAAAATCCTGTATATCTACGGAATAAAAAAATCACAGCAATCTTTTATCAACTATAACTACAAGCCTAGTGGTTTCATAAGAGTTACGTTCAACACCAACGAGATCAATATATATTGAGCACACCTGTTTTCCTTAATCTTTAGAGGCGTAGCAGACCTTGTAAGCAATACTGTACGATAGTGTTTAAGAGAAGCTCTCAAGCATTGTCAAGAAAATCGATTTCAAAGTTCTTAAAAATTTTAGTCCCTTTATGTAATGATAACGCATTATTCTTCCCAAAAGTGACATGCACGCAAAAAACATTTTCTGAGTCACTGTTTTTTCACTAAAATTCAATTATCTCCGTGGTCTTGCGGTTACAGTGACTGATTGATACGTGGGTGATGTTAATTTTGTTTCGTAATAAGATTTATAAGAAAACAAGGTTTCAAATCATATAAATTATATAAATGTATAATTCCCCTTGGATGTTGCCTTCATAATCTTCTCTCCCATGCAGTTTACACAAATCTTGAGCTCAATGACAGCAGTATTTTTGAAGAGAAAGTTTAAAAAAAAATTCTATCCATAGATTCTCTGAAAATTAAGAAACGGGATGTATCCAGTTCATCGAATGAATTCTTTTAAGGAATTCTGTGACATATTTAGTTTCCAGATGACTTACAACGGAACAGACAGTAGAGACTAGGAACGTGAAACGATTATTATCCAGTATAGACGCAAAAACATTTTCGAGCCCACTGTTACATTATATTTTTGCATCAACGCAAAAATAATTTTTTGAATCAAGAAAGGATAAAAAATAATAGGTCAAGATATAACTGTTATACGATTCTGGTGTAGGTAGGGGAGTCATTCTCTCTATCCAATGAAACATAGGACAGTTTACCAACTGTCGTTCAAATGTTGAAATCAGAATAATTATGTCGTATATTGAGTACGGGGCTACGCTACTAGATGGCGCCACAGACGCAACGAGCAGGATGCCAGCGCCAAAGCGACTGCAGAGATACTTACAAGGGGTCTACTTGACCCCAGCGCACAGCACACGGAGCTCTCTTCATACCTGACCATCACGGCAACATCATTCCGCTATCTGTCATTGTGTATTGTGAGACTGAATCTCATAAACTGGATGCTTGTATTAGCTGTGTTCTCGTAGTTACTCTCCACTGGCCGAGGGATATCCACAGCCTACCTTCGCTGGTGAGCCATCTACCTCGAACCGGGAACTCCATTCGACCCGCCCAATTTCTGATCTTTCGACAATTATATTTAGATCATCTGAACAGATGAAGCAATTGATCGGTTATGAATTGTTTCAGAATTTTAATAAAAGTATTTATTTCCAAATCAGTGCCCCTTGAAATAATATTTCACTGTCTTTCTGTCAATTTTTCTTTTAGCAAAAGAATATTTCTATGAACGTATTGGGTTTTGACAACAGAAACCTTCAACAATTATTAATAGAATTCATACATATTATAATTGTTAAACGTTATATTCTTTAAATAGAATTTTTACTCTATACATTAATTACCATCTGTCGTAAAAATCTGGCACACAAGTACACGTGCGCGAAGGCGATAAACGCGAGAGGGGAAAAAAACTGATCCAACTATCCGCAGGAAAATGAAAAATTAATTGTCAATGAATCTTCCTATCAGTGATGTGATGAAATCAGATAAAGTAGAATAGAAAAATATCCTAGACAGCTAACTGAGTTACTCTCTATAGAAGCAGTTCCGAATTCGGAATAAAATTTAAATATGATGTTGAATGAAATATATGGTTTTACCTGTTATATTTTCCATCTTAGCAGTCTTACAAAACAGCATCTTGGATTCTGCCCAGCTAAAACACTGAGGCTTGTAGGAGCAACACTTCATTATGTTTACATGACCGGCGGCAGTTAATTTCACATATGACTAACGTGCACCTGTCACCGTCCATATAGCTCGCAGTAAACATGTAATCAGAGCCACAAAAGGAGGTGATTCAGCACTGGGAGGAATAAAAACCAGTCAGGAAACACAACCTCAGGCGCGCAGACGACTGCCGCCAAACGGGGAGGCCTCCTGCGGAGAAATGAAGGATTGTTATTGGCGGCCGGACAAACGTAAATATACTGTCGAACGCACGAGTTCTACGACGGGCCCGCCCTATATGGAGATCAACTACCGAGCATTCACGAATACCGGACGTTTTCATTTGGTCGCAAAGAAGCCACTCCCGATTTTCGTATGCTAATTGGAGAATTCTTGGGCCACTCCCAGCTAATTAGGATTCACCTATCAATGTACTCTGCAGCTAGCACCACGCGAATTGGTCGTTTAGAGAAGAGTCGATCCTAAAGAAAACTTACATTATAGGAGACCAGAAGACTCCGTATCTGCTTGATCAAAAGTCAATATTGAAGGAATTTTTATACACTTGATTACATTTCATCAGATAACTCTGGATGTTTTTACTCGACCAGTTTTGATCTCATCAACATCTCATTCCATTAAATTTCAAACATTACGATTATTACCCAGCAGTGGATCTGAACATCTTAAAGGATCTCCGAACTGGGCTTAAAAAGTAACGAAAAAAGCTGATACCAGATTCTCTACCCATGTTTTGCCAATTTTTATGTGTTTTCCGAAATCATCTAATCAATTGATGAGTTGTTTACCATTAAAATACCCGTTTCATAAACAGATTAATATGTCAAACACTGTTACGTTGTGTATCAGTTGCTCCATTTATACGTACCACATTGTTTTCAACAAATCGCAAGGTCCTTGGAATGTAAAGCAAGTTACCTTTCTCGCGAGGCTCCTTGGATAACGGAAAATGACCTAGCACAACTGGTGATCGCACAATCCTCGTATCTACTGATAAACAGATCACTGACCAAAAATAATCTTGAAAAACATTCAGAATCAAGAAAGTTGTCCCGTTGTTCAGTAATTTTAATTAATTTATTTGTTCATGTGAAGTATGACAGAATGCTGCTTGATTCGGATTGCTAATTAAATGATGATTCTCGGAGAAAATTAACTGGCGTTACACCTCTGACCACTGGCTTAATACGCCGCTGTCGGGAAGACACAATCAACCTTCAGCTTGGATTATGGTTTTTTGCGTTAAATATAAATGGAAAGTTCGCACTTGTCATAGCAAAGGACGCAGTGATGCAGAATCAAATAAACACTCACTGATATATAAATTTTTTGGACAAAGCCCTTCATCAGAAACACCTTTTCCTTTCTTTGCAAAAAATATGCTAAGTCCTCGTGTTAAACTCAACACATTTAGATTCGCTACTGTTTGTGAAAATTGCTACACTAAGAAGTAGACGCGTGTTTACAATTAAATTTATTCCACAGTTTAGGGACTTGAGAAAACACTAAAGGTTAATATTACTGAACTGTACTTACATCTTGGCCGTGAGAATTCAGTACGGTTTGAAGCCGCCAAGTATTGTTTCTGAACATCGTAGCAAGGAATCAAAGAGAGACTCGATATGCTAATGGGAAACACACTGCCACGCGGTTTGTGTACGCGTCCACAAAGCATCGATAATGGTTGCAGCAGGACGAGAAGGAACAAGTTTCCGACCGACCTAATCCCAGTCATATTCGTTGTGTAACATATCAGGTGGACGTGCGGGGCAGGGAAGCAGTGGTACCTGTTGCACATTTTTTTTTTTAACTGCTTTACGTCTCTTTTTAACATCGAGGTCTTTAGAGACGGGAAAGGATGGGGGACAAGAATGGGGGCAAGGAATGGGAAGGAATTCGGCCATGGCTTTTTGAAGGAAGCATCCCGGCATTTGCCTGGAGTGATTTGGGGAAACCATGGAAAACCCAAATCTGGATGCCCGGACGGGGATTCGAACCGCCGTCCTCCCGAATGCGAGGCGAGAACGCTAACCGTTACACCGCCCCGCTCGGTCGTTGCACATTCCTCACCGCATGTGGCCGGGCATTGTGCTGCTGAAATATCGCATGTGGAGCTGCCTGCAGAAGGGTAGTGCCTTTGGCTCTAAACCTCTCTGAGAAAGCGGTTGCTATTCAGATTTCCCTCAATACGTATGAGGGCGAGATGGTATGTTATGACGAATGGCGTACCAAGTCATGATACTAGCCGTTTTTCAACTGCGCAGCTCAACAACGAAATCTACCAGCTTGCGTTCGCTAGTGTAGTGTCTAACACATTCGCAGCCATCACTATAGTAAAAAGTTGAAGCGAGAACCATTTTGAAACTCAGCACGCAAATGACGGCGTTCACGCATTCATTGTAGTCTGAGGATCTGCTAGTAGAAGACGCAATGACTTGCGTTCCACCAATCTAGGCCCGCAGCAGATGGCGTCGAACTGTCGACGCAGACATGTCCACACCCGATATAGTGCTCCATCGTCGAGTCAACACTGTGGACGAAGTCGTTCTATCAGTTACGGTCATGAAGACAAGATTGTGGTCATCCTGCGATGTGATCACATTGTGTGGTCAAGTACCCACTCGTCACTGTGTGCGACCATCTTTTATGTTGTAGCAGTGGATCCTGTTCGAGTCACAAAGTTATGGTACGTTAAATCCATTTCCCGGAGACCAATCATTCTACCACTTTCGAACTAAGTCACTTGGTGATATTGCGACCTTTGACGTAGACGAGGCGTACCGGCACTTGACTGCACGTTTCCACTTCAGTTGACAGCTATGCCCCGACTAGGCTCGGCATAACACTGACATGTCGGGTCACTTAAAAGAGAGCGCTGCTGGGCCTACGTGCACACCATCTTTCTGAAATCTTAATAACTTATTATGGTTCAACTTTCCTACATTTTCTCCGATTCTGGAGTGATTCAGACCGCTTCTTCTAGTGGCTGCAATTTTCACAAAAAGTAGTATAATTATTAACAACTATATAACATACTTCGATATATAAAAGAAGTACTAAAACCATATATGGTAGATATATTGCAGATTAATAATAACTCAGTTAAAATACACACAATCAACTGAAATTAAATTTATCCAATATATGGCAGTCGAGGATATAAACAGTTTGTCTTAAACCCTTGCCCACTTCCTCTTGATACGAGATTGCTTTGATCCAAGTCAATGTATGCAGCGAAGTCCCGAATTCATGGTACAAACTTTAATTGTAGGTACAGGACATTGTAACAATGATTTATTGTATAGGAATGTATGGTCGCAAGTGACGCGGTGTGGCGTAAACAGGGGAAATAACAGCCGAAAGGAAAAACAAAGTTTTTATTGAAAGCATTTTTGACAAGTGTCATGTTTACATTAAGTGTTCAAATGGCGTCCACAAGTAGCGATACATGCTTGATAGCGTCGGTGGAGCGATTGGCGTACACGTTCAAAGATGCCTGGTATTTCACGCACACCTGCAGCAGCTACGGATATGTGACCAGCGTCATGTCTGGTGAGGTGGAATACACCTGTTTCATTAAGTTGACGATGTAACCGTTGAAAAATTCTGTGATCCGGCATTCGTCGATCAGGAAATTGCGCGCGATACATTCGTAACGCAGCTATGCCGTTACCATTTGCACGGCCGTACATGTAATGCATATCTGCTTTTTCGGCATACGTAAAGTCACCCATCGTCTACGGCAGCACAGTTGTGAATGGCGCTTTTCCCTACTGCGATGCATCATATTGAACGATGGCTAGACATCTACTGCCCTCTACCGGCAATGCTACCAACCGGTCACTCCATTTCTCTTTCCTTTTATTTCCCCTGTTTGCGCCTCACCGCGTCACTTGCGACCATACATTCCTATACAATAAATCATTGTTACAATGTCCTGTACCTACCATTAAAGTTTGTACATGAATTCGGGACCAGCCTGTATACAAGGCACCCGCAACTAGAATGTTAAAAGTTACTTAGCTGTATGCCAAGAGACGCATCATAGTTCAACACGAAGTTAGGAAGGTTTCTGAGAAACTTGGTTCTGAAAATATATCTCCGAGAACAGTCCACCCGGCAACGTAAAATCCCGCATATGGTTGTTTCATCACTTGATAATTAATCGTACCAGTGGCAGCAGCAGCAGCGTATTCCTCATATGAATACGCTAAATATATTAGATATAAGTGTATATTCATATCAAGTAATGTAATGTAATGTAGGAGCTAAATTAGATTCTGGGTGCTGGGCTATGTTGTACAAAAGTAAAATTAAAAAATGATACTCGAGGAGAAACAAAACAGTGTGATACAAAAAGTATTAAACGTTGAGAGCTTAAGAGATATACTCTCAAATCACAAGAGGATCTGCATTTAACGTCTCCAGCCAATATCTGAACAAGGATGGTCAACAGGACGAAGTGAGAAGAAAAATCAACGGATACAGTTGAGAGAAACAAATTATGGAGCTAAAATGGACTTAATGGCTGCATCTTGATAATTATGATGATGATGCTACATACAGGTCTGTTTAAAACATATTTCACTGTTTGATTTTTCTCCGCTTTTTATTTCCATTAAAACTCCAATCACGGTTTCAAGAAAGTAACTTTCGGAAAATTGGTAATCATAGCTTATTTAATATCCGGCAGCTGCTTTTCATCAACACAGAAAATAACAAGTTAACAGAGATAATATCGCTAGCTATTCCATGGACGTAAGGCAAAAATATTTATGTAATTCACGACTGTATGTTTTAACGATACAGTCATCTGTAAAAATCAAATCTTTTAAGGAAGTAAAAATTTGTATAGCGCAAGAAGAACAGAGTGTAAGCTACATTAAAACAACCCATGCGGCAGGGAGGAAATAAATGTGGCCATCTGTTAAGAAACATTTTTTTAGTGTTCATTGTGTTGCCGTAGCTGTGAAATCTCTATTTCTGGTTAAAAATGCGGAACAGTTTCAGATTTCACATATTTTTAGGTGAAAAATTAGAAATTCTAAAAAACTAAAGAAGGAAATAAATTGTTAATGTTCTTCTTGCAGCTTAGTTTCTGATTAGGCCACAGAGAGAAGCTGTTTCATTGTGCAGTCTCACGTTTGGTACAGAGATATTAATATACGGGCCTCCTGGGTGGGCTGCTGATTGCCTGCCTTTGTGCTCACTGTGATACTCGTGAGTAATTACTTTGTGGACCGGAATTGGAGGCTCAGGTGCCACAGTGATCCTCAGTTAGGATGGCGTTTAGAGATAAAGGTTGAATAACCCTCCTGTACCACTTCTCATCCTCTCACAGCCTTTATGTCGAATTAATCGAGAGAAACTTGGTAATGCGCATACAAAAGCCGTATTTTTAAGAGCGGTCACATTAGAAGCAACAAGGATGGTGTCATCATCTGAAACAGAGTTGTCACAATTTTTTTAATTAGTTCAAAACCTACGGCTTGAATGTTCACACAAACCGTGGCCCCTGTTCGTTACTGCCTCTTGTTCTGCATGTTATGTGCCTTTTTCTTGATACCCATCACCAAATCACTCGAAGATAGTATTACGGAAATCGTGGGTCTAAATTTGGTTTCGTGCATTAATATCTCTATATAAAAGCTTCAGGGCACATACAACTATGCCTGACAGCAAAATAACAGAAGGCTGCACCAAAAATGCTTTATTTTTCAGTCAAATATACGGTGAAAAGAAGATAAAAAAGTAATAGTTTAAGGCTATGCAATAAATAGAAGGAAAGGATTATAAATCCGTTACAGAATACTGGAGAGATTTTAATCAGTGGAAGAAATATTAGGTTCCTATTCCCCTGGTGGGATGTAACTAGGCAACTATCCTCTGACTTCTTCTCATCTCTGATCCTAAACTAGTATCTCCGTACGATAACACACCTGCCACCATGCGAAAAAAACTCTCCGCTTCTTTCCTCTATCATAATCATCTCTCCTTTTTTGTAAACGATAAAATACCACTTCTTATCAGCTAGGAGTAGTCTTTTGCAGTTGTAGCTTTCTATCAACGCAATTGGCCCAACGACACCACAAAGCAGTACTATTGATTTTTTTGCGAAAAGAAATTCTGCTAGCGTATTTTTTGGCTTTACGCCTCGTCGAGGTCGAGGCAATTAGAGACGGAACGGCAATGAACGGGAAAGAATTTGGTAATAGCCTTTCGAAGGAACCATCTTAACATTCGCCTGAGGTAATTTGAGGAAACTATGGAATCCCAAATCCAAATGGCCAGAGCGTTACCACTCACCCATCACGCTCGGTACCGAGGTAACTTGCGAGTTGAAGATAATAGTTCACTTGAATGGCGCTACCATGCCAACAAGTTTCGGAGAATATCAGACGGATCAAAATATGTCCCAGCCGACCCCGGCAGCGCGGGGCTAGCGAGCTGGCTTCACGTTGTCGGGGTCGCCGGTTCGAGTCCGGCCCAGGGCATGGGTGGTTTTAATTAAGTGTTGTGTTCGTCCTGTGTTGTCCTATCACTTGTGGTAATCAATAATATAAGAAGATAATATGAACACAATTGAAAAATGATAGAAACACAGTTGCTGGCTGAATGGCTACAAGGCCGAATGCCATTTAAATAAAAAATAAAAAAATATGTCCCAGCCCGAGGCCAAATGTATTGTCAGTGCATCAATGTCGTGAGTCTCTTGTCCAGGGTGACTACACCAAACAAGTTCCAGGAACGCACTTTCCCTCTCACTGTAACTCCATTCGATCCTTTTCATGTAGCCTACCATTTAGAGCGGCCAGTCACATCGTGTCTAGTTTTGTAAATGGGAACTTGCCATTCATATATTCAGAGTTACTACAAGCTTGCTGTAAACGTTATTAATATTTACATAAGCAGAACTGAATGGAAGTGTAACTATAACTCCGACGTTAAGTTCCTGCTTTTAGCTTCTAATTGCTTTCGGTGGCTTCTGGCTTTACGCCGCGTACGTCGACGTCGAAGTTATTAGAGGCGGAACTGAGGGCAAGCAACGGGAAACAATTTGGTAATGTCCTTTAAAGTAAACCATCTCATTATTTGTCTTGAGTGATTTGGGAAAACCATGGAAAATTCAAATCTAGACGGCTGGACGGTGATTGGACCCCGCATCCTGCCGAATCGAGGCCAATGCATCACCCACGCTCGGTGTAGTGCTTTCACTGAAATTCGAAAATAACAGTAGAATTAACAGTATCTAAAACTATTCACGTTTGGCGCAAAGTGTTTCGCATTCAGTAGTAATAAAATGCCATCTTGGTCATCGTAGCTCTTACGTTGTGACGCCACACACGGTGGACAAATAACGGTCAGCGATGTGTTCGCTTTCTATCCATACTGTAACGATGTTGCATCAATTTACGAAGGTTTTTCAAAGGAAAACTTCTGTGGGCACCAAAGGGAAATATTTATTAGCATTACGCGTTACTTGCGCAATGTTCTGCGCATGCGTATTTAATGTTCTGCGCATGCGCACATAACGATACTTTGATGCAAGCAGCTACGATAGTGTCTGCTGCCACTTAAGCTCAAGTTGAACAGTTCATCATATTAAATATGAAACATAATTTTCAATTTCAGCTACATAAATCTTTGATTGCAATAGTATATGATACAAATTCACCAAATACAACGGAAGTATCTACTATATAATTTCCTAAGCTCACTCACTCACCTCGATAGCTATTGGCTGGAGTTCGGTGTCACGTGACAGCCTTATCTCGCAAATTAACAGCCACCAGAGATATCAATAGAAGAAATTCGAGGTTATGTCCACATTTTAATAGCTAAGGAACTGCTACCAAATTAATTGCCATAATATATTCAATAAGTTTCCTTTTAACAACATTTCATAGTTAAAAAAATGTCAATAAATGTTAAGGCTGAAAAAATTTGGAACTGCATTTCAGTAACCTGTTGCTAATGAAAGCAACATAAGAAAAACCTTAAAAACTTAAATTATTCACGTTCTCTGCTGTAACCACGAATACCATTTGTCATTCCAGCCTAGGTTAAATTTTAATTTAATTAAAACTTTCGCTAATGTTATTGCTCTACCAAAGATTATACATTACGATTTATTTGCTTTTTAGGTATTTTATGACCACTTTCATTAATGGTATTTGTTCATTTTCGCTGTCCGTGAGTTATTAGGTTGTTTAAACTGGACATCAGACCAAATATATTACCGAATCGAGTATTCTGGCAATTCATTTGTTGGGAGTTGCTCAACTGTTTAACAAGCTGGAATCTATATTACGTTCTCTGGCCGTTACAGATACTACAGCTAAAATTACATTATGAATGTTTGCCCAGCTTCAGTAAAAAAACAACGTGAAGGTTTCTAAGCAAACAGGAATTCTTCAATTTTTACAGAGTGAACGTGGGTCAAATACAAGTTTGTATTTCAGGAAGTTCAAGTCTATGACCATTGAAAAATCTATAGCATAGCGCGATCGACACTGTCCGTGTTTAATACGTCTATTAATACTTCTGAGTTCTTCAAGCTCAAGAGGTTTTATTCACTCTAAGGGCGAAACGCAGTTCAAGTTCGCATTTGGTCAGATCAGGTCAACCTATCATATTCTTTGACCCCAAAAACTGGAACTGTTCTAGACGCGTGACGATACAAAAAAGAAAAAAATCATCATCATCAACATAATTTCTTTTAATATCCCTATAGTAAAATAGTTTAATTGCCCGCGTAAAAAATTTATTTTGCAGAAGTCTCGTGCATCCTATTGATTGAGGGACCGCTTGTTGGATAATGAGATAATTTTGCACCAGTTATTCTGTGATATAAAAGCTCTAAACACAAAAAAGACTACGGATTGATGCGAAATGTGCTCTAACATTTTGATAATTTTAATTTGTTTCACTTCTTGCGTGTGTACACACTGTCACATGCACCAGATTCTTTTTCTTTTAATTATTCTTTTTTGTTTATGTAATGGTTCAATATTCTCTCTTATAATTACCCCGTGACTCCTATTTTACAAACGTTGGAAGAGTATTTTATGATATAAGGACAGGTCGGGTTTATTGTTAGGTGAGCTAGTGTTCCAGAGGATATTTCCCTTTCTTTCAGACATCGAAACGCCCATGAATGTTTTGAGGTTCATTCGCAACACAGCATCCCCCTTTATTAAGTTGTATCCCTCTAGAAGTTATGACAAAAAGAAAATTCCTCAAACATTTATCAATATGGTATGTAGGTGGCATCAGGAATATATCAGACTACGTTCAAAAAATAAAAAAATAAAAAAAAAAGTTTCTTTTTACACTACACTGCCATTAATGCTTATCAATTAGATTGAAGTTATTGCATATCTTTTTTGTAAATGTATATGGACTAGTAGATTGCTCAAATCGAAAGACATTTTAAATAATATGACCGAGACCTGAGGCGGACTCAAACCAGTTATCCTCGAAGTTTGATCTTAGAAAATGGCCGCTCAGCTCACTAAAATTGAAACATCTGTTTTCAGCTGACACTAGGCGAACTTTGTATATTACCATAGAAAAGAACTGATACTGCAGTTACTCAACCACGCCTTTCGTTTATACGAGCACCTTGGTGTCACAGAGTAGGATTGTGAATTCTCTTGTTTAGGTAGTACGTTATATTAATATTCTAGCAGACACAATGTTTATTCGTGACCTGCGAGAACATTTACTTAAATTATTTCAAGGGACTGGTCTACAAAGGTTAGCTGGAAAATTAAAATTACGAATCTCTATCAACCTACTGCCAGATGCAGTCATTATTCACAAAAAATTATGGAAATTTATGCTTTTAAGAACGTATCCCCGATTTGCAACTATCATGAAAAAAAATTTTCGATAACATCAAGTTAACAATTTTTTTTATATATATAATTATCACCGCACATTTACATGAACCTTTTTTAAAAAACATTAATCTTGCAAAAGCTGTTTATTTCTATGAATTACACTGTTGTGTTATTGATTCCACAGTTAATTTGGCATCCATTTTTCATTTTATACACGTCATCTTTCTTACGTACATTTTTTAAAATATATCTTCTCTACGCCGTGATGAGAATCTCATCTACAACTATTCAGAAGATCAGAGATTTATTGCTTTGCCTATTCCGATAATGCATTGCGAATCCTTATTACCAAGCTCCAACAATGTTGGTAAGTACGATAGACTAAATCAGATCACACAGTCTTGGGTGTAAATGAATGATCTTTTTTTAATAATTTTTTATAAAAATTCTCCTACAAATTGATATTTCTTTTCCATTAAACCTGTGTGGGTGGCAGTTCAAAGCTGGAATTATTTTCGTAATACTTGCTGACAAGTGCTCGCGTGTTTGATACTGTATCTTATATCGGATCCGTGAAACTCTGCTGTAATGCTCGAAACCAACTCACGTGTTGTATTAGAAAGGAAGGGGAACATGGATCTAGGTGGTGCCCCCGTTGGCCACTCCGGAATTCGAATCTTAACTGTTGTTCCGTGACTGGACGGACCTTGGCGTCCTGTAGCATACAGAAAGATACGAGGCCAGGGACGAAAAAGGGGAACAGGCAGCAACGGTCTCGAAAAGGGGATGATGCGTCCTGCAAACCGCAGGAGTCATTGAAAAAGAAGTATTTATTTTTAAATTTCGTTTTAAATTAGTAATTTCAACTTAACATTTCCAGACCCCTAGATCCAAACGTAAAAATGAACACTTCAGAAAGAAATTCTTAATTATTTTTAAAATTAAATGCAGTGTGATTTATAAGCGTTAAATGTTAATGTATAGTGCACGTGTTTGAAAAACTAATTTTTCACCGATACTACGTTAATAGACTTGTTTTTGTTTTGTAAGCAGATGCATGGTAAACGACCCAGAGGAAGACCAAGAGATGGATGGCTGAAAGGAGTGGAGGAGGGTGTACGGAAGAGAGGAGAGGACTGGAACAAAGTGGTGACAGAGAGGTGATGGGATGAAAGAAGGAAATGGAGAGGCTTGTGCATAAAGCAGACCCGGCCAGAGGCTGGAAACTGTTAAGGATGATGATGGCTACGTTAATAGACCAACTGACATCAAAATAAACTAATAATTTGCTTTGGAAAACGGTAGTGCAGCAACGGACCATGCAGCAATAGCCCAAAATAAAGTCATTATATCTGTAAAAGAAAATATCATATGTACTTTTTTTGCAATAATTTTATATTAGCGACTGTGTAAAACTTTACGTACGTAAAATCGATTAAGTGTTGCAGGAGAATCCATAGATCACGTCGACAGGTTCGTACTTGTTAATATTATCATATCGCGAAAAATAAAAACAGAAGTTGGACTTGTCGCTATAGAAGAAAATGGGTTACATAATTGCTAAATCTTATAAATTTAAGAGAGCAATTCTTGTATGGGACGGTCCCCAATCTCCGCCTTATAAACTACATATTTCACAAACAAAAATACACTTATCACATACTAAATTTAGTTACACATTTTTCAGAGAGATGGCAAAACTTTACTTCCCCCATTAGTACGAAGTACGACCTGGCAGTTAGTACAAAATGCTTGGCGGTCGGCAAGGGCACGCGGCCGCATAATCAAAGCTCCAAAATTGACCATACCAAAGATCATCAAACGCAGGCGACAACTAATGCTGAGAAAACATGGTGATGAAGAAGAGGGGCTGAAGTTTTGTAACTTTAAATACGCATTTAAAATCATACATTATACCACACCATATTTAAGTCTCTAATAACCTAGATTCACTTCAGCTCCTAGAAAGTAAATATGTATTGTGAAACATATTAAAATACAAACGACTGGAACCTGTTTCCTTGGACGCTACACAAATATTAGCTGATTCCTTGCAGTAAACGAGAAACAGTAGCAACTTTCATTAGGGAGGACGTAGGTTCGAATACCTGTTTGACCATCCAGATTTCTGTTTTCCATGGTTTACCAAAATCACTTCAGATGAATGCCAGGATGTTACGTTTGAAAGGCCATGGCCGAATTCCTTCCCGTTTCTTGACTCAGCCTTTTTTCACCTCTAATGCACTCGACGTCAACGAGGAACAAAGCCTGAAGGAAAAAAAATCGCAGTATAAAAATGGATCAGAAGACGAAAGAGATTTGATTAAGATACACTGATGAGTTAAACATTATGACCAATGCCCACTGCCGGATTGAACGTCGATTGGTGCGTTGGTGTTACGTCATGCGTTGACAAAAGCATGTCAGCGGAGCAGTGGCAAATGGAGAAATCCATTGACATAAGTGGCTTTGACAAAGGTCAGATTCTTAAAACGCGGTGTCTCGGAACAAAATCCTCGGAAACTGGAAAGCTGGTCGGTTGTTCGCATGCTACTATAGTGATCATCTATGGAAAGTGGTTGAAGGACGCTGAAACCGCAAGTTGGTGACATGGCGGCGAACATCCACACTTCATCACAGAACGTAGAGGTCGGAGGCTTGCCCACTATGTAAACAGGGTAGGGGGTGATCTGTGGCAGATCGGACAACAAAGTACAATGCTGGTGCAGACACAAATGTTTCGGAGAACATCATGTGGCGCTCAGTGTTGATTATGGGGTTCTACAGCAGACGGTCCCTTTGTGTTTTCTTGTTGACCCTACTGCATGTCAGTTACGATTGCAGTTGATATGAGACCATCGAGATCGGACTGTGGATCAATGGAAGCGTGTCTCTTTGTAGGATGAACCACGTTTCTTGTTGCGCCAAGTCTATTGTCATGTCTGGATACGCCGTCTTCCAAACATAGCATACACCGCGCCACGGACGCAGGCCAGTGTAGACTTTATTGTGCTATGGATGACATTCCGCCGGGCTTCCGATAGTCCTGTGATAGTGCTCGAAGGCACATGAACTACTGACAATTACTCCTGACCACCTGCATCGTTCATGCCTCATATTTGCCACGTCAGTGATGGAATTTTCCAGAAGGATAAATGTCAAAGTCAGAAGTCTAGAATCGTGATACAGTGGTTTGAGGAGCATGATAATGAACTCACGTTGATGTCTTGGCTACCAAGTTAGCTTTGATCTCAACCCAACAGAACACCTCTCAGCGCCCAGAAACCACCGGTCCGTAATTTAAGACAGTTGCGTAGACATCTGATGCCAGATACCTCTGGAAACCTACCAAGGACTTGTCGAATCCTTGCCACGCCCAATCACCGGTGTTTTAGTTCTGATGGTGGATCAACACGCTATTAAATAGATGGTCATAATGTTTTGGTTCATCAGTGTATCATCCAAAATGTTCAATGTTGTTAGGATAGTAAGGGAGTAAAAGTCGGTAGCAAGTATTTTGTAATTTAATTCGCTTGAGGCCTATGAGCTTGCGACATATAATGTTTTGAATTTTATCCCCATACTGTACTCGTTCAAAGGCAAATTTACAAGTCCCCGATACGCGCCTATGGAAACTTAACTTTCATTATTTAGCCTTCTCTACAGACATTTTTGAAATTTAAATATATTAATATATTTTATTTTGTAACGCTTATTTGATTTTATTTGGTTACATAAATTTCATTTATAAGTTCAACTGAATTATAAAACTATTATCTCGGCACCCTATAGTAGCGTTGATGTCCATATTTTCAGTACATGACTCACACCACGAGTCTACAGTAAAATATTTGAAAGTTTGATGGTAGACGATGCATGGAGTGTATGAAATAAAAACTATTAGCAACTACAGATTGGATGCATTCATTGCTCTCAAAAAATATCTCCTCTTGATTCCTGTGTGTTTTAAAACTCGTTAAAAACAATACATTATCAATAACATATAGTCTCTTGTTTTTGAATTCTTTCTTTGTGTATCGTTTCAATTCCACTATCTTTTTCATAAGCCAAAGGTCTGGAAATTCGTTGAGGAAAAGTATTTGTGTGGTAAAATGTAGGAAATAAAAAATTATTTCCTGTTTTTTTTACTACTTTAATGATAGGGATCATGAACGAAACAATATAATAACACTTAAGACCTTTAGGTATTGTCTCTTTTGTTCATACATAAAGTCTTCCTTCGATTCTTTTCCTTTTGGCCCGTTTAAAATTTCGGAGAAAATATATAGTAAACAAAGCCACAGAACAACCGTTAAGAATTGTACAATCATCTCAAAGCAAATTTCTGGTTTCAGTTACTGTTCTACAATAAACTGAACGATTATCTTCAAACGCTAAATATATTTACACATTCTTCAATCGTTTCAACATTTGGAATGTACGGCTTGTATGATTGATCGGAAGAGGTATGACGGTGAAGAATATGAAGGAATTCGTCATTCTGTCTATTTCCTTTTATTTTTGTAAATAAAACCGATTACATTGTCTGATCACAGTAGTTTCAGGAAGTAGAGATGGATGTATGGATGACAGAATCTCAATTCAAGCCGGCCTCGGTAGCGTAGGGGCTAGAGTGCTAGGTCGCCGGTTCGAGTCCAGTCGAGGGCATGGGTCTGTGACTGTCTTGTCCGTGTTGTAGTGTCTTTGTGTCAATACTTGATAGCAACAAATCACATTGAGCTGGCTGTATGGCCCAGTAGCCGAATGCCAATAAAAAAAAATCTCAATTCAAAATCAGTTTCACCAAAGGCAAATACCAAAATTTACCCCTAAACCAGCAATCTCCTCGTGATTAAAAGTAGGGAGAGTTGAAGTTTTTCACACTGGTAATCACCACAATACGACTATACTTGACAAAATACATAGCAAATTAATATACGCAGAAAAGAAACATGTAATCCAAATGTCGAAACGGATATTAAAGAGTTAGAGAAAACTTGTTTATTTAACTGAAAGAGAAACTGATAGGAACTAATTTCTGCTCAACTATGAAAGCCAACGCAGAGCATCGAAGACAGAGCAAATTACAATGATTCAAAGCAGTGATTTATGTGATAATTCCACCCGCGCCAATCTAAGTGGCATTACATGTGCATCATTAAGCTCTCCTGACAATTTGGTTGCAGCAGAAAGCAGTCTTTAGCTCATTCTTCTACGACGAAAGTTGAGGAGGTGGGGTATAATTAGAAACCTCTTTGCTCAAGGATATTGGTCCGGTCGACATAGATACATACCCTACAGTGATGATGACGTCACGGGGCCTGGATCGTAAATAAAGATCTCGCCCACCCACAGCCTTCACCAGAATGAAGGCCGCCTCCGCTACCAATACGGATAGCTTGCACGTAATGTGATGTAATTCTGTCGGCTTATCGACTCGATTTCCTAACCTAGTTCTGGCGACCACTAACACGGTTGACAAAAAAGTAACATAAATTGCTGACATTTTATTTTGGTAAACAAAAAGGAATGGCCATCCGAACAGTAAGAAATTAACTGTGAATACCTTCCGCATCATTTAAAATTGGACAATAAAAGCAAAAATAGTTGCAGGTAATGACACCACAAAACAACTTTTAGAATACAGATTTATTTGTTGTTACACTAGCATACGTGTCGTAAAACTATGTGTTTAGAAAATAATGTACAAAAAATTAAATGATTATAAAGACAATTTAGGGAAATTGTGCGCGGACGTTTAAATCTTATTACAGAAAATATCACTGAAATATACTTTGAAGTATTGCACTGGAACGTGTGATCTGACACATAAAAAACAAGAAGAGATTAAAAGTAGTACATATGCGCCTTATAATATCAGTTTCGGGAATTATGTTAAGAGAAGTGTAGAAATCTGTTTGTAGCCGGGAAAAGGACATCTGCGTTAATTCATCCCCATCTCTTCACAGTCTTCCGTTTTTTATCCTATTATATTCCATCTGCAAACAATATAACATCTGAATGTAAACTATTAACACAATCATTCATTTGAATAATGACTAGCACTGGTCCCAACACACTACCCTGAGGCACTACCATTTTCATTGTTCCTCGTTCGATACAGCATTTCCTACCCAAACACTTTGCTTTCTACGTTTTAAGAATTCGTCTACCCAGGAAGTAGCTTTTTCTTCCACTTCAATGGTTTTATTCTTATTTAATACCGTCAAGTTCCTTCAAAGCTTCTAGTGCTACACCATTACCGTTGTCTCTTTAGTTGCTCTTCAAGTTTTTATATTAAATCTCTGATTCGTATTATAAGATCATAAGATTTGGTCTAATTCTTGCTATGTTTAGTTCAAATTCCTCTGTTGATATTTAGTTCAAACTGTTCTGACATCGGAAAATCTCTACTCCACAGGCATATTTATATCTGAGTTTTCCTTAATTGACTCCCGCACATGTAGATGGTTAATCCGTTCTTGCTGGATAGACTCACGTTCGCACCAACAAAAGGACGCTAACTTCTACAAAATATCGCATTGCCATAGGACGGTGGCAGAAAAATAATAGACAATTCTACCTTTAGCTTTGTTCCTCGGCACAAATTTCTGGAGTAAAATATTGTTTCCGTTTTAATCCACAGTCTTTGCGAACAGTCTAAACGCGTCCTCTCAGATATTAAATTCAGCTCGTTCCAGAGATAGAGTATGGTGACTACTTTGCAGATAGTGGTAACAAGTAGTCCCTCCAGCAAATAAGGATTCTCCCCAGATTCGCATCTGGTAGCAGTCGTTATGTTCCAAGGGAGTTAGAGAACACGCTTCATAATTTTAGAGACCCGGGACAACTTGGGTTTTCATAGAAACGTCTAGTGTTCAAAAAAATCAATTACAACGTCATATTTCACCGAACAAGTCCAAACGATTTTAAATAATGATAACCAAGCAACGTATATACTGCATATAAAAAAATCTGTAGCGTTTGTGAAACTCTGAGAAGTATTCCATTATGTTACACCTGACTAGTGTTGCAAAATAAATAAAATGTTGTTTTTTTTCAGCTTAGTGAAAAAAAAAAACATGAAAAAAACCTAGCACCCTTGTTTTTTCTTCTAATTTTTTTTTTTTTTTCAGATTACAATGTATTTGATAAATTATAGTTTTATTTAAGGAACTTACATTTTACAAGTGTGTTTTAAATCTTACTGAATATATAAAGTCTTACATAATGATTCATATATGTGTCTAAATAGGTAACATAATTTTATTCATCCACTATGTCAGTACCACATTCACTAGTATCAGCACTACCAACACTAGTTCGGTCGGTGTCGGAATTTTCTGTTTCTTCTTCTGTCATCCTGTATAGATCCATAACTTCAGAAATGGTTACATTTTATTTTACCGGTTGTTTTTGTATTGTACGCAAAAGATATTGAGATTGCAATTTTAAATTATGAGCAAAGTACACACTGTGCATAAAGACTGCGCCGATAGCTCTGTATTACGGTCTTTTGATTTTGAATTTAAATCTATTATCATTGAAAATAGGAACTTTTTATTTCTTTTCAATCATTGGTTTACGCCAACGGTTGCAAGCAAGCGATTCATAATTATTGTCAATTTAATGACTCAGTGTCACTTTACGAAGAGAGTTTAACAAGTATACGAATATAAAGAAAGCACAATAAGTAATAAAAAGAGGCAAAACACCGTAGACAAATTATAAATTCCTAATTTTTTAAAAAGATCCGTAGATCTACAGATAAATTCGTAGGGTTGGCAGCACTGGTTCAAATAGCGAGTATCAATCCAAACAATGGGGAACGGGGATTCCTTCTCGCGCAACCTAGCCTCTTCGGGATGTCCCCGTCGTAAAAGAAAACTTCAGTCAATGTTGGAAATATTTTCGTATTTTTATTTTTTTTACTGAACCAGGAAAATATAGTAGATTTAAAAATTAAGATAAGTACTTAGTATAAACTCTAAAACAGTCATATTAAACGATAAATGCTTTACAAATGTGAGATTTAGTTGTTATGAAAAAAGTCCCAGAAAAAAACGTGTTTTTTCCATAATTTTTTTCATGTTTTTTTTTTAAGTCAGAAAAAAACTTTTTTTTTTTTTGCAACACTACATCTGACGCTGTACTAAGAACATATATCCGTCGTCTATAATAATCCGGTATTTCCTTGTTCTAATACAAGCGAAAAGAGCATGCGCCATTGCTTGTCGTCCCAGAGTGTCGTGACTAGGGATTTTCATCCAGAAAATACATCGATGTTTTTTTCGATGTGATGCATCGAAACGTTGCATCGATGTTTCACGATGCATCGAATAAAAACATCGATGTTTTCGATACATCGAATAAAAACATCGATATATATATCGGTTAATAAAGGTTATGAAAGCTTAAAAATGAGACAAAGATTTGGAAACTAGCAAAATGAAGTATTTATTTGAATTATATTTTTAATTAGTCTTTTACAAATACAATTACTGGAATTTATAAATTAGAAATTCGAATAGAAAGATAGAATAAAAGTAAAACGAGGAACGCTGAAAGAGAGGCAGTGTTGGGATTCTAATCTAATTGGAATTTATAAATCCCAATATTTTCTCTCTAAACTTTGCATAAATAAAATTTTATTAACTCGCTTTCCTTGAATTCTGTTTCGTTGTTGATTTCAAACTTGTGCAGCTTTCGAAAAAAGTCTTTCTGATGGCACTGAGCTGGCTACCAAAGTTAATTATTTATAAGCTATTTTGTAGTTTTTTTTTAAACTGTTGTTTACAATCGGACCATATTTCTAACAGATTTTCACTAAGCTGGCCAACCGAAGTTCTCAAGTAGACAGACAGCTCGTCGGAAACACTTTCTTCGGTCTTGTTTGATTTCCAGTTTCTTTGAACTAGTTTGTGATGATCGGTCCAAAGACTGAAATCTTCCAATGTTTTGTCTGAACTATCTGAATGAGATTCTGTTCGCATTTCTTCCAGCTCCCTCTTCATCATATCTTTGATCTTTTGAATAGCATTTGAAGCCATCTGGTCTTCAAAATGCAGTTTTTTGAACCGTGGGTCCAATAAGATGGCGATAGCTAAAGACGAAACTTGTTCGATAGCACCCATCTGTTTGTTGATTTCTTTTAGGACGAGCTTATGTACATCCATCACTAAAGGTTCATCAGTCTCAACTGATTTAAGTTTTGCAGTGCACTAAAGGGATCACTTTACTGCTGGCACAATATTTATCCCCAGATATTTCTTTAGTTGCTGCTTCAAGTGGGCGTAGTATGTTAAAAAGAAATGACGCGATATTTAATTCCAAACCAGTCAGCATTGGAGGTGCTGTTTTATGGTAAATCAATATATCACTTACAACATTTTTAAGCTCCAAAAATCTTTGAATCATATGATATGTGCTATTCCAGCGTGTTGGCAGGCCTTGCATTAACTTTATTTCAGCACTTACTGACTTTCTCAAATCGTCTCTTACCAATCAACTGTGTTTAAAGAAACTAACAATGGTCTTTATTTTTGACAGTATATTTTCTAAAGGTATTTTGAGAATATTTTGAGCAACTAAATTACGTGTGTGAGTGAAACAAGGGATGTGCTTCTTCTTTCCAAATCCTAATTCCACAGCTGTTACCATATTCGATCGTTATCAGTAACGACAGCAGAGACTTTGTCCGTATCAAATCCCCAATCGTTGCAGGTCTTAAGGAGCATGTCTGATATATATTCGGATGAATGACTTTCATTGTGTTGATAAACTCGTAATGTCATTGATTCGGACACTGTTTCTAGACCAAAATGCGCTGTGACACCCAAAAAGGTGCGCATCTGCACGTCTGGCCATATATCACTTGTTAATTTGAGGTGTTCAACATTTGAAAGTTTTGATTTTATTAATGTTGCCAAGACGTCATACTTGTCATCAAGACACCGTGTCACAGTTGCTCTGCTGGGTATTTTATAACGAGGAGCAGTAACGTTAAGCAAATTTTTGAAGCCTACTAGGTACTTTCAGCCTTGCCCTAAGGTGTACTTCCGCCCTTCACTGTCGGGAAATTTCATGTCAACTGTAATTTTTTGTTGTTTTATCAAAATTAAATTAAAAGAAAAATGTGATGTGATTTTATAGGTGACAAAATAAAATATAGCAATACTATTTCCTGTTTTTTGTTTTGCTTTAAAACCAATCATATAAAGTAGGTTTTTTTTGTTTTTTTTTTGTAGTTTTATCCACGTTACAAAAAAATGAGATTTTGTAGGTGACAAAATATCGTACAGCGATACAAGTTACTGTTTTTTTGTTTTGCTTTAAAACCAATCATATCGCGTAGTTTTTTCTTGTTTTATGCAAGTTAAAGAAAAAAATTAATGAGATTTTGTAGGTGACAAAAATAACGTATAGCGATACAACTTTCCAGTTTTTGTTTTGCCTTAAAACTAATCGTGTTGCAGATGTATTTTTTTTATTCAAGTAAAAAAATATAATTTGATATTTTAGGTGGCAAAAATAACGTATAGTAATACAATTTTCTGTTTTTGTTTTGCTTTAAAACTGATTCTATAACGTCGAAGAAACGCATGTGTTCTTTCGATGTATCGAATGAAAAACATCGATGCATCGTTAAACATCGAAAGTAAACGATGCATCGGATTGATTCGATGCATCGAATAGTAAACATCGATGTTTTCGATACATCGATGTATATCGAGCATCCCTAGTAGTGACGCAGTGTCTATTAGTTACCGCAGTGAGTTCCCACACCACGCGCCGCCATAAAAAGCTCTCACTTCAAAAGTACCCATCTAAATCTACAAAACGCAGTAAATATAATTTTATTTTTCTCAGTCCTGCTGATACTAATCGTCAAGTCATATCATCTTCTCTTCTTTTTCTTAAAGGTTTCCTGCTGTCCCGCAGGAGCCACTTTTACGACAACTCTGTTTACGCTGGCGCAAAGTTAAACCTGGGTCCGTTGTAACGTACCAGTCAGTGCTGCCAATTTAGCATTTTTATGGCTAACTTTAGCATATTTTCAAGTGATTTAGCATTAACACATTCAGTTCAGCATATTTTTTAAAAAATTTTCCTGGTAATTCAACTATTTTCTTGGAGTGATAAAATTTTAATATTGTTCATTTATTTATTATAATAATCTATGACATCGAATTGTTATTAATTATTGTTAATTTAAAGTTGGTTGTTTTATAAATTTACAGGTGTAAAGTAAGCATATCCATAAAGGAATTTAACAAAGAATTTTTTTAACAAATTTAAATAAATCACTTATTATAAAACATTAAACATGTATTGTTTACTCTTGTTTTAATCTAAAATATATATTTATGTTTTGTTTCATATAGTTTTTGAGATAAAATTTACATATCACGACATATTTTTTACCGACGCAAGCTAATGAATGTTTTGTGCTATTTTCATTGCATGTTAAATAGATAAGTTTGGTCTTTCTGGTAGGGTAAAATTCTGTTAGTGTTGTTTTTCGTCAGTGTTAGAAAATGGTAAAGTTACTTTAAGTAGGACTTTTTTTTTTAAAAAAAAAGATGTTTGGGGGCTTGCAATTATACTAGCAAAGTTTTATTTTTGTAGGCTTACTATCTGATTGGCACGAAAGACTTGTGGTTGGTAGAGAGTAAATGTGGTAGACATATTCATGGTAGATATTGCGTTTGGTAGAGAATTCTGTGATAGAAATGTTTCTGTCAGTTTTTTCAGAATGTTTCGTAAATGGCAGAGATGTTACTAGCTACAAATAACAATTGGTAGAATCGCGGATTGGTATAGTTATTTTTGGTAGTATTTCATTTTGATAGAAATATTCAATGGTAGACCTGTTAATGCTAGAGTTTATTTTGGGTAGAGCTTTTTCTGGTAGGTATGTGCCTTTAATTTTTTGGCATTTTTTCCGGCATTTTCCGAAAACTTTAGCATATTTTAGCCATTTTCTAAGCGTATAATCGGCATAAAATATTTTTTTGCGTTGACAGCACTGGTATCAATGAACCATGCCGATACCTTAACGTGGTAGCCAAAATTTCACTTATACCCTGATTTATCCTGAATCCACATTGAGATTCGACTGAATTACAATATGGGAAATCTTGTAAACAGATATAACTATTTAGATTTTCCGATAGAATTCAAGTAAACTATGGAGAGATAAGGAACGCGAGGTAGGGGACCGCCCTGATGGACCTGTCTGATGGCTGTGTGGTGTATAGCCACCTGCGCGTTCAGGTGTCGAGATGCTATCTGCACTAGGCTGAGTGACAGTTCATGAAGCTGTGGCCCTGTGGCGCAACCATTAAAATATTGCGCCACTCAGATAGGAGCAGGCTGGCAGCTGACACAAGATGTTCAACACACGGGGAGCGATATCTCTGACTTCTGACCCAGCTGTTGATCGCAGACTCGATTAAGGAGAAACAAACTGATAATGCCCCCGTCGTTGTTAGAACAAGTATCACACTGGATGGTCGGACAGTTGTTTACCAGACTGATAGTCACTTACAACGGCTGATATCTCATACCAAGGAAATTAATCAAACGGACATAATTTAAAATACCAGCTACGAGACACTGAGCGCGTTTTGCACTTGTAGTGTAGTGCATCATCAGTGGCTGTAAACGTGTACACATTGTTACTGTGGCAAACGTACAATATCTGAATAAATCACTAATTACTATGTAGATATACTCTAATTAGGATCCTTGTGGTATACGTCACTGGAACAATATTATTTGTATGTTAAATGATACGCATTCTTTTCTATAATTCATTACGAGCTGTAAGGACTCCAAGTAAAATTCCAGGTAGGATTAACGGGTTAGGTTAGGGCATCCGCGACAGAGCCGCATGCGCGGAAAATCGAAACTTTACGCCTCGTCGACGTCGAGGTCATTATAGGCGAGAAAGGACAGGGGCAAGGAACGGGAAGGAATTCGTTCATGGCCTTTTAAAGGACCAATCCAGGTATTAGTCAGGAGTTATTTGGGGAAACCATGGAAAATCCAAATCTCGATGGCCGGACGGGGATTCGACCCGTGTCCTCCCAAATGCGAGCCCGGAGCGTAACCGCTCACTGACCACGCTCGGTCCAAAACGGCCATTCGGCTGTCAAACTACCCTTCAGGGTCTCCCGGGCAATAATTTCATACGCGTTTATTTTTAATTGGCATCTGTGTGACTTCCACCACCGATAAAAAAATAAAATAAACCCTACTAAATTCTTGAAATATACACGAAAATAGCCAACTTCATTAAAGATTAAATCGCCCAAACGTGTCGTTGTTATGCAGCAGCAAGATGCCGCCAGCGATAAAAACACATTCCGTTGTAAAAGTTCACTCGAACGAAATTTACGGACAAACTGTTCGGTTCTTCCGTGTAATAGCTATATTCCCGCCATTAACATTCGACTTACTAGTTAGTGTCTGAACTATCGATTGTTAACTCAGAAGATGTATCGATTCAAAATCGAGTAATATACAGACATCCAACGCGTTATTCGATTACCTTATCATTATTATTATTAAAAAAATCCTTGTATCCTATTGGTGCAGACGTATCGTAGTTCTGTCAGAACCAGTGATTGTTTATTACACCAATCGATCGATTCTTTTGTTCTCACGATTGTACACGAAAATGACGACAATCCTTCCCTCTAGCGACGTATCTATTACGACACCGCATAAAATATTGTTTGTAGGGCAGGCGCAAAGTTTGAAGCTGAGTCCGTTATAACTTACCAATCAAGCGTGGCGATAGCTTAATTTATTTTACAAAAAAAAATTGTTAATGGCTTATATATTTATTGCACCTGTTCAACCAGTCCGACTTCAGTTAGTGTGGCCAATTAGTTCTGCACCTGATCAAGGTAATTGTGATAATCTATTGGAAACTTTTCTTCACATCAACTTTTGCAGCTAATGACTTTATAAACTTAAATTCTTTTAATGCAATTTCACCACACACCTACTTTCACCTCCTAATATCCATCCAAGCCAAATCATCAACATACACCTTATATACTCCCATAACTCTCTTCCCCCTCCTAACCTAACCGATTACTCCCAACCCACTTTCTGAGTCGGTTGTTATTGCCATGGGCGCCGGGAGGGGGTACATTTGCACCCCCCTGCTATGAAAGAGAATACATGGAAAAAGATTAAGAAACAATAATTTTAGTATTAAATTCACTGTTTGAATTATAACTTAAGGTGCCTAGTTTGTTGTCCAAATTTGTTCAACACCTTGTCAATAAATTCAGCATCCTTATTTAATAAGTGTTATGTATAATGTACAAAAAACAGATGCACTCCCCTTAAAGTAATCCTGCCAGCGCTCATGGTTATTACTGATTGTATTCTGTGTACTTTCCCCAATACATCTAGCTGTGAAGCCACAAAAGCCACATACTTATAATGTGAGTCCCATGCTACCCCACCATCAGTCTAACCAAGATTTTGTTACCGAATTTCCTCAAATCCCTCGTACAATCCCTCGTCACTTTCTCCAATAAAAGGAGGATTTTGTAATATCGCCTTACCATCTGCACAATGTGTCAGAACAGTTGAATTTATGATCAGATGTTATGCCAAGATTGTTAAACTTGTTTCCAGTAGCAGTTCTTCTCCCTCCCTATAATCATTTTAACTAAAAAAAACTCTGCACCCAATAATCTAACTCTTTTTGGATTTTATCTTCATTGACCTTATTTAAATTAATTTCATTTCATAGCTCTGTTGACAATTTCTCTACATACTCATTTTCCCCTTTTCATTTTCCCACCTACTTTTGTCCTCTGCTAAATTCAAATTTAAATCCTTTCAGCATTTTTGGTATTATTCATCATTTCTCTTGGTAACTCATATCAATCACTTACCCGCTCACCTATGAAAGAAAATCTTCCCACACCCTTTTGCCTGAAATTGAGTGCTAGTGTGGAGTCAAGGTCATCTTCTCCCTTCAATGCACCTCTCATATTTCACCAATATCTTTCCACATGTCTTCACTCCCATGACTCTCTTCACCCTGCTCCAGCCTTTATCTCTTCAGTTACTGATTGTCTTCTGTGGTAATTTCCAGAAAAAATACTAGCAGCTCTTCTTTGCATCCCCTCCAACTCCTATATTTGATACCAAAAATGTGGGTCCCATGCTACACCAACATGTTCAAGCAATGGTCTGGCCAAAGTTTTGTAACCCAATTCCTTTACTTCTTGGCTACATCGCCTCATTACCCTCTCCAACAAGTGAGGGAAGTTTGAAACCTTTTCCTAATACCTGTCCAATGTGTCCTGCCCAGTTAAGCTTGTTATCAAATGTAATCCCAAGATATTTGTATTTCAAGTCTTCAACAAACAATTCTTTCCCCTCCTTATATTCAGTAAGTATATCTTTAGTAAGTATACCTTTAGTATTTTATCTGTGTTTCTAATAAGCTAACTCTTTGTTGCGTTATCTTCATCCCTAGTTTATGAACCCAGCTAGATATCCTTTCCAGATCTCACTGCAGCTGTTCACAGACCACTACAATTTTGATCCTATTATATAGCATTAAATCATCTGCAAACAATCTAACTTCTGATAGTAAACCACTAAAACATTCATTCATTATAATAACTAATAACAATGGTCCCAATACACTATCCTGTGCCACTCAAATTTACACTACTTTTGATACTGCATTTCCTAACCTGACTTTTTGCTTTCTACCTTTTACAATCTCTTCTACTCAGCAAAACACTTTTTCATAAAATCGAATAGTTTTTACCTTATATATCACCATTTTATGGCTTACTCAGTAGAAACCCTTTGAAGGATTTACTGCTGCACTATCCACTTGGTTTTCCCTGTCAATTTCATCTTAAATATCTTGCGTATAGCATGTTAACTGAGATATGCACAAATATCCTCGCCTAAATCCATGTCGTCAACTTAAAAACCACTTATGCTCCTCACATATATCTCTCCATTAATTAACCTACCACTGATGTAAAACTGATTGGCCTAAAATGTTCGACCCTACTTGTCTCCTCTGTTTTATTTACCAGTACCACTATCTCACTTTTATAGTCCTCTGGTAAGCAGCAAGTACAAAGACTAAATTTAAATAATATTTCAAGATAAGATACAATGTCACATCCCACTATTTTTAAGACATCCACAATAATATTACCTACACCAGCTCTGTTAGGCTTTTTTTTTGTATTCTTAGTTTTTTCATGATATCATCAGGATAAATTTAAATTTTTTTAGTCTGCTCATTCTCACTGTGTTGTTAAACTCACACTGAGATTTACAACCTGAGTCATTGTCCCTAATGGTCTCACAGAACCACGTGCTTAAAATCTCAGTCTTTCTCAGTAACTTCTTCTCCATTCTTATCTATAACTAGCCCGTACCCGTGACTTCGTACGCGTGGATTAAGAAATTTTTTTTGCCAGAATTAAATATAGAAAGTTGCTAACGAAGGATTGGTCCCAGACAATATCGAGTAGGAATAATATGACAGGAAAGCTATCACTATATCTTTGTACCGTCGAACCTGTCTCTTGAAAAGAATCAATTTCCAACATATTTCTGTCACCATTCGATAAGGTCTCAAAATTTCGTGACTACAACTGTTAATCATACTGGAAAAAATATCCTGTGCCCTTCATACAGATTTCCTTATAAAATTCCATTACAACGATATAGCCATTTAGTCGTCAAAACGTAACAAAAAGGCAGAGAGTTACTTCCGTATTTATAATAATATTACTGTGGTTCACACTCACACTGACTGCGAACAACACCTGAGGGATCATTATAACGTAAAAAAGTGTACACCTACAACATTGCAAGACTACCTACGATTTGCTTCGCATTGCACCCCTAACTTTCTAATATCTACAGTTTAACATTCAATCCGAATAACCTACTGCCCAGGCCTGACACTTACGATGAAAAACAATTTTTAAAAATCTTAGCCTCCATGGAGATTTGAACCGGAGACCACGACGTACGTAAGCAATTGCTTTAACAACTGAGCTGCCAGTCCACTACACGGAAATACGGTGCGGAGACGTCCATATCCATCATGTCTGTCTATCGCCGTATTTCAAAGTTATGAGACAACATGTGTTATTTATACAGATAATTTTTCAACCAAATGTAGACAGTACTTTTCTCCTTGTTTTAAAAGGATAAGTGTGCAAAGTTTCATCGAGATCAGATGAAAACTGTGGATTTGTATGAAGAACAAACAAACTAACAAACAAACAAACATTCATCTTTATATATAAAGATTGTCTCAGCACCCTCCCTTCCCCTCAGTTTTCTGATATAGCTATAGAAATTTCTAGATGCATCTGTCAGTGGTCCCACTGAACCAATAATATTCTTTATAAACCCATATATATATATATATATACAGCCTTGTCAAACAATTGTAAAATTATCTCACTGCTGACATTAGAATTAATAATATCAGGAATAGTGGTAAAATTGTTTATATGATTTTCAAGATTCCTAAATTACAAAATCTTAACAATTTGTAAATGATCTAAAACACTACTTACAGCATTACTCATTTTAAAGTATCCTGAGATACTGACTGATATCTCTGTCCATTAAGGATGATGGAGAACATTTACATTATTTTACATTTAAACATAACCCTATTTTAAAAACATATTTTTATGGAAGGAGATAGAAAAAAACCGTTACTACATAAATAACACAGAATAACAATACTTCTTTTGTGTTAAGAGAGTGTGTTGATATTCTGCAAACAACTGAGTGATGGCTCAGTGGTTAAGTCATCTGACTGGAGATTAACAGGTCCCTGTCTCAGCGGTGAATTTCATCAGCCATTAACCCCACATTCACCTCTGGCACAACTTGAAGTATGCCAGAACACTTCAGTGGTTCAGATTCCACATTAAACTGTCAGTACCCTGCACCTGGTAGGATTACCTGGTTAGATAAAGAGTAGCCACGACAGAGGCACATATATGTATATTTAATTTAATTGCAATGGAGCACATACTCCAGTGGTAATTTCCCTACACACCCATCTTACCCCTTTCTTGCACCCACCCACATTTGCCCTCTACCAATTTTAACTTTAAATTCTTTCAACTTTTTTGGTAAATTATTCATTATTTCCCTTGGCAACTTATTCCAATCCCTGACACCCTTACCTAAAAAAGAGAATCTTCCTACACCAATCGAGTGCCAGCTTGTGGTCATGGTCATCTTTTCCATTCCATGCATTACTTTTAATTCTTACACCAATATCTTTCCATGACTCATCACCAATATACACCTTGTACACTCCCATGACCCCCTTCACCCTCCTCCCATCTTCCAATGAATCCCATTCCAGCTCTTTTATCATATTTGTTACTGATTGCATTCTGTGGTATTTTCCAGAAACAAATATAGCAGTCCTTTTTCTTGCACCCTCTTTAACTCCTGTATTTGATACTCAGATTGTGGATCCCATACCACACTACCATATTCAAACATTAGTCTGACCAAAGTTTTGTAACCCAATTCCCTTATTTCTCTCATCCATCCCCTCATCACTGTCTCCAATAAGTGCATAATTTTGAAACCTTTTCCTACCAACTGATCTGCCCAGTTAAGCTTGTTATCAAATGTAATGCCAAGATATTTACATTTCAAGTCTTCAGCAAGCAGGTGCTTTTTTTTTTTGCCACCTTTTGTTCATAATCAACCTTTAGTTTTTTATTTGTGTATCTAATAAGCTGATTCTTCTTTGCATTTATCTTCATCCAATGTTTACCAACCCAACTAGATATTCTGTCCAGATCACCCTGGAGCTGTTTACTGTCCTCTATTGTTTTTGCTCCTTTTATAGAGCATTGCGTCATCTGCAAACACTCTAATTTCAGATAGTAAAGAATCAACACAATTATCCATTAGAATAATGAATAGCAATGGTCCCAATACACTACCCTGTCACACCACCAGGTTGCATACTGCCTTCTTGATAAACTGGGCCCATGGCCTCATGGGATCTGTGCCATCCTCTAAATTTGCCATCAGCTCACACCAACTGAAATCATGACTCATCTTTCCTTGTAATCTTTTTTCAGCCATCTGTGGTACAACCTATATTTTCACAATATCAGGCAAGGTTCAGCAGCCAAAGGCATTTTGTATCAGTCTTCTGCTGCCATATCCTATCAACACCAAATTTCCATGTGGTACTCTATGATCATTTCCTCTAACCACATCCATGAATGTCACAGAATTTTTTTTACTGATTATTGGCTTAGAGTGGAATTAGTTTGTCTTACGGGGCTTGCTGGTTACAATTCTTTAACTTCTGCAGATTTTTTGATACAAAGTAATTTCTTGAAGAATAATAAGCTAAAGTAGATGTTAAAGTGAAAACCTTTTCATCAGGAAAAGCTGTTTTATTTCTATGCAGTTTTTGGCTAGATGTTAGTAGTGTGGATATGAAACGGGACATGGTATAATTTTCAAAGCAATTACATAAATGGCAAATGATTGCACATTATTAGTTCAACCACTATAAACCAGTTACATTGTCAACTAAAATGTACATAGTTGTTAGTGCAGGAAATGATCCTCCGTTTACAGAACCAAGTATCAAATGGATTTCATATTCTGAATTCCAGTAGCCACTGTATTTTCAACCAAAATTTTCAGTGTTTTACTTTTTCTGTGTACCTATTTCATTGAAGCATTGGTGATGACAATAAAGGATCTATGAATTTTTTGACCTGGGCAAAAACTTCTGCTACCCTAGGTAATAGAGCTTCCTTCCAAATGTTGCTGCCTGGGGCAGTAGAAGCGCTAAAAAATTGTAAATAAATGTCGCTGTCATATGAATTTGCCATTTGGCACCCATTCAAACCTGATTTTTGCACCTCTTGAAGTTGCCACCCAGGACAAATGCCCTGCTTTGAACCCTCCCCTTCTTTCCTTAGAGATTCAGCCTTGTGTGGATGAGCCTTGGATGATATTGGTAGAAGGAAGTGGAATAGTGTGCGGTCAAGAAGAAATGGTGGTGACTATAAACTTGCAGCTGATTTAAGATGCAAGGGAATAGGTAAATTTCTTTTCTTGTATAAGAGACCCAGAGACTGCTGAACAATTTACTCAGCAACGTAAAGAATTTAAATCAAAGATACATCGAGTAAAGAAGTAGATGCAGAAGAAACTGCCTCTGATGTGTTTGCTAAATCATCACTATTCACTAAGAACAATTTATGGCAACAAATGTTTCATTTGTTTATCTTTACTTGAAATTTTTTTTATCAACAGTCTTTAATTATGAAATATAATCCATTTAAATACTTCAATGGAATCTGCTCTTAGATAAGAAGTTTAATGTCTTGTGAAATCATTTTCAATTGAAGGTGATAAGATATTTGGACAGAAAAAGCAAATAGCTATCATAACATAAAAGAAATTGTTCTCATTATTTACTAAATCATTGATGAGGAAGAATATATAGAAATTGTATTTATATTTTTGGTATGAAATGAATGACAGCCAGTTTTGCTATGCATATAGATATTATTAACATATAATTAAATAAAATTGCTGGTGACCCAAAATGGCACAAATACATCACAAATAAAGAGCTTCTTCACGTATGTAGAGTAATCTAGAATGTGGAAGTAGATCCTGATGGATATTGAGAGGGAGACTTTAGGGTTGGGAACAAAGTAGTAGAAATATGCAGAAGTTTAAATATACCAGGTGTTAACTGAAAGAGAGTTTATAAAGGCCATTGGGCAATGAAAATATGAAAGGACAGGAAAAATAACCTATTACTTACCACAGATGAATGTAGGAGGGCCAAAAGAACACAAAACATTAACACACTTTATAATATTTTGTTTTAAAAACTTATTCTTGTTCATAGGACCGGATCATTTGGGTTAGAGGGATGTGTACACATGAGGGCCTACTGCATGACATATAGTATATAAAATAATTAAACAGGGAATTAATAGTGACAAAGAGCAAACCTGAGAATAAATTTATGAGAAACATCACAGCTGATGCAAACAGAAATTTCTATAGCTGTAAGAGGAAAGGAAGGCATTTAGTCAGGTATGGATAAGTATGGAAAAGAAGGTGGAGAGAATGTGAAAATTGTTGAGATACTGAGAAACTGGTTTGGTAAGGCTATTATGGATTATCACAAATGGAAAATTAACTGAGGAGAATCATTACCATGTTAGTGAAAATAGAGGCACACTGAGAAATTATATATACAGTCACAAGGTGTTAAAAGAAATCAAGAAGTATTTCTTTGATTTTTTAAAATTCTGAAGTTGAATACCAAATTATTTATAAGAAGGGATTAAATGTTCATGTTTCATATTTTATGTCTATGGTTTGATATTAAGGAAAAAGGAAACTGCTTTTAGACAATAGAAGTAACAAAGGATACAGAAAATGACTCATCACTCATTAACGTTGAAGGCTGTGTTGAGTGAAAAACATATGGGATGAGCAAAAACATATGGAATATTTTGGTTTTACTCCTTATTCATGGTATAGAGACTGAGTCATATCGTTCAGGAGGTGTGAACATGCTGAAGTTTACCACATGGAGTATGAACACCTCCCAAACCATATGACTCAGTCCCTGCAGCATGTCTATGTTTTGGCTTCATTTAGGAAATGATGTCACATTATTTCTCCCCTGCAAATCAGGGTATTTCTACAAACAACTGCTTAAAAATAAAAGCAACTTACAGATTTGTTAGAGCATTGGCTTAAAAATCAAATGCTTTAAAGAAACATTAAGAAGCTTGGAAACAAAACTAATTCAATGACTATGTCATACAGGTTTGCTATGAGAGAGGAAGGGAATATTTTATGTTTTAACCTATCACAAATGACACGAGATTTCTTGAATTCATAGGTGTGAAAAACAAAGCTGTTAAATGTGTGACCAAACCACCATTCTTAATAAATACCAATGTCAAATGACCGTGGAAGACTAGATAAGGAAAATTAAGCATAAATTAACATGTGTGTCACATTTTGTTTAACCATAATTACTTTTTTGTCAGAATCTAGCCATCACACTAGTTCATTGTTTTTCTGCCTATAGGTCACGGGACCGCCATGTGGGTTGCTGAGTCTTGCTAGGGGGTCATGTCGCAAGAGTTGTAGGTTTAATACAATAAAAATCAAATACAGGAGTTGGAGAGGGTGCAAACAAGGGCTGCTAGATTTGTTTCTGGAAATTATCGCAGAATGCAATCAGTGACGTATATGATAAAGGAGCTGGAATGGGATTCATTGCAAGACAGGAGGAGAATGAGGAGGGTCATGGGAGTGTACAGGGCATATACTGGTGATGAGACATGGAAAGATATTGCAATAGGTATGAAAAGTAGTGCATGGAAGGGAAAAGATGACCATGACCACAAGCTGGCACTCGATTTCAGGCACAAGGGTGTGGGAAGATTCTCTTTTTTAGGTAAGGGTGTCAGGGATTGGAATGAGTTACCAAGAAAATAATGAATAATTTACCGAAAACTTTGAAAGAATTTAAAGATAAAATTTGTAGAGGGCAAATGTAAGTGGGTGCAGGATAGGCGGAAGATGGGTGTGTAGGGAAATTACCACCGGAGCCTGTACTCCACTGCAATTAAATTAAATAAAAAAAAAAAATACAAAATCTTCAGTTAGAAGGCTGTACCTGTTTATTTTTAAATAAATTGTTGAACTGTGGTTGTATTTTGGAGATGCAAAAAACTATTTTTTTTATAATTGGAGCCTATTTCTCTTCTTTCTACCATATTTCGGGTAATTGTCTTTATAGAGTCTATTTTCTTTTTGATTTACTTCCGCCATTCCAACTTGTAGCAGATATTCTAAGAACTCCATTTTATCCTCGCTCGCAGTGAAGCTAGTCCATACTTGCTGGTGTACCTTGACAACTGATTGGAGTGAACAAAAGAAACTGTTTCTATGTGGCTTCTGTCCCACCTTGCTTTTGCACTGCCACCATGGCAAAGAAAATATCACTGCCGGCAGAATGCCTGTGACTACGTTGCACAACATTTGATTTCTCGTTCAGTAGCTATAGTCTCAATAGAAAGTAAATTAAACATGTAGTTTTTGAAATCACTGAAAAAGTTTTGACATGGAAGTTCACCAAAGTTTTTTTTATGGACATGGGGGGTCGTCAAAATGTTTTTACTTGGCAAGGGATCACATATTTAAAAATGTTGAAAAATACGGTTCTAGGTAAATGCCAGGATGATTCCTCTAAAAGTCCAATGACTAATTCATTCCATTCCTTATTCCAAACCCTCTTCCAGCTCTCCAGTGAAGTAGGTCCCTTGTTTTAAAGTGTAAAATTATGTTTAGTTGTTGAATATTTTCATTGAGATATTGGTTAATATCACTGTTGCCAATCATCAGATGGTGGTTTTTGGATTTAGTGACATGTCAACAGTGGGCCTAATGATACTGGATAATAGGGACTTGGATTTAAATTGATCCTCATTCAAGAACTGTTAGGATATCATGGCAAACCATCCCTTATTTAGAAAAACTTATATCAAAACCCAAAACCTATATCGCCAATCCATCTCCTGTTCCTTCCTATTTTGAACACATGTAGTCTGTTGTCTATAGCAGAATAACATCTCAAAATTCTGTTAAAAATTTGACCTACTATTACATAACTAACATCGTTGATATAATTCTGTTACAAAGCTATTATGAATCCCAAAAACTGACATTTACAATATTATTTATGGTTTGATGAGTGTACATTCCCTCTATCCAAGAACTGAACTTCTTTTTCCTGAGATATGTTTCTCATTTAGCTATTGATATTTAGCTTTATTTACAATGCTAAATTTCATCTTGTACATCTGGATAATAGTTGTTCCATACCTCGGATTCAACAATGGTCTGCTCTGTCTTGTCACATAGCTGTGTTAACAGAGGTATGTATCATTAATTGTATTGTTAAACACTATACAATATGACTGAATTTTCGAATTTAGGGTATTATCGTGTGTATTCTTCCATTTTTTTCTTACAGGGAATTTTTTAATTTATTTTTTGAAAATGTTTCTGATAACATTCTTTCTTCAGCGCTATTTAATTTTACTTTTTCAATAAAATAACTTGTTTGCTTATTCCACAACATCTGATCCACATTTGAGGGAAGTCTTATTCTTTTTATTTATGCAGCACTTAATGTCATTGTCTTGTTTTTATTTATACTTTGTCACATTCCTTTCACAAAATTCTTTTAGCCAATTCAATTATTTCTTTAGATCCTAATGTCTTACTGATTTCTTTAAAAAAAATTTGAGCACCCAAATTATTCTTCCATTCCATTGTATGCTCTACATATGACATCAGCATAAGTAATGACAGATGACCACCTCACATGTTCCTGTTTTAACTCATACCTGACTCTCATTATTCTCTCTTTTAATATAACCACGCAAACCTTAATTTCAGTTAATTTATTTTAATTGTAGTTGAGAACATGCTTCAGTGGCAGATGCTCATTTCTAATTTCATGGATAAGCTTGTTCTCTGATTTATACCCTCCAATTTTTGAATCATTGTCCCTAACGGTCTCACCAAACCAGTTACTTAAAATCACTACTTATTTTTCAAATCTTCAGTAAGTTCTCCATCCTTATCCATAAGTGTCTTAACAGCCTCCCTTCCCCTCAGGTTTTTAATACAGCTATAGAAATTTTTAGATGCATCCATCAGTTGTCCCTCTGCACCAATAATCTTCTTCATAAACACAATTTAACCACATTCTTTGATATTATTAATTCCTAATTTAGTTGTTTTGAGTATTCCCTGCTGCCTTGCTGTCTCTTAATTCTGTTATGTTCTCTTCTCACCAACCTTTTTAAACACCTCACCTCCATATTATATAGTCTCTGTACTTTTCTATTTCGAAATAAACATTTCTTCAACCCGTTTTCACTATCTCCTTGAACTGTGCCCCCTTTGGCTCCACTGTACTTGCACCATCCCTCCATTTCCTGAAATATCTATTGAATTTCAAATTATGTGCTTTTTATTGTTTCTATTACCACCTTCAATTCTGGCCACTGGTTTACTGAAGCCTCTAATATCCATCAGACCTGGTTTACGATCACTTATTTCTTCAGTTACTCAACACCCTATAAGGTTATCATTGGGCTTTAGTAGGAAGATACACAATATGTTTTTTCCTATATGTAATTAATTACAATGGAACACTCTGTTGGCTATTTCCCTACACATTCATTTTCCCTCATTACTCTTCCTGCTTACTTTTTCCACGTTCAACTTTAAATTCTTTCAGCATTTTTGGTAAATTATTCATCATTTATCTTGGTAGCTTATTCTAATCCTTGACTGCCTTACCTATGAAAGAAATTCTTCCCACACTCTGTGCCTGGATTAGAGGTCTGGCTTGTGATCTTTAAACAATGTTTTCCTCTCGTGTTTCTTACTCTTATCTTTTCATGCCAGATTGTCACCTCTTGCATGCAATTTCTTCTCAACACAACTAAAATTGATATGAAATCACTTTCATTTTCCTTTACACTCTGTATTGTATTACTGTAGTTAGTAATTTTGAAACATCTGGTTCCAACTGAAGTTGCAAAGCTTTTCACAATTGTCATCTTGTACTATTTCTGCAGCTAGTAAATAATGTTTTTAGTAATATCTGTCAGAATATCTCTTGTTTTGTAAATTTTTTTTTAGAAAAAAAATCTGTTTGAATAACGTTTAGTTATTTTCTATGCTAAACATTTTAATAAAGAATGATACCTCTTAAGCACTCTTATTGTTTCTTTACATATTATTTTAGTTTGCTCAAGGTTTCAATTTTTAACCTGATCGCTTCTTCTGGCTCAAGGCGGCATATTTATGTGCAAAATATTATTAAGTTTCTAATATTCTTCGCATTATATGGGTTTCTCAGATAATGGTGTAGAACTAGTGTTCATAATGCGTATATCCACATTGAAATAATACTGTCAGGTATAAAGAGACAGCTTATATGCATGATATTACTTTATTGGGTTTAAGGAATGATGTAAAAAGTTGCTTAAGGGAGTATAAAACATTCAAATTAGTATAATATTCTAAACTTTATTTGTTTACAAGCATTTATTAACCATAATGGAGGGATATTAACCTCAGTTAATAGTTACTTTGTCAGTACACATTGGTAAATAACAGTTAGGTATATAGAAAGTGTTTTGATTCATTGTATACTCCAATAGAAGTTGGCACTGGGAGTATGTAAATTACTGTCCCAGAACATATCTATCCCACAAGGCAGTGTAAAGGGATATTTAGGAATTGCAGTCAAAGTGGGACAAATGTTTGGTCACTTAGTGGAGACAGTATGTGGCTAGGCAGCTGCAGCAGCCATCCAGTCTCCAACTACTTCTTGGTAGTTGTTAGTCCAGGTCAGCAGCTCCTCTGTGGTAGATGTGAGGCTGAGGGTGTCATTTGCACTCAAGCCAATGACTTCTGCTAACTGCAATACCTACAACACAACACAGTATTCCTTCAGACATGTTACAGTGCCCTGAAAATAAATCGTTTGCTATGTTATTCAACAAACATCTTTCATTTTTGAAATTGTGAAACAATTTGTGATTTAGGAATTTATCATACCCTGTGGAAAGTTCACACTTCAATAATTTTAGGTGCACAATAGACCTTAACATAATACAATATATATTTTGTTGTTTGCTGTGACACTATTCCATTCATTATAATGACCTGGTCATAGCATGTGTTGTTTAACACTTCATCCATGTTGGGTCTTAACCAAATAGTGTGTTACCATCTGATATACCAAATTAACAGCTTAACAGAAAATCTGCAGAGCAACAAGTGCCCCTGATAGTTGTTGTAAAATCTTTGCTGCAAGCATATCTACTGTACCTAAATAAAAAGTTTTTTTTTTTTTTTACAATCTAGTATATGATACACATCTAACATGCATAAAAAGAACATTTGCAACAAGTTATAAATTGAACTGAACCTCCAAAGAGAAAACAAAAAACGATGCAAGAATTTGTATACAGATATAGATCTTGTGCTTTGGTTTGTATTTACTTTGTTGGTGTTCCATATCAAACTTTATATAAAGTAAACAACTTTGAAACTAATGTATCTTTCTAGAATCTTATTGATTTTTTAGTTTTTGACTTCAAAATTTGCCTGTGATGCTTGGTAAATCATGATTTTTTTTTTCATTGTGACGAATATACAACAACTGAAAAATGAGAAGTAGTTGTGCTCAGGGCACAATAGCATGTTGTGCATCTACTGTTTTGTGGACTATAAGACAGTTACAAATTCTGTAGAGCTTGTTTCATGATTGTTTGGTTGTTTGGAAAGGAATTTGGAGTTGCCTGAGTCAATTTCTTTGTTGTACCTCTAAAAAACTTGCATAAAGAAGTATATATATATATATATATATATATATATATATATATATACTCCTTAGCGGTTCCCCCAACCTCCCCTACTATTCGGTGAGTCATTAGGTAACGTTCATTGTGTACACACGTTCCGAGCCTAATGGCCCGTTTTTCTACTAGTGAACAAGGCAGATGCCGAAATATTGTGTAGTTGTTTGTCAACATAAGTGTTCACTCTCATCGCAGTCGTCATTTTTGGTATGTGGTGGGTTAATTTCTCTTTCTTTTCTTTTATATATATATATATATATATATATATATATAATTAAGGAAGGATAGGGAAATATGACCCAGCACTTACCACAGATGAAGGCGGCTGGGACGACGAACAAAAAACAAACACAAGAGAAGTGCAATATTTCGGCCTACAGCAGCCTTAAACGTGCAGAAGGTGAAGCCCCAGGCGGCGTCACATGTGTACACATAGACAGCCGACTGGTGAATGGCGTCTCAGGCACGGATGGTAGTTTAGGTGGTGGGAGGGGGGGGGGGGTAAGCTCAAATATTAGATCGATAATCGATACTGATAACGATATGTTATTATTGAAAGAGATGAAAAATAACTGGGTGGGGATATATATATATATATAACTATAATTGAAAAGTAAAATAAATGTAAGTAGCATGGAAAATAGTAAATACAGAACTAAAAAAAAAAAAAAAAAAAAAAAATATAAATGGTATAGATAATAAGTGCTAGATAATAAGTGCTATACCATTTATATATATATTTTTTTTTAGTTCTGTATTTACTATTTTCCATGCTACTTACATTTATTTTACTTTTCAATTATAGTTATATATATATATATCCCCACCCAGTTATTTTTCATCTCTTTCAATAATAACATATCGTTATCAGTATCGATTATCGATCTAATATTTGAGCTTACTCCCCCCCCCTCCCACCACCTAAACTACCATCCGTGCCTGAGACGCCATTCACCAGTCGGCTGTCTATGTGTACACATGTGACGCCGCCTGGGGCTTCACCTTCTGCACGTTTAAGGCTGCTGTAGGCCGAAATATTGCACTTCTCTTGTGTTTGTTTTTTGTTCGTCGTCCCAGCCGCCTTCATCTGTGGTAAGTGCTGGGTCATATTTCCCTATCCTTCCTTAATTTTATTGCCTTAAAGCTTTTTCCTGCTCATTGTTATTATATATATATATTTACTGTTTCTTTGAGTCACATTCAGAAAAGGAGTCAACTGTAGATGATTTATTAATGTCACTAATATTGTACCATTTCAAACTGCTCATATGAATATTATTTATAGCATATAATCACGTACATCTCTTCTTTTGATTTCTTTGACTGAATTTTTAAACACTTAAGTATATTTCTGTAAGTTAGTAGCACTTTGAGAATGACTCACCTGATCAGCTTGTTCCTGTGTTGTCACGTAAGAGGCCAGGCCACTAACGATAGTACTTAGATTTCTGAAACAAATTGCACCAGCATATTATCAGCACTATTATTCGCTCTAGTGAAATCATTGTAAATCATTAAGTTTCTAAATTTGTGATTTTTAATTTTAGGTTAACTCGTACAATCCCTTTCCCCATGCAATGAAATTTATTTTAATTCAATGTATTGGAAATGATTGGTTAATACAATACACAACATAAATATAAGAAGGTCGTGGTTTGTGACCACTTGCCGTGGACTTTATAAAAGCGTCACAGAATTGAAACAAAAATTTGGATGGAAATCTCATTTAGACAGGCAGTGTAGTTTCTCCATAAATGTATTGAGTATCATGCTGATGACTTCTCTTATTTCCAAATGCAGTAAAATACTACTCCCAACAATGTACTGAGTCTCAATGATAGGACAGATAAGATGATGCAAATGAGGTGCAATACTCATGCCTACAACAAGTCTTCCTTCCCTAGTGCAATTAGGGAATGAAATGAATAGAAATAAGAAAAGTATTGGTGCTAAACACACTCTGCCATCCACAACAGCTCTTGTATGCTGCACAGTATATAGATATATATGTAGGCATTTCATAAATCTAAGATTTGTTTAACACATTATTACAAAATAATTTTCCTGATATAAAGTTTAATTATCATAATTAGTATGTTTCAATCTTTTAATTTTTTACAGTTTTCCTCCCCCCCTTTTTTTTAAAACTGATTAAATCTGCATGTCTCAATTGTTCATCTAACCCCAGCTTCAAACCTCTGCCGTGGTAGGCGTCGGGGACTCTCAAGTTGCAACAGTTTCTTAATCAACAGATCAGTTACCTACCCTCACTAGTAACTTGTGTCAAGTGGATTACATGACTGAAACCATTTTTATTATACCACAGGGTCTTTAAACTGTGGATGTCTCATGCCATACAAATTTCTGTCAAACTACCAGGACTGATTGTGAAAGCTCTGCACACATTTTGCTATGTTAGTTGCAGGTAGTAACTTTGTTACCTCAGGTGCCAAATCATTACTCACTATTGATATAATAAAGTCACACCACTATTTGCAACTTGATAAAAGTTATTCACTTTTAGGCAATGTAATAATTGTTTTAAAAAATATCTCATTGCTCTTCTTTCTACAAACTTCGTTTTCTTTCTGCGGCTTCCATTATGTAACGAACAGCAACTTGTGGATTTCTTAATTTAATATGCCCCACATTCTAATAACCCTTACCAAGAAGACAAAGGTGTTTTAGAAAATCTATCTGGAATTACGATAAAACTAGCAAATTCTTCAAGAAAGTCACTTTTCAGTTAATGCCTCATTTGAGCGTTGCTTATCAGTAAGTTAACTATTTATTTGTTTGTGACTGGCACAATTTGATTTATCCCACTTTTCTCACTTTTCGTATCTTCAAGAGTGATAGTAGTACTGGTTCATAATGGAGAGGTTACAAATAGGGTTGAAAATTATAGGCCAATTAGTTTGACATCAGTGATAGACAAAATGATGGAGAGATTGATATGCAACTATATCAGAAATGTCTGTAAGGAAAGAAACTGGTTTTCAGATTGACAACATGGCTTTAGGCAAGGATATTAATGTGAATCTGAGACAGTGGGCTATATGCAAGATATTTCAGATGAATTGGACAATGGAGGCCAAGTTGATAGTGCAGCACCAGATCTTTCTAAGGCGTTTGACGGAGTGAGCTATGAAATGGTTTTAAATAAACTGAAATCTATTGGACTGGATGATAAAGTTACTTGTTGGGTAGAGGAATTCTTAAAAGCCAGAAAGCAAAGTGTTAGAGTAGGAAATACATTTACAAAAGAGGTGGAAGTAAATATGGGAGTGCCACAGGGTAGTGTAGTTGCTGTTCATAATTCTAATGAATAACTTTCTGATGGGTTACGGTCAGAGTCTAGGTATTTTGCAGATTATATAATGGTATACAATAGGATCAAAACATGTGAGGACTGAACAGATGCAGGATGACCTGGATTGAATATCTAAATGGATAGGTCAGCATGGAATGAAGATAAATGCCAACAAGAGTCAGCTTATTAGGTACACAGATAAAAAACTAAAGGTTAATTATGATCATAGGGTGGCAGCAGAATTGCTTGTTGAAAGCTTGAAGTGTAAATATCTTGGCACAACATTTGATAACAAACTCAATTGGACAGAGCACATTGGACAGGTAGTAGATAAAGGTTAAAAAATCCTTCATTTACTGGAGATGGGGATGAGAGGATGTACCAGAGAAGTTAGGGAGTTGGTAAGACCATTGGCTGAATATGATGGTGCAGTTTGGGACCAACATTTTGGTTATTAAATACAGGAGTTGGAAGGTGTGCAAAGAACAGCAGCTAGATTTGTTTGTGGAAATAATTGCAGGACCCAGTCAGTAACTGATATGATAAAGGAGCTGGATTGGGACTCATTGGAATGAAGGAGGAGGGTGAAGTGAGTGCTGGAAGTGTACAGGGAATATGTTGGTGATGGAGCTTGGAGGGATATTGGTCAAAGAATTAGGAATAATGCATGGAAAGGGAAAAGCGACCATGACCACAAGCTTGCACTTAATTTCATGCATAAGGCAGTGGGAAAATTTTCTTTTGTTGGTAAGGGTGTCAGGGATTGGAATAAATTACCAAGTGTAGTAATGAATAATTTTCCAAAAACGCTAAAGGAATTTAGAATTAAAATCTGTAAATCATAATAGTAAATGGGGGAGGGATTTAACATTCCAATTATAAAAGATTTAAAAAAAAATGCATATAAAAAAGTGGTAAATGGATGACCAGGAGAATTGCCACCGCAGTGTTAGCTCCATTGCAATTAAATTATTATTAATAATGATAATAATAGAGTGCAGCCGAGAGTATTTGTTCTGAACTCACTCGTTGCCACTGCCGGCGTTGTTGGTGACATAGTTGACTGCTGCCTGGAAGCCTGCCACAGGGTTGCGGTAGACTGCAGAGTACACCGCGGAGTAATCCTGCGCACGGATGTCGGTGCTGCCATCAGACGTGCGAGACAGGTAGCTGCAACACAAAAAACAATATCAAGCTCCACGTGTATGGCGCGTAAAGGACGTGATTACTAGTATTTCTATGGTTATGGTATCACAGAAACAGTCCTCATAATTTGGTCATGTCCGTTCGTTTTTATTGTCACAGGTTCGGAATTCATCTTCGTTTGCATAGTTTGTCACAAATTTTCAGAAGGATATGCTTTTTTTCGTTCGCAAAACAGGTCTGTAACTAAACAATAAAAATAAGAATGGAACCGCACAATACATGTTGTGAAGGTAATCAAAATTGCACGTTGTTACTTAGTTTTCGTTAGGAACAAAAAAAACCATAAGCGGCGTGGTAGGCAGCGGCGTCAGAAGCATTTCAAAATTGCAGCGTTTAGGTGACGTCACAGCATGATTCTCTCAACTGAATCTTGGAGCGCTAGCGTCGCGACTAGCGTGTACTTCACCAAAGTTTCTGTTGGCCATGTACAATCTCTATCATATATAATATCTCTGAAGAATATAGTATTTGTGGTAAATATATTAACCGTTTGATATATTTCCCTTTTTACACAATCAGAAAGTTCAATATGATGTCTGTGTTGGTCATAGTTCACTTCATGCTCGAGGATTGTTACACTTAATTACAGTAATATATTTCTCGTATATGAGTGCGTGGGAAATTGAAGCCATTATATGGTCATTTTGTTTTTAAAGATTGCAGGAGACTGTATTATCTAATGTGTTGCCGATGCTGAACGATCTTACAGTACAAGATATTGAAGTATATAGTTGAAAAACAATTTCGTGGCGGAAAAAGAAAGACACTGACTATGAAAGACTGTTACCCAATGCACCAGTAGTTTTATAGTTACGATGAAACGTTTATGCCAAAGGTGTAGATAATTGTTCAGTTATTTTATCATAAGTGTAAACAGTGAAGTATAATTTATCTGTGTGCTTCAGTGAATTTGCCTTAAGTTTATGCTACCTTTTGTTTGAAAAAACATTTTCAAAATTCTTTGTTGCCAGCTGGAAGCAGATTCACATTGCTGGTCTAAACTGCAATGTAAAGGATGACAATAAAATAAAAGAATATCAAATTGTATATATTGGGATCCGAAAAACTTCAACAGTGTGACTTTATCTTGCTTTTAATTTTTAAGTCATATGATGGAAACATCTGAAAAAAAATCAAACTAATGAAACTGAAATTCGATGTTAGGAAACATTTCCTGTTACATGCTTACATATTTTGATGTACAACATAATAGGAGTGTTTTACCTTTTTCCGCCGTAATTTTTTACTATAGTGAGTCTGCAATCAACGAACTTTGTAAGTAAGAATTTTTTTAAAAAAAGCAGGAAATATTATTACAGCGAATGAAGGGAATTTGCCAGTGTAGCCTTTGCAGTGACTCACCTCTCTAGGATATTAACATCGTTGGAGCAGCCGAGTGCAGCGAGGACTATTGTCTGCTCGGAGGCGACGTTGGTCTGCAGGTAGTGGTTCCACAGAGTATTCCACTCGGTCTCACCGCCCACCCGGACGCCGTTGCAGTAGACGACGCTGCGTACGTCAGCCGCGATGCTGCAACAGGTGGAAACACCGCATACAGTCAGTGGACAGCCACGACAGATCGTTCAGAGACTAGCTCACCCGCCTCTATGTACTGATGCGCGTGTATACAAGCCTCCAACTGCAGCAAGTTAAATTCAGACATTGTGGCCCGATATGATCCTGATTTAGTAAATACGTCAATAATAATATGATCAGCCATACTCCGTAATTCTACCTGATAAAGGAGACCCACAGCTTAACGTGGATTCCGAACCACTGAACCGTTCTGGCGTACTTCACATTACAATTCAAGCTGTGATACAGGTGGAGGTTGGGTTAAGGACTCTGATTATCCCAGCTGAGAGCAGAATTCGAACCGGGCACCTTTCGATCCCCTATCAGACGCTTTTACAACTGAGCCGCCAGACCTCTGCAGCATCAAATGAAGCACCATAATGAGGAAAAAAAAAAAAAACAGTCAAAATCCATTCAGCTGTTTTCATGATGATTGGTTAAACAAATATGACTTTTCGTCTAAAGACATGGGCTACATTAGATTTTAATTCAGATCTCAAGCTATCAAAATTGAAAAACTCATCCAAAATACTTATAAATACTTAGAATTATGCTACACGTTTGTCTCAACCAAACTAAACACCAGCACATTCCACTATAATGAAAGTAGTCATTTCACTGGCGTTTGAGGAGACTGGGTAATATGGAACTACAGAATTACATTATTAAATCTTGAGGAGCTTTATTGCAAAACTACACTCTAACTGTAAATTATCTGAATAAATCTCTGTCTTCTTTCAAAGTTTCAAGTCTTTTTGAAGCAGCCTCTGATTCATAACAACCATTGGAGACAAAATCTCGTTCATTCATCTTAGGAAATGCTTTTCTGTGGACTGTATCGGAATGGATTTCTTTAAAGCATAATTGCTCATATTTCACTCATATAATCAAGTTGGAACATAATTATCTTCGAAAATTTTTGGTTTTATTTCGATATGTCTTCTCTAATGTCAATTTTAAACACTCCTTGAAAACTATTATTGAATGTTCAATTGAATATGTTGACTTTGGCTGCAGACAACTTAAATCTTTTGTGATTTAAAATTTAGGCCTACGTCCTTAATGATAGACGCATCGTCTACGTACTACTTAAGGCCTAAATCGTCAAAGGATGTCCGCGATTACAAGGATTTGGACTCTGAAATTGAGAAAGCTGTTTCTTGTGCCAATGCTTAGGATACTGGGTGTCTAGATCCTATTAAAGGGTGCATGAATTCTTTAGAGCTTCGGCACATGGTGCCATGGTTGCAAAGTGAAAGTTTTCCCACGGGTGATGGGATGGACTGCACAAAAGCACTGCATTAAACAGCCTTGTCACTTTGGTAGCGACATTGCTGGATGGTAACATAAAATTTGTGGAATACGGTGCGAGACACGTCTTGGAGTTATATGACATTATTAGAACTAGTGGCCGTGTTTCATCTTCCTGTGCACCAGTGACATGCTTGTTTAAGTGTATTGACGAAGGAAGTTGACAGTTTGATTATCTAAGCAACACCCTCTGGTGTTGACTTGGTTTGAAGCAGGTATTGAGAGATGCAGAAAGTTAGGAGGTGGTAGACGGAATATGGAACCTACAAGTGTACTGCTGGAAGTCCCCTGTTGTGAAGAAATTGCTTAGATCAATGACAGCCGTCACATCACATTTCAAATCACCGCTCATGGTGTGATGAGTTACATTCGTTTGTTGGCAAGCAGTTTTTTGCCCTTAAAACTAAAAGATTTTTAGATATCAATGCCGAGGTTTTTATTTTGTTAATTGTCAAAATAAATTTGATATTTTATCTTTCACATTTAAATAAATTTTTCCTTATGTTATTTAACTATGAACCCCTTACGATAATCAATTCAGTGTTTAATCATGTGACACAATTAAATTAAATTGGGATGTGGAACACCCTCCGGTGACTATTTCAAAATCATCTAATTAGACGTCTCTTAGTATTTCGCTTCTTCTTCTTTTTGTTATGGCCAGCTAGGGACCAAGTGCCAATATCAATTCCTGTCCTGTTATTTTTATTTCTTCCTTTCCAGTACTCCTTCATTATTGTACCGTGCTTTCTCTTTCTCTCTTCAGACCATTTTACACTCCTCTCTACCTTGGAGTCCTGCCATATACGACATCTGCTTTAAAATATTTTGTTTTTCCATAGCGTCCTGTTCACTGATATTATTACGTTTTAAATCTTTCTTAATCTCTTGAATCCAGGTTTTAGTTGATTTAATCTCCTAAAAATAATTGAATATCTTTTTTGTTAGCTTGGTGTCATCCATACGATAGATGTGTCCAAAAAATAGCATTCTCCTTTTTCTGATTGATTCTGTTATTTTCTTATTTCCTTAATAATTCTTAGCATCCATTGTGTTGTTTATTATCATATATACTTTCAGTGTTAAATGTTTCTTTTTGCGATACATGACTTTGAATTTTAAGTTCCTTTTGTGTCTTTGATAAATTATTCATCAATTCCTTTGGTTACTTATTCTAATCCCTGACACCCTTAACCACAAGAGGAAAATTTTCCCAATACCTTATCCATAAAATCTAGCGCCAGCTTGTGGTTATGGTCATATTTTCCCTTCCATGCACTACTCCTAATTCTTTGACCAATATTCTCACAAGAACCATTACCAACATATGCCTTGTACACATTCATCTCTCTCATCAATCTCTTCCTGTCTTCCAATGACTCCGATTCCAGCTCATTTATCGTAATAGTTACTGAGTGGGTCTTGCGGTAATTTCTACAAAGAAATCTAGCTGCTATCCTTTGCACATCTTCCAACTCGAACTAACAAATCTGGCCCGCAGAAAGTTTAAATTCAGCGACGAATAAGATGAGGAAGACATTTAGCAATAAAATCTATTCGGACCGTTTCCTGAACAAAATTAAAAAAACATTGCCCTATTGTACTTATGATTGGATCCTGTACAAGACACGTGGATTAATATTCCCAACTATGTTGGTGACGGCCTTACATGCGCCCCACTAGATGCCGAGGGAAGAGTAAACAGGTACTAGTCACCACTCAAATGGAGTTAATTCTTAGTTCAATGGTTATAACTCTTAAAGCTGAACACTTTTACTATGTAAGTACTTACCTGCTGGTGCCATCTCCTGGCAGTGTGGAGAAGAGCTGAGAGGCGGTGTCCCTGCAGGAGGTCTGACCCAGGTCACACTCCCAGGTTAGCACCAGGTTGATCAGCAGACGGTCAGTGTGGGACAGGTCATCAGACACCTCAAAGGTAGAGAACCTCTGGTACAGCGGATCCAGGATCGTCAGTAAATACGCCTGTTACAATACAGAAGTGTCAAACAAAGAGCTTGGGTAACGTCTTAACATATTTCAAGCATCATTGAAGCAGAATAGATGGTATGAATTCCTACTTCATGGGGAACTTTCACAACATTGCTTGGATCAGTGGCGTAACTATAGGGTGGTAGGATGGGCAAAATTCTACAAAATTCTACGGGCTCCCAGCCAGAAGAGGCCCCCCGGTCCCCACCTGGAGTGGCCCCGGCCCGAGGTCTGATATAGGCCTGCTGCGCTTTTCAACAACCCCCGCCAGGGGCAGTAGTAGAGCTAAAGAAAATAAGTCACCCAAAAATTGGGTGTCCCGGCTACACCCCCTCCACCCTCTCTAGATCCGCCCCAATCCTATGAATTTTCCAAGAGCCTGAATCCACTGGCTTGGATTATCTACCTGCCCTCACCTTCCAGGTGAAAAAAAATATTATTTTTAGGCACTCTATTTGGAGCAGAACTATGTTTGATACACATGCAATGTTTCAACGAAAGAAAATATACCACTAACTTTTTCAATATTATAACGAAATAAATGTTAACCCTTCCTTTCAAGCAACGGTAATACTGTCGAAGGGTATTTTTTTTATGGTTCCGTGCCCCATGAATGAAAGATTAAACTCTTGTTATGGTTTTGTGTTCGGATGAATTTCCGGAGAAGCTGAATCGTTACATACATAAGTTTAGTCTACATGGGCAAATAACATTTTAACCATTCTTATTTATGGATTTCCTACTAAAGATATTTTGAATGCGGATGAATCTGGATTATTTTTAAATTGATGTATGAAAAGTCACCATTTCATAACACATAGAAGAATCAGGGACGGAAATTGTACACAGGATTGCAAATGTCTCCAGCTGACTCCGTATATTTTAAGTACGTGTAGTAATTTCTCTGCAGTTATGATGCACAACACAAAGCATAGATGACAGGAGATAAGTTTGTTGCATGGCTGAAAGAGTTAAAAAACAATACTTAAAAAAAAATACTCCTCCAACATGTCGAGGTCATTAGAGGATAAAGAGGACTAATTACGGAGCTGAAAGGAATTCGGGCAGAGGCAAGGAACCAACGAGGCATTCGCTTCCAGTGATTTCTAAAACTGATGTGGATTTGAACCCATGTGCTCCCTAATGCTCTCCCACCATGCCCCAAACAACATCATGATACAATAAAAAGTACTTATAATTGAATTTGCGGAAAATTGACCAGCGCGTCTAAAAACGATTCTTTAGACAATGTACAGGCCGAAATTTCGCCATCAAGTACAACAAATTTCCTTCGTCCGCTGGATCAAGGAATAATCAAAGTAAAAAAAACAAAGTTATCGGCTTCGGGTAGTGCAGCGATACTTAAAATCCATGAAAATCTTAAATAATAATAAAAAAAGTGTTAGCATTTTGGAAGTCCTTGCATTTCTGGGATTCGAATCCAAGGAAGCGATAATTTCTTCGGCTAATTTAACATAGAACATACACATGTGTAATGCAATGTATAAATCATACCAACTTTAAATAAAAAGGGAAAAAGTCAGCTTAAGCTGAAAGCTATCGACTTTTAGCTCCTACAAGAAACTAGTGAAAATATAGTGACGGATAAACTAGCCCCAACCGTTAAAGCCAGAAGTTAAATACGCAATGAACAGACCGGCTTCAGGAAACAAAAACAAAATGGACCAAGTAATTAACAGTCGAGTATGTGAAGAGTAGATACCATAGGGAAATATTTAATCAGTCTTAGTCCATCTCAAAGAAACTTTACAGTGTGTCGCTGTACGCTTCAGGATTAAATATTTTCTTGGCCAAGGATTAATAAGATACATCTTTGCCAATTGAACCACCCGCTAGCAGCTAAACGGCGTAGTCTAATAACAGAGTCAATCAATTTCCAACGTTCAAACCTACATCGCTTGTCTTGACGTAGACGCCTAAGTGCAAGAAATGTAAAATGCTGGTCTGGAAGGCAGTTTCTTAGCTGGAAACAAACGTTGATAACGCGAAGTTTGGAGTTTCCCTCGAAGCTAATGGAAGAAAGAATTAATTCCGAGGGAGCTTGTACACCCTCGTTTGGAAGAGTCTACTGTGCAAAAATCTCCTACATTGGAAATCGTGAAAACGAGATGGTGTATAGCGAGAGTCAATTCCTGCATGGGATTACAGATAAGAACTTCAACGATTTTGGGCTAGATCAGCTTATATCCAGATAGTTAATTAGTTTGTTTCGTGTCTATCGTTATGGTTAGGTACATATGACTTCTGATTTGATCTTGCAACATTTAGTAATAGCACTCGTTCCAGGGAGGTTTCTTAAATAATTTTGATTAAACAGAGTATCATAGACGCGCAAACATAAGCAATTCGTAATGTTAGTGTAACTTTCGCCGCTAAAGCTTAGTTTTATCAACCGGTGAGTTGGGTCGCTTTTCCATGGAAGTTCGTGAACTTCAGTCATTTATGAGGTATACCCGTTGATAAGTTGATTTTCCTGACTACGCCCAAGCTGGAAAGAACCCAATTGTTGGCGTTCGCAAGCAAGCTGTAGCAACTGTGCCATATCACTACGTTGATAATGTCCAAGCACTATGAACACACATGGAAATTGGATGAAAGTATTAAATCGATAAATAGAGTTATTTTCTTGTCTGATGAATGTATAAATCTAAAAATTTGAATTTTCAACCTTGAAGAGTTTCTTACGTTTGAGTAAATGAAATTCCATCCTACCTGGAAGTTAGCATACTGGTCTCCTCCGTAGAGTCTTCGGCCTACAAAGGACAAGGCTGGGAGGACAGATGCCCAGGGTATGTAGTCCTGCTGGTTTGGCAGGTAGAGTGTGAGGTCTAGCGCGGTCGTGTAGTCGAGCTGTCCTGCTCGAGCCAGCCAGAAGGCGTCGTTCAGCAGCTGTGCCTGTGTCAGTGGTGGCAGCACTGAGGAGTCAGCCTGCAGCAGCGCTATCAGCTCCGCCCAGCCCTCCGCGTCGTACTGCACGCGGTAGAAACCTGTCGTCAAGAAGGGAAGGGTATACTATCACATTCCATCCCAGAAACTTACTGATGCACATTGTTAAAAGTTCTAAAAAAATGTACAAGTGATTTTGCGTACTTAGATCTTTTAGATTCAACCATTTTATTCATTCGTTCAATTACATAATACAGTTCTACTACTAGAAGTCGCGTTGAATTTACCACTAATTAGTCCAGATAAGATGAAAGAAATAGCACTTCCGGTTCCTTTTCGATAGGATGAATTTATCATATGATTTCCCTAGGACCATGACTGGTTAAAGCATTGATGCCTCATCAGGCCCCCGGGCCCTATCAATACGGCCCGCGATCGCAGGATCGCAATGTGACACAGAAAGATGAATCATGTTTTTTAGAGCTTTTAGACGTCACTCGATTCCTCTACGGAAGATTTATTTGAATCTGGCCCGCCTACACATTCTAAATTTAATATACGGCCCTCTGCAAAATTGAGTTTGCCACCTATGGGTTAAAGACTGCTTGGAGGTCGTTTTGACTGGCACACATGGATCCGAAATAAAACTAACAGCGGTCCCTTTGTATTAGACGCTAATCCTCCGCTTTGTTGTTTCGAAAAGCTTAATTACTTTTGCCTTGGTATTTCAATCACTACTACTCGCGGATTCGGAACTCGCTGTATCTCGAATCACTAGTACGGCAAGCAAGTGTATCTTATTGTCACTTAGCATTCACCCCCAACATCCAGCAGGTGTTCTCAGAAGTATCAAAAAGACGACTTTATTACTTCACAACATATGCATTCTCTTCCTATCCTCAGCACTAAGATTTTTCTTATGTGAAGCTGATTTAGGAAAAGCGTGTGGATTTCGTCAAGAAATCTTTTTTGTGACTCGGTTATGTAATATGACTTCAGGACTGTTAGGTAAACGGATATCTGCCTTGGCTGTTATATCAGACGCATGCCCTCAGGTATAAGTCTTGCTCTTACCTGATCTCTGGTTGTTGAGGACAAACCATCCGTCGCCGGGGATGTCTGGCAGAGTGGTGCTGGTGTCCTGCACGAGCCAGCCCTGAGGACTAGTGTTGTTGAAGTCCTCAGTGGACGTGGCCCAAGTCAACGGCGTGATCCACACGGGACTGTCTGTGGTCGTCTCCACCACCAGGAATCGGGTCTGCGAATGAAAATGACACGGTGAAGACTGTTAGGCCATCGAAGCAATGCCAGGCATAAATACAGGATATCTTGGAACGTGGACCTCTAATCTTTCACTACCATAGAACGTCTAAAGTCTTATGGTATGGGGTGAGGAGGAGGCATATGATGGGGAAACTAACAATCTGCTTTATAGCCTAGACGTACTCGAAGGCTGCAATGTTGCTATTCTATGTTGATTTATCGGATTTAATCATCCATTGACCGATACTCAGGGACAGTAACCGATAAATGGAGGTATGATAGGGTCAAATGGCTCTCAAATGCAACAGAATTACTCCTCAGCTTGTCATCTAAAGAAGTAAAAAGAGGAAGAAAGAGTGAGAAATCCTACTACAAACTCATACAGCTCTAATAACTTCATTTGAGCAAATAATACACAGTTAGATGTGGTTTTTATTGGAGTATGAATGATCTCTATTATTATACTTTATATATTGACATCATGATTATAACAATAAACTCAGATCATACAGGCTAAGAGATATAACAAAACTTTACTGTGTATTTTATCCTACCGGAAAGGTGAGGCTAAAGAAGTACCCGGATTTTCACTTATAAAATCCTACCCGACCGCACAAAGTACCCAGCTACCCAGTAGCTGCCTCTGCCGCGGGATTAGGCTTATGTTGAGGAACCCGCCATTACAACAGAGATGATGAGGCAAGGTACATATTGCCACCCATCAGAGGTGCCCACGGGGAGTGACGCGGACGCGGCGCCCGCCACGAACCAAGCCGAAAACCTGCAAGTGTAGCTTAAACCTGTCTGCTAGTAGTGTGTGGAATACGTAGAAGATGGAAGCTCTCATAAACTTACGGATGAGGAAGGAGATATTTTTTGACGGTTTGCCATCTTTGTCGAGGAATCAATCTAGGTACATGGCAGAAGAGGTAGACCGGGATATAAACAGGTGAATAACCTTAAGTCGAGAAGGAAATATATGGGGGTAATGACACTAGCTTGTTTGTACACAGGAAGATTAGAGGAACGCGAACCTCTAGGATGAGTATGAGAAGAGGAATAAGAGTTTACCTTTTGTTGATTGCGACTTAGATGGAGTGGATGAAGGAATGCGTGGGTGTAATCACCTGTGTGAGTGTGGCTGTGTTGGCGGCTCTGTCCCTGGTGACTGTCACCACGGGGTGTCCGGGGTTGTCGGTCCACGAGTGCAGGATGTCCTCCAGGGTGTTGCTGTTACCTGTGTGAGTGTGGCTGTGTTGTTGACTCTGTCCCTTGTGACTGTCACCACGGGGTGTCCGGGGTTGTCGGTCCACGAGTGCAAGGATGTCCTCCAGGGTGTTGCTGTTACCTGTGTGAGTGTGGCTGTGTTGTTGGCTCTGTCCCTGGTGACTGTCACCACGGGGTGTCCGGGGTTGTCGGTCCACGAGTGCAAGGATGTCCTCCAGGGTGTTGCTGTTACCTGTGTGAGTGTGGCTGTGTTGTTGGCTCTGTCCCTGGTGACTGTCACCACGGGGTGTCCGGGGTTGTCGGTCCACGAGTGCAGGATGTCCTCCAGGGTGTTGCTGTTACCTGTGTGAGTGTGGCTGTGTTGGCGGCTCTGTCCCCTGGTGACTGTCACCACGGGGTGTCCGGGGTTGTCGGTCCACGAGTGCAGGATGTCCTCCAGGGTGTTGCTGTTACCTGTGTGAGTGTGGCTGTGTTGGCGGCTCTGTCCCTTGTGACTGTCACCACGGGGTGTCCGGGGTTGTCGGTCCACGAGTGCAGGATGTCCTCCAGTGTGTTGCTGTTACCTGTGTGAGTGTGGCTGTGTTGTTGACTCTGTCCCTTGTGACTGTCACCACGGGGTGTCCGGGGTTGTCGGTCCACGAGTGCAGGATGTCCTCCAGGGTGTTGCTGTTACCTGTGTGGGTGTGGCTGTGTTGGTGACTCTGTCCCTGGTGACTGTCACCACGGTGTGTCCCGGGTTGTCGGTCCACGAGTGCAGGATGTCCTCCAGGGTGTTGCTGTTACCTGTGTGAGTGTGGCTGTGTTGGCGGCTCTGTCCCTGGTGACTGTCACCACGGGGTGTCCGGGGTTGTCGGTCCACGAGTGCAGGATGTCCTCCAGGGTGTTGCTGTTACCTGTGTGAGTGTGGCTGTGTTGTTGACTCTGTCCCTTGTGACTGTCACCACGGGGTGTCCGGGGTTGTCGGTCCACGAGTGCAAGGATGTCCTCCAGGGTGTTGCTGTTACCTGTGTGAGTGTGGCTGTGTTGTTGGCTCTGTCCCTGGTGACTGTCACCACGGGGTGTCCGGGGTTGTCGGTCCACGAGTGCAGGATGTCCTCCAGGGTGTTGCTGTTACCTGTGTGAGTGTGGCTGTGTTGTTGGCTCTGTCCCTGGTGACTGTCACCACGGGGTGTCCGGGGTTGTCGGTCCACGAGTGCAGGATGTCCTCCAGGGTGTTGCTGTTACCTGTGTGAGTGTGGCTGTGTTGGCGGCTCTGTCCCTGGTGACTGTCACCACGGGGTGTCCGGGGTTGTCGGTCCACGAGTGCAGGATGTCCTCCAGGGTGTTGCTGTTACCTGTGTGGGCGGCTCTGTCCCTTGTGACTGTCACCACGGGGTGTCCGGGGTTGTCGGTCCACGAGTGCAGGATGTCCTCCAGTGTGTTGCTGTTACCTGTGTGAGTGTGGCTGTGTTGTTGACTCTGTCCCTTGTGACTGTCACCACGGGGTGTCCGGGGTTGTCGGTCCACGAGTGCAGGATGTCCTCCAGGGTGTTGCTGTTACCTGTGTGGGTGTGGCTGTGTTGGTGACTCTGTCCCTGGTGACTGTCACCACGGTGTGTCCCGGGTTGTCGGTCCACGAGTGCAGGATGTCCTCCAGGGTGTTGCTGTTACCTGTGTGAGTGTGGCTGTGTTGGCGGCTCTGTCCCTGGTGACTGTCACCACGGGGTATCCCGGGTTGTCGGTCCACGAGTGTAGGATGTCCTCCAGAGTGTTGCTGTTACCTGTGTGGGTGTGACTGTGTTGGTGACTCTGTCCCTGGTGACTGTCACCACGGGGTGTCCGGGGTTGTTGGTCCACGAGTGCAGGATGTCCTCCAGAGTGTTGCTGTTACCTGTGTGGGTGTGGCTGTGTTGGTGACTCTGTCCCTGGTTACTGTCACCACGGGGTGTCCGGGGTTGTTGGTCCACGAGTGCAGGATGTCCTCCAGGGTGTTGCTGTTACCTGTGTGAGTGTGGCTGTGTTGGCGGCTCTGTCCCTGGTGACTGTCACCACGGGGTGTCCCGGGTTGTCGGTCCACGAGTGCAAGGATGTCCTCCAGAGTGTTGCTGTTACCTGTGTGGGTGTGGCTGTGTTGGTGACTCTGTCCCTGGTTACTGTCACCACGGGGTGTCCGGGGTTGTTGGTCCACGAGTGCAGGATGTCCTCCAGGGTGTTGCTGTTACCTGTGTGAGTGTGGCTGTGTTGGCGGCTCTGTCCCTGGTGACTGTCACCACGGGGTGTCCGGGGTTGTTGGTCCACGAGTGCAGGATGTCCTCCAGGGTGTTGCTGTTACCTGTGTGAGTGTGTCTGTGTTGGCGGCTCTGTCCCTGGTGACTGTCACCACGGGGTGTCCCGGGTTGTCGGTCCACGAGTGCAAGGATGTCCTCCAGAGTGTTGCTGTTACCTGTGTGGGTGTGGCTGTGTTGGTGACTCTGTCCCTGGTGACTGTCACCACGGTGTGTCCCGGGTTGTCGGTCCACGAGTGCAGGATGTCCTCCAGGGTGTTGCTGTTACCTGTGTGAGTGTGGCTGTGTTGGCGGCTCTGTCCCTGGTGACTGTCACCACGGGGTGTCCCGGGTTGTCGGTCCACGAGTGTAGGATGTCCTCCAGAGTGTTGCTGTTACCTGTGTGGGTGTGGCTGTGTTGGTGACTCTGTCCCTGGTGACTGTCACCACGGTGTGTCCCGGGTTGTCGGTCCACGAGTGCAGGATGTCCTCCAGGGTGTTGGTGTTACCTGTGTGAGTGTGGCTGTGTTGGCGGCTCTGTCCCTGGTGACTGTCACCACGGGGTGTCCCGGGTTGTCGGTCCACGAGTGCAGGATGTCCTCCAGGGAGTTGCCGCCGAACTCAAGACCCGCCGCTGCCGCAGCGTCGGCAAATGCGCCAATCAAATCGTCTTCCCCTGCTGCTTGCAGCTGCCTGTGTCAACGGAAAACAACCTTGAATCTACTGAGGTTGCCATTCAGAGTGCTAAGGACTTCATGCTTGTACTTGACAATTGTTGACAAACTGTGTTATTCCTCTCCAAAACTTATTTCATTACGGAAATGGCTTAAAATTATTAAAATAAATCGATTAATTGTATGAAGATAGTGATGAACCAGCAAACTCAATGGCAAATTATTTTTATTAATTACTTGCTCTGGATATAATTATGAAAATGAAGCACTGTCCATTTTGATCCTCAGCGTCTGGACGAGGCATAGAGACGTAAAAATAAGTCCTCCGATGCCATAGAATATGCATCAGTTTCCTCAGTCATATTTTCTAATGAATGGGAGATATTCTTCAAACACTTGTATCTCTTAAAAACTCTATGAAGAAAGAAATAGGATAGGTTGCAGTGTATTATTATTATTATTATTTGCGGGTAAGCCCATTAGGACTACGCAAAGTAGGCCTACTCAGAAGCTTTTGTTCGTTTTCCCTTTGTGCCCATATTTCCGTCATACGCTTGCTGTGGGCTTCTTTTCGCTCATTTGACCATGTTGTTCTAGGTCTTTTCTTTAATCTTTCCTCCCGTTCAACTTGCCACTTGTGAATTTTGGATTTTATAATGTCTCTGTTTTCGATATCTTCTGGAAAGATTGCTGCTAATTTGAGGACTTTCTAGATTTCTCCAACTTATTTCATTGTATCCGATATTAATTCATTTTTGTTTTCATAGAATTCAACTATTTGTCTTGTCAGACTGTTATGGTTCCTTCTTTTGATGTTTCCATAAAATTTTAGTCGGCGTTTTCTAATATCACTGTGAATGTCTGCATATTATAAAATTTACTGATTACTTTTGAGTACTGGTCTCCTATGAGTCTTGGGCCCAAATTTTTCCTTATAATTTTGCGTTATTTTTTCTCAATGTTTTCTATATCTTTTTTCCTATCAAGATAAGTGTTTCTGATCCATAAAGACATTTTGGTTTAATAACTGTATTGTGATGTCTCAGTTTTGTGTGCTTGGAGATGCATTTCTTGTTGTAGACGTTTTTGTGTTAGGCGATAAGATGTTTCCATCTTTTGGCATCTAATTTCACTAGCTTTTGCTTCAATTCCAGTGTATTATTATTATTATTATTATTATTACTATTATTATTTCCTTTCCAGTCCGTTTTTGTAAAAGCACCATGAATCAAAAAGTCCATTTTTACTAAGCTTTTCACTTCATTTTGGTCACTATCTTTTGAGCAAGGTTTTGCTCTGCAAATTTTTGAGAAATACATAGTTACTGCTTGCCTCCTTCCTAATCATTTTTAAGCTGTTTTCTTGAAACGTGCAAATAATACTGTCAGTGTGAATTAATTGCAATTTTAGTGTGAATGAGAAGATGGAAAATTATAAAACCACCTGCTGACTCTTTCTCTTGTATACTTTAATGGTTCTAGTTTAATGACTTCCTTGGTCTAAAAGACTTTAAGCCCCAAATTTGCACTATATACGCCATCAAAGAAGCTGTTTTTCCTATTAATGAAACCGATACGAGTTTTGCACCTTGTAGTTACTCTTGCTTTCTATATAATACCAATTCGCCACGCCAATAGTAGTTTCTGATGTTTTCTTTACAAAAAATGTAAGTATTCAATTCACTAATTATTGTTAACTATTTCGGTGATTAATCCATAACCACATAAAAATTGAATATTAAACAAATTACAGTTCAAACATATCGTTTTAGACATTGGTTTAAAGGAGTACAGGATATTGTTACCAATCAGAAGAGTGTAGAACTGAATAATAATAACATATTCGTATTAATCTTTATTAAATATTAGCTCTTAGAGAAAAAATACTTTAGTACCGAATAAAAAATTGTTTCGCGTATTGACTTACCTTCTGTTGAGGTAAATGTTAAGTGCGTTTCTCCAAACAGTTTCACCTAGGATGTGAGAAGTCATACGCAAAACAGCTCCGGCTGAAACAAAACCAAAGTGAAAATTATAGATATTTTAGTAGTTACTTGGTTTATAATTAATTAATTCTACTTTAGAAGAAGCACAACTTGGTAGAATTTTACACTTTCTCACATTCTTTAGTTAAAATCTTTTATATGCTCAAAATTATTAGTGATGATTAACTTATGAAACAACGCAATATAAATTGAATAACGGCTTTTATTCTCTAATCCATTAACATATTTTTACTAAGAAAAATTGAAAATAAATTGGTATTTCTCATCAGCTGACTGAATTGCCAATGTCGTGCTAAATAACAGCATTTCACGATAAGGACTAACTAGATAATAAATTTGTGAAATTCGCTAAAAATAATTTCGGATAGTAAATATGCATACAATTTCCCCCAAATATGTTGTGCGCCATTCTAAATTAATTTAGCTAGGAATGTGGGACGCTTTTGGTGACCGACGAATCACAATTAAGATTTATTCTTGAACACCATGTCATAAATGGCAGTAAATCAATATTCACAAAATTTCACTTTTAGCAGAACCCTGTTCTAGTTTTCGGCCTTTGTTTCCTTTCTGATTTCACGGATTTATAGCACTTCAAATTTACTGTTATATTTTTCATTAGAATTTAGTCATAGTTTTCAATATTTGGAGTTACGTGTTCATCTACATGGAAAAATGATAATCAGAGATACAAACTTTATACCATTCTGAGAAATTGAAGATTTAATTTATTTAGTGGGATAATATAAGACTCGTGAAGTAGTTAGCATTCGTAGTTTGAAGTAAACGATACGAATTTATTCTGTTTTAGTAAAAATGCGAACGAAAACAAAACAAATTCAGGTGTTAGAATGACGAGTCCTTATGTCAGCTGCGTCCTCATTTTTGGCTTGTAAATATTTTGTAACGTTAATATATTACATGTCAGTTTTATTTGTCAATAAAGAAATAAGTGTTTAGTACAAAATCAAGGCAGGTTTGGTTACAGTGATATAAAAACCAATCAACAGTTTTAGATATAGGATTTTCCTAACCGTAAACAAGCAGATAGAAATTGCAAGACCTACGTCTAGTATATCACCTAGGCATCTTAGAAAACGGTAGAGTTTTTTCACCTCGCTGGTCTGTGCAATAATCAAACATTATTTCATATGCCACATTTATCAAGTAATTTTGTGGTTTCGAGTATTTCTGATTGGAGCTAGTAAGAAATACGGGACAGTAGTATCCATGTAATAGTCGACAGCATTTACCGATATACAATGATAACAAGCATCCGATTTCAATTTCCTGTTTAGGGTGTAATTTGTACTTCGTTTTCTTCGTTGAGACTGGGAATATTGAAAATTGAGAAAAGGAGTTTAACAGCTAATAATAACAATTGTGATAATAGTGATATCATGCGTCTTCAATGAAATGGAGTCGGACTTTCATAATTGGGTCGTATTCGGCCCCATAAAGGAATGACCTTGCATTATGGGATAACTGCGACAGGCAGCATAAAGAGAATTTGAAGCCGTGGGTTATCGTGCGTCAAATGAAAACAAAACATTGTTTAAAGTGACCTCGTCGATTGTGCACACCCCGCATGTAGCCCCTAAAATTTAACCTGTTTTCTGATCTTTTAAGAAACCTGCTTAGATGGCAAATATATTCACATAGTGTTTTTGCGGTACAGTCATTGATTGAGCATAAAGAGACAAAAGGAAAAACCATCAACGCACTGGTGTTGTAAAAAAAAGACGCAAGAGACGGTTAGTATACAGAGAATAAATGATTTTCGTGGTTGAAGAAGGTTCCTTGATTCACTCAACGTCATGGTCTATATATATACAGAGTGTTACAAAAAGGTACGGCCAAACTTTCAGGAAACATTCCTCACACACAAACAAAGAAAATATGTTATGTGGACATGGGTCCGGAAACGCTTACTTTCCATGTTAGAGCTCATTTTATTACTTCTCTTCAAATCACATTAAACATGGAATGGAAACACACAGCAACAGAACGTACCAGCGTGACTTCAAACACTTTGTTACAGGAAATGTTCAAAATGTCCTCCGTTAGCGAGGATACATGCATCCATCCTCCGTCGCATGGAATCCCTGATGCGCTGATGCAGCCCTGGAGAATGACGTATTGTATCACAGCCGTCCACAATACGAGCACGAAGAGTCTCTACATTTGGTACCGGGGTTGCGTACACAAGGGCTTTCAAATGCCTTCCTGCAATTGGGCCAACTGGCGGTGAATCTAGGAAGTACAGTACATACTAACGAAACTAAAATGAGCTCTAACATGGAAAGTAAGCGTTTCCGGACACATGTCCACATAACATATTTTCTTTGTTTGTGTGTGAGGAATGTTTCCTGAAAGTTTGGCCGTACCTTTTTGTAACACCCTGTTTATACATATATATATTGCAGTAGTACTGAATTTTGGTTCTCATTTATTACGAGTTTTTGTTCTTTAGATCATTCTAAAGCATTATAACTAAATTTAATGAATTACACTTCAGTGAATAGAACCACAAGGCAAGTAACTATAGTAAACACTAGAAGCAAATCGTTAAATCTTGTTATGTTCCCGCAACCATAGCCGAGGTGAATGTGCGGTAACTCTCTGGCAACGCATTCGGGAGGACGCGGGTTGCCATCCAGATTTCGGTTTTCCATGGTGTCCCGAAATAACCCCAGGCGAAAGGCGGGATAGTTACTTCAAAAGGCCATGGCTGAATTTCTCCCCTTTACTTGCCCCCAGTCCTCTAATGACTTTAACGTTTACGAGGCATAAAGCCATAAGAAAAAAATGACATATTCCTGTATACATTAAGACTCAGACCTAGATTTTAGGAACGTACAAACGTTTTGTTATCCATTTCGGGTGGAGGCATACTTGATGTCTCGAGTACTGTTTTAGGCGTTTTCCCATACTCGTATAGGCATCGGGTAGAACATTCATACAGTCCTCCTTTGAGCATGAAAAATACATATCTCGCAAACAGAATTATACAGTGAGCGCTGGTATGAAACTTACTCCGTTATACAGATTGCACTGTACCAATCAAATATCGTAATTATGACCCTAATTACTGGCAAGGTGCAGGCTCCGTTTCTTTTTCACTTGCTCCTCTCACCTTTGTTGTAGGCGATGTCGTCGAAGACGCCCGAGGCTTCTGCCTGGGTGACGACGTCTGCTTCTGGTGGAGTCATGGGCCTGGTGCTGAGTCTGCAGTCCACTGCCAGTCCATCCTGGATCAGGTCGATCTCAAACTGCTCCAGCAGGCGCCACGTCGTCTCAATCTGCACAAAACATCACTCATAACTCACTGAAACAATTATCACTAACATTTTTTGATAAATTTTCCGGAAAAAAGGAATCAATTCGAAACGTTGGTGCAGGTAGTTCTTAAGTAACATATTGTTTTTTTTTCGCCGTTCTTCAATAAAATTCTCTGTCTCTACGTATCTTGAGCCAGTCTTTTGATCTGCACAAATCCATTCATCTTCACTTGTCTGCAATTTTTGCCGTCAACCTCTCCCTCTAGGATCAAAGTAAATATCAGAACACGTCTGAAGACATGATTCACTGTCCTGTCTCTATGTTTCTTCAGATTCTTCAATTTTCTTGATATTCTTTGTTTAGCATTCTCAGAATGTATTCATTTTGCATTTTATCTGTCTATTTTTCTTTCAGTATACCTCCGCAACGCTACGTTTAAAATTTTACTTATCAATCCCATAACGCGTTTTGTTCTATGAGCATATAGTTTTATAATCTATTTCATGAGTCATACTTTATTGTTGGGACTTACGCCTCGAGCAGATACAGTGTATCTAAACGATACTGCAATAAAATGTCTATTTCCATTACAATTTTAAGACTCTTCACTAAAAATGAAGTCCAAATTATTTAATTGAATATCTAGAAATGCTTGTTAAGCACGAAATTAAACTACCTACATACTCATGATTGGAATAATTGTGTTCTGTGGCTGGCATGGTGCCCCTTTCGATTCAGCTACCAATGTTACATTTCAATACACCGGGCCATTGTAAGCATAAGGCGTAATGCTGAGCATGTCCCACTGATTGCGGGCCCTTATAATTGTAACGAACCAGACTGGTCTGAAATCTTATTACTACTAATCATCGCACTCTACAAACAAATGGAAGCGCTTCATTATATTCTGAATTATCGCTAATTTTAAATGCGGATTGAAAAAACAACATTTGCACTAAGGTATTTGAGGTCGCAAAAATGTATAATGTGTTGTCTTTTAATTTCTTTTGTTTCATTGCAACAATCGATTCTGTCACCATTACATTGCTGGCAAAGATGTTACAGTATTTCATTTGTTGCTTTTCATTTTGATAAATGAAAAAAAAAAATCAAAATTAGAGCTAAAATATCTACCAAAACGTTTAAAAGTCTAGTCCATGTTCGTATGATCGAAAGATTTGAAAAGGTAATCGAACAAATTGCGTGTTTAAATCAGTATAAATATTCTTGGCATTGATGCCACAAACATTTTAGGTACCGAAAAAATTACTTTTCGCCGTATCTTAAGGTTCATAACTATAATAAATTAATTTTTTATCTTTTAAATTCAAACAAACGGTGTAGTGTGATATTCGGTAATATTTATTATATTTGTATCGTTGTGAAAATATCATTTCAAAGAGGAAGTCTATAGATCCCAAACATTAGTGGTAAGTATCTTTGGTTCTAAAATGCTTGATATGTCCTACATCAATCATGAAAGTCAAATGAGTCCCAATGTAACTTACCTGTAGTTGTTTGTTATACTAAAATTTAAAATGAAGTGGAAAAGACGCTCAAAATTTATTTCGTACTAATTAGAACTTCTGTTACTATCAATTTAGTGTAGATGTTAGATATTTACTCGAGTTCAGTTATAACCTGGTGAACCTTTATCCTTTTTTTGACGAACAGAAACAGGCGAAATACATCCCAAAGCTTAATGTTAGTATTTTCAACCATTTATTTTTGTAAGTTTGTTATAAAAGTTTTGCGAGTTTTCTCAAGTTTCTAGCAGGAGCTGAATCCGTGATCGAAAACCTTTGTCCGTTCTGTATGGAATTTTTCGTCAGCACTGATCACTGGAAATCGACACATGTAAGTTGATATCAGGATCCCAGTATCCATCGATTCTCCCTCACTTCACCTCGATCCGGTCGGATAAACTTTTTATTGGTACCACCTCCAAACTTCTTCATTACGACTTGAATTATTTTCACCAGCCACATAACTAGCAGCTGCCTATGGTTTCCATATTTTTGTCAAAATATTCATGTAAAAAAGATAGTGTAACTTTTGAACTGTTTTACCAATAAATAAGGCTTTTCATACGCCTATTCTTTTCTTGCGGAATTGTATAGATACAGGTACTTAATCCAGAACTGAAATCTACATTGCCTACGCTATTTTAGTGTCAGATAAACCGGAAACAGAGGAACAAAAGAGAGAAGAGATTTAAGCGCAAGTTTTAGCTAACCCACAACCAGCCATAGCCATCACAACGAGCAACATCTGCTGCACGTTGTTTAACAAGTGCTGCAAGTAGTCATCATCATTATTTTGTGCTGGCCTCGGGAGCTTAGGAACTAGAGTAAAAGCTACGCGTGCCGAAGGTCACTGGTTTGAGTCCAACCGTGGGCATGGATGTTTAAACGTGTTGTGTCCTGTGGTGTTTATAACTAGTTGGGAAAATGCATACTGAAAGCTGGGTCCACTTAATCGCTGTTGAATTGGCTGTATTGCCTCATATGTTTCTTTTGTCAAGCAATTATAGAATTTCAGAATGGAGCCAGACTGAAAAAAATGATTTACTGTAATCTGTACATCTGAATGTTGCAAAGAGCATGCTAGTTATTTTTCTTTTATACGTATTTACAGTTCATCGACAACGCGATCAGGGTCTGGAGAGAATTAGTGGAAAGGAGTTGGAGGAAGAAGTCATCCAGGAATAAAATGTTTCCTGGTAATGAAAACTGGATCTAGTGTATCCGGTCCGAACGTTACCACTCGCCTATCAGGCTCGTTTTGATGACTGCTGGCTGAACTCACCTGAGCCGTGTTGTGGTACTCGAAGTAAGTGGCGAAGCCCTCGTTGAGCCAGTTGACGTTCCACCAGGCGGGGCCGACCAGGTCTCCGAACCACTGGTGCGAGTACTCGTGGGATATCACAGTGGCCACGCTCTTCCGGTAGTTGGCAGGAGTTTCATTTTCATCTATCAGAATCATTCGTTCTCTGAAAATAAAAAAAGGAATGTGAGAATTAAGTTTTTCCCGGCATATGGATGACACCAATTCTTCATGGGTTTTCTGCCGGATAATTTATTTTTTCAAAAAAGTTTTAGCAGTGGAGGTTGCTGCCAAAAGTTTTTGAAAAAATAAATTATCCGGCAGAAAATCCGTGAAGAATTCATGTAATAAAAAAGGTATGTTAATACCGTTCATTATAAGGAGATCGAAACATTGTTAACGGAACCACAGTGGCTTTTAATGTAGAACTATTACATCCTTGGATCAATATTGGGTAGCTACAGAGAATTATGCAGTTAACGTCTTGTAGACGGCATGGTAAAAAGCTACACAGTTTGTTATTAAACCCATGTTTAATGCCCTCTGCGATCATTGGTAACACGTTTCTATTCTTATATGATTTCAAATTCCAGTACGCAAGGAATTATTAAGAGCTCTATTTGAACACATGAAGTGTACCAAGGTTTTCCATGGCTCAGGTTTCACGTTAAACTGTAGTTTCAGCCACGAGAGAGGTGGAATGCCCGGTATCAGGTCGCGGGATTTTCTTTAGTGGTCGAATGTAAACACTAATCTGAAGCAAAATATGGTTTAAAAGTTTCTGTGATGAAGCGTAATGTAAAGCATCATCTTCATATATTTACCATCAAACAAAATACACTACGAATGATGCAGGCTTTACTGAAAACAAAAGCATTTTTTAACACAAATCGAATATTTACTGTAACATATGCCAGTAAAAACAAATTTTGATATCTTATCGGTAGATAGATAGCCCATAAAATTAGAAAGATAAGGAGAAAGCAAGTAAACGTTACAAGAGAAGAATTTGATTTAAGTTTTTTTATTTTATTTCAGAAGTGGTCAGATTAAAGATTATATGATTGTAAATGAATAAGCCGTAATTTTATGACTAGCAGATAGTGAGGAAGTATTGGCCAAAATACATTAAGGTAAGGTAAGGTACATTATCTATAGATTATGGTTTAGTTAACCCTATATTAACGGATATTTATGTGTCTGAATTGAGACTATATTCTTTTGTGTTTAAATGTTATTAAATTATGTATTCTGAACAATCAAATCTGTGGCATTCTGATTAATGCATTCCACATACGGTGGCATGAAGAAAGTATTTTTATAAATATATTTCAAGAAATTTTCACCTTTTTGCATCTCCGAATAATTTTTAATGTGTTTAACAAAGTTTCAGTGCGTCAATCCTATTTGAATGCACAACGAATTAAGTAAGTAACATTATATTTGTGCCTGGTTAGATTTTGGTTAATTATGAGAATCACATGTTCTGCAGAGTTTTACAGATTTTCATTATGAACAAAGACAAAAAATTCAGTAGATAAAAATTATTCAACATGTATGCTTAGCGGAAAATAAATTACATTGTCTCTTAAAAGTGTTACATTAATTGATTTGTGCCGTATAGTGTACAGGACATTGTTAAAATATATACGAGTGCCTATCATGCAAAGAAAGGCATTTGATGGCTACATTATTCAATAATATCATTAAACAGCTTAAAATACCACCAATAGTCTAGAAATTAGTAAGGTGGATGGTCATGCACTTGGTGTGTTTATATTTTAGATTACCTGTAATTTTAAAACACAAGTGAATTGTTGTTCCCAGTTACCTATCAAACACGAAAATTTTAAAAATTACTGGGCAAGTGATAGTAGAGCTTAACGAGATCTAAAATCTACATCTTACGATACGTTGAATTTTTTTACCCTTAATTTCTGTGAAATCTCCAAAATTATAAATTTAAAAAATGCTAAATGCGATATTCGGTTTTAGATTAACGAAATACGTAGTATGTGCAAATATTTGGATTCAATGTTAGAGTTTTAGTTACAGGGTCCGTTTCATCTTGGGCAGGAAACTAAACACCAGCATACTCACCTGTAGGTGACGATACCCCAGTTCTCCATGGCTCCTGCCGAGAAGTCTGGGATAGCCAGCTGGTCCATCTTCGTCATTCCAGACCGAGTGTAGGGAACTCCCGTGTACTCCGCCAGGTTCTGAGGGCATTAAGAACGTTTTAAGATTGCGCTAGTGAGAGCTATTAAAAAAAATTAGCAAAACTAACACCATCTGTAAGCAGAAAAAAATATAGTTCCAGAAAGATTAGGATCAGTTGATATCGATAATATAGCTATAAGCATACCTATAGCTATAAGCATACCTAGACAATTCGGATTGGATGAAAATTTATCTGAATATCGCCAACAAATTCCTTTGAATATAAATATTACTAATTAAAACAATAACTTTTAAAGCCACTCATTAAATACTCGAAACTATTTTATGTTACTATCGTATGATATTGAAATTCCAACTGTATTATCACACACACACTTCACCGAATAAACTCATACATTGGAAAGTAAGATTTTGGAAATTTCAACCCACGCAGAGTCTAAGAATTACTTCACAACGACGACCTGATAGCAGAAGTTATAACTTAACTGTAGTAGAGGGACGCCTTCAAAGTACTAAAATCCGTGATTAAATTGCGCAAGAAGCTAAAAGGTATTTGTATCAGTCATAGTTAAAGTATTCAGTTTTAAGCATTCATGTAATGTATTGATTAATATTCAGAAAGTATGAAAAGATGTGATCCATTTGACTCATATTTTTTTTTTTATTTTTATTTTAATGGCATTTGGCTTCCTTAGGCCACACAGCCAGCTCAAGTATGTGTTTATTTCATCCAGTTTTTTCAGTTTCTCTACGTGTATAATGTATATATATATCTTTCAAGTAATTCTAGACACACCACAAGACGGACACGACAAGCACACTAACACACAACACTTAAACACCCATGCCCTCGGCCGGACTCGAACCGGCGACCTTCGGTACGTGGGGCCAGTACTCTAGCCCCTACGCTATCGTGACTCATATTTAGTAACCATTAGTTTTGATTGGCGGGTCCAAGATCGTATAAGGTTAATTAGCCAATGATTCACAGTGTCAAGATGAATCGAGTTTTATTTCCAATGTGATGGCGGTGGTGTACGATGTCTCCATCCTGAAGGTGTATTATCAACGAATTCCGCATAGAAGAAAGAAACAATTCATTTGAGGGATTGTAAAAAATTTCAGTGAGTTAAGAAGTGTTTATGTGCCGCTTTTAAAGTGTATAAGAAGGAGGAAAGCGAAAGTAGAGAATAAAATATAAGTTTCATGAGCCCAAGAACTAAGAAGAGGAAGAATTCTAGTTAACTAAGATTCAATGCGTCGTATCCGGACTGAAATGTTTATCATCCGCGAACTATGTGAAGTTTGTTAAATCACGTTTATAGTTGTGATTCGTAATTACATATCCATTACAATAAATAAACCGTTTCATTGCGGTATCTCACATTAAAAGGAACAAAGGCTACAAGAAAGTAAGTTCGTAAAATTGTGTTTGAAGTATATTCGTAGCGTGTTGTGACACTATGTGTGCCAACAAACTATCTCTGGAAGTAACTATTTCACATTTTTTTCATAAAGAACTATGGTGACTTGTTTATCCATTGCAGGAACTTGCAATCTGATAAAAAAAAGCCTGATAAAATGTTAGTAAAAATCTGGTGGTTTGATCACAAATACGTTTTAACAAACAGTTAAGGTGTGTTTAAAATCATAAATTGTGCCTGAAATTTGTTTAAGTAACCTTCAGTCATGCTAAGGAACTGTAATGTCTGTATTTTTCGGATGGCTGTGGTGGATATTCTGTACTTGATTAAACTCGTTTCGTCATGTTTCCCTAAGACTTGCGAAGCATGTCTTCTTTTCTCGTACTGCGATTCTTCTTCTGCTAACTGACACCTAAACTTTGGGCTGTATGGGATCTGAGAATCATACGGGTTTTTATGCTCTAGCCTAATGAAATACTGAAGCCGCTATAATTCATGTTTATTGCGACATACTTAATGCTTCAGTTACAAGTAAAAATACATCTGCGGACTCCCCCAAGTGACATAATATGAGCAAAGGTTAGATTTCTGCAATAGAAAATATTCTAAGACACAGTCGAACGAGAATTGGCGGGTACTGGCGGCGATCTATCGATAAACGAACCGAGACAGTGCCTACTACTTCAGAAGATCAGATACAAGTGAGAAAAATTACGAGTTGTTTGCTAAAAGATGAACTTAAGGTTGCGTGTACAATTTCAGCCACGCCCAGTATATTTGCTGAGCTGATGCCTGGCAGTTTCCGTTCGGTTGATTCGGTTGAACCAGCGTTTTATCGCATGTACGCCACCGAGGCCCAGACTTGGTGAAGTTAAATTAAAAAAAAATCTAAAAGAATTAAAATATGTTCTCTAAAGAACTTTTCACCAAGTAAATCTTTGATGGCGAGCAGTTCATATGAGCTTTCGATATTTTAGCCGAATTTACGTGACCATCAAAATATCCAATACAATTATTTCTTTAACCACCACTAAATATCACTCAGTAACCTCATAGATCTGTTATGACGTGGGCATTACGAAAGATGAACTGCGCTGGTTACAGAATATCATACATTTCCTTCACAGACGTTTACGTAGACGGCTGGCTGAGCATGTTCACAACAATTCCAACAGGTAGGAGTTTAATTTCGTATATAGAGTATATTAACTACTTCGACACCAGGTAAAAGTCGTTCCTACGAGAAAGGTGATAAAGTTTCTATTGTCCTCTTGTAATAAGAAACTCATTTTATTTGGTTGGCATTCAGCGGTTATACCGTTGTTGGACTAGATTGCAACTGATAGCGGATTTTTAAGATAAGCCAGTAGCTTAGTCACTTGTGTGAGAGAAAGTATTTGGTCAAATTTTCTACTCAGGAAGAAATATTCCGCTAGGAAAGCATGCAAGCATAAATAGGAAAGTGCAACTGAATGTCGTGATGTTGGCCATGGTGTTGACAGAGCTAAGCTTCGCACTTTCTCTCTTAACTCGACAGTAAGGAGAAGAAGACCCTGTCACAGACTGCTCGCTTTACAAGTCTCCGATACTCATTTGAAGGCACGTTGTTAGGTGAAATGAGGGTCTGCTCAAACATTTACTCTCAAGAAAACAAAATTTTATTTGGATTTTAAGCTCACCAATCCACTTGAAAGGCATTGAATATGCAAGATCGCGACTATCTCAAATGTATGTAATTGTTTTCAGTGTGCCAATAAGAAAAGGTGGTGTGAAAGGCAGGGACAGTGCAAATTTAGAAATTTTAGAATTTTGTGTTGAAAATTAATCAGTTTTTAGTTGTAGCCGATAAAAGTTAATGACTTATCCATTCGGAAATAAAGCAGGGGAATTATGGATCTGAAGCTTTCTTTTTTTCTGCTAATAATTTTTTCAGACTTTTTATTTCCATAGTTCATACTGCATTTGAGCTATACTCATTTGTAACTTTATATGATGAATATTTGTTCCAGGTTAGTTAGTGGGTGGCATACCAGAATTACGTGTGACATGAAAATTGTCCAGTTTCAATCGACTAGTACTTAAGGACTATTGAAAGGCGGACAATGGGTTCGAAAGTGTTGGACATATAAAGTTTGAAGACGCCAATTATATTAGCCGAAATCTCTCCTGTCCGCACGACTCGAGGAAGCGACGCGATTGGTTGACGGGCAACGAGACGGCGATCTGGTCCGGTGCATGCCAAGTGGTCCTAGACTGCACCCAGCTCGTTTGTCACGTTCATTGAGGGAAAATAATATAAACTAATTTGAAATACTCTACAGTGGAGAATTTAAGACCATTTGAAGATAAAGGTAAATATTAAAATAGTAATAGATTGAATATGAAAATGTCTAAGGAAATGATAAGAAAATGGAAACAGAACCAGCGGAAAGCAGGTAGAATGAAAACAAACCCCATCGGAAATGCGGAGAAGTGAAGGTTCTAACGACTGGGAAAGATTTCCAAGGGAAGTCACTAACTCGATAGGACACGGCAGTGCCGGGAAAGGAGTCACGACTACAGAAGTAACACCGAAGAACCTGGGCTTCCTAGAGGTAAATAATGATACCACAGTCGAACAACCTGGGATTTTGTATGCTCCTTTCGAACACGTGTTGTTGCAGTTAAATACCAAGTAGAAGTTTCTTTTTTACACCTAAATATTAGGATACAAACAATATTTCTTCTAAAAAAATGTAGTCAGGTTAATACTGGCGGCACAATTTTTTTTTTTTTTTCCGTTCTGACAATTATATTTCGAATTTATGCCATAGGAAAGGTGTTCAAGCAAGGTAATTCGTAATTATCACCAAGCATAATTCAACTAACCATCCCCCCCCCCACCCAAAATGACGAATAAGTGACTGTTTTAAGGTACTGTGTACTGACGTCTAAGATGGCGGCGGAGAGCGACGCGGCGTAGTCCCTTTGGCTGGCTGCGCCGGGTCTCGACCACACCTGGTGACTGGGGTCGACTGGAGACACAGTCGACGTGTACTGCGACACCAGCACCGCGAACAGGTACGTCGACATCCTCGGCGTCGTCACGAACGAGTACAGCGTCGTGCCGTCCGGCCTGCAGGCATATCGTGTCCATACGTTCACAGGGGCAAAAACATTATTGTAATCGTCATTTAAACTAGAAAAAAAAAGAAAGCTTTTTGCCAGTTTCCATTTCACTGCAGGCAAAAGCCATGGCATGAACAAATTAATTAAAAAAAAGACAGAGAATTTGCACACCTCTTCCACAAGATGCGAAATAAGGATTTTTGAAACTAGACTGGGTAATAAATTATGAGGCTTCCACTGCCATCTCTACTAAAAATTGGATTTTGCAGGAATGCCGCGTTATTTGTTTGACAGTCTAAGCTCTCGGCTGCCATTCTAGTATCTCAGACGACGGCTGTAGAATGGCGGCCGAAAGGTTACACTGTCAAATAAATAACGCGGCATTCCCGAAAAATCCAGTTGTTACTAACGTTCAGCTTTATAGATTTCTCGTTTACTCTTTATAGCGTACAGACGAGTTTGGTGATAGGGGAAAATTGGGAAATAAGTATGATTCCTGTAAGAGAACGTAGTAATATTGCTCCCAACCTCTTTGAAAGAATTACTAAAAGTATCTACTACCTAGGTTTGTATGTAAGCTAACTTCATTATTAAGACAGAAAAATGTTTAAGCTAGTCGACGAAACTGTGTGTGGTCAGAGAGGGCGATTGCGCTTCAGGAAGATGGCACAGCGCTGATCTGGTGTTAACAACACGGCTAACAACTTGAAAAGTCGCTGCGAATGTGAAAACCAGCAGTCAGGATTATAATTATAAAATATTTGATTATTGTAGGCCATTTTCTTCTACAGTTGCTTGATAAATTAGTATTTGTTGTTTAATAATACGCCATTACAACTGTTGGATATTGTTTTTATTTTCCGGACGCGTTTCGCCTCTCGCCGAGGTATCTTCAGCGTACAGTTTTGCTCTAATATGTGATTTGTTATTGACTTTTGAATACAATGATTTTTAGATTTACCAAAATTACTTTTATAAAGGCAGCATAATATTGCTTATATTCATATAACAGTTTGATTACTAATATTTTTATATCCGTTTTGGATTATCATGCAAGACGTTTTGTTTACATAAGTATACTAGGATATGTTTTATATTGTAACTTACATTTTACATTTGCATTTTGAGGTGGGGTCGTTGCTCGCCTGCGACCTCAACCAGCATATTGTTTTTTACACTATTGCACTTGTCATAGTTTGCTCTCGTGACTTGACTGGCAATCAATTTTGAGGCATAGTTTTCAATGCACGACATTGTCAAAGTTTATGTGTGCGCTTTTGCTACTCTGCTGTTTTCTTGACGGTGCTCTATCGGTACTGTAGCGAGCGGCGAGTTTGAATTTCGTAATTGAATTTGTGTGTGTGTGTTTGCTTTGTTTTTGCTAAATGTGCATGTGTGGTGGATGGTGGAGACACAACGTGGTATTATATTACTGTTGTGGTGGTTTTTTGTGTGTTTGATGTTGTTTTACGTCGTTCTCGATTTTTATTAGTTTGTACAAGGTTTGGTTGGTTAGGTTAACATGGTCATTGAGTACGTGTTTTCCTGAGACTATTGCTTTTTGAATTTGATAATTTTCTTGCAGAGTTAAAATATTGTGTTTTGTGTTGTTTGTTGTTAGGATTTTCATGTCTACATTTAAATTTGTGGGGAGATGATTATTGTCTAAGAGGTGTTCAGCAAAAGTTGAATGATTGCTATACTTTAAGGCTCGCATGTGTTCCTTATATCTTGTCTGGAATTGTCTCCTTGTTTGGCCGATGTAAACTGCCTCACAATTCTGACATGTCAGTTGGTATATGCCAGAGTTATTGAATTTGTTTGTTTGTGATTGTGTTCTTATTTGTTTTTGTATTGAGTTGTCTGTTTTGAGAGCAATGTTTATCCCTTGTTTTTTGAACAGGGTAACAAATATATTCAAAAAACAAGGGATAAACATAAAGCCTGCCACCCTCCCATGCACCAGAATTATTCGGTACTAGCTCGTACCCGCGACTTCGTACGCGTGGATTAAGAATTTTTTGCCAGAATTGAATATAGAAAGTTGTTGGGGACGAAGGATTGGTCCCAAACACCGAGTCGGCATAATATGACAGGAAAGCTGTCACTATATCATTCTACAGTTGAACCAGTCTCTTGAAGAGAATCAGTTTCTAACATATTTCTGTCACCATTCGATAAGGTCTCAAAGTTTCGTGACTACAACTATTAAACATACTGGAGAAAATGTCCTGTGCCCTTCATACAGATTTTCTTGTCAAATTCCTTCTATATCGATATAGCCATTTGGTCGTCAAAACGTAACAAAAAGACAGAGTCTTACTACCGTATTTATAGTATTACTACTTCGTTTCACACACACACACACACACACACACACACACACACACACACACAAACACACTGACTACGAAAAACCCCTGAGGAATCATTATAACGTAAAAAAGTGTACACCTACAGCATTGTAAGATTACCTACGATTTGCCTCGCATTGCACCCGTAATTTTGTCATATCTACAGTTTAACACTCAATCCGAATAACCTACGGCCCAGGCGTGACTCTTACGATGAAAAACAATTTTTAAAAATCTTAACCTTGAACCGGAGACCACGACCCAAACATTTGTAAGCAAGCGCTTTAACCACTGAGCTGCCTGACCGATACACGGAAAAAAAGCAGTATAGAGACGTCCATATCCAACGCGTCTGTCTATCGCCATTAAGTAGTATTTCGAAATTATGAGACAACATGTACTATTTATACGGATAATTTTTCAACCAAATGTAGACAGTATTTTTCTCCTTGTTTCAAAGGATATGTGTGCAAAGTTTCATCGAGATCGGATGAAAACTGTGGATTTGTATGAAGAACAAACAAACAAACAAACATACATACATTCATCTTTATATATATAGATAGATAAAGGTGAAGATATTCAGAACATGTCTGATTAATGATAATATCCTATTATATAAAAAGCTAACGTGGCGTCTGCGTGCGTCGTCTATAGCTGCTTCTCCTATTGGCTAACGAACGGCCAATCATCAACCACCATATTACGTTCGTACCACCATCTTGCTTTTCGTTTATTTACAGCTAGACACTGAAATTCATATAAGGAGAAGGAGATTCAATATTTGCGCTATTTTATCCGCATCAGTTAGACACAGAAATTTAGAAGGGTATTCAATATTTACGCTACTTTATCTGCATCAGTTATGAGCATAACCTAAGAATTTTTTTGGCAAAAGGTAACAAGCAATGAAGTTTATTAAAAACTAGGAGAAATGTACATAATGCGAAATGTATTTGTCACATAAATAACAGTTACCCGTTTACGAAATTATAGTCTCCGTAATCTAAAGTGAAATGCATTTTTTTATTTTAAAATCCTAACAAAATACTCTGATAATCTAACGAGAATAACGTATTCGTATAACTAAAGATATCATTAAGGATGACTTATTCGTTTCTCCTTATAAGCTTTTCCATAATAAATTCCTTCTACCATTATATATGATACCCTTAGTTTTTAATACATGTGTTAGCTATTAAATGAGATTTAAGATAACTTTTTTATCAGATTTAAATCATCAAGGATATGACACTCGCAATTCAACAACGATATTATTGCCGCAAAATAGCAGTGAGTAGTGATATTATAAATACTGAGAGTAGGGAAAAAAATTAATACCAGGCAATTATATGTCACAAAGTTACAATTATTACGTTAGATTAAATTTATATATTGCTTTTTATTTATCTACGACAACCAGATGCAGAAATTAATGTAAGGAGAAGGGTTTTCATTATTTACGCTACTTTACCTGCCTCAGTTGTAAGCACCAGTTTAAACCGTAAACTAAGAATTTTTTGTCACACGATAAGAAACAATGAGGTTTATTAAAAACTCAGAGAATCGTACATACGTAATCGCGACATGTATTAGTCAAATAAATAACAGTTATTTGTTTTCGAAATTGTACTTTCCGTCATCTAACGTAAAATGCATTTATTTATGTGAGATCCTAACCGAGTGCTCTGATAATCTAACCAGAGTAACGTATTCATATAACGAAAGATATAATTAAAAAAGATTATTTTTCTTACAAGGTTTTTCAGAATGAATTCCTACTACCACCATAGGTGATACCCATCATTATTCATTTGAGGGTAATAGAGGCTATGATTTTCGAACGCAATATTACTGGAGGTTGTGGTTAAGTTTACCAGAATCGCAACTGACACATTTTGTTACAGCATAATTCACTCTGAAACGAGTTTTACAAACCAATTAAACTGCTTTCATAAGCGCCATGTTACTAAAGGTATTAATTAATGCGGGTGGAAGTAGTTTCATATTTAACGTGCTGAATTGTGCCTGGACCAGGAATAAAACTGATATTACATGGACAGCAAAAGTTTTTGGAATTCCTAATCTGATTTTATTTAATTGGTTCTTTACTTCCGGCGTCATTAATTAAGTAGAAGTTACTACTGTATGGCTATGTGAACGGCAAATGAAATATGTAGAACTTTGCAAAATCAAGGTCATTAGTATTATGTAATATCAGTTCCGTTTAATTAACCAACTGCAAAAAAAAATTAGCTGCCAGAATATTGCGTTCAAACCGTCATTTTTGACGGGCTCGAAGCTAGTTACTAACATAATATTAAGAGTGATCATCCGATTCATCACTCCATAATTTTTTATTTTTTTTTGCGTGGGTTTTGTGATAGTACATGTGTTGTGGTACTTGCTGCAGGGTACTACTCACTGTGCAATAGGGTCTCCATCTTGAGCGGTGTTGGTGCGTGCTGTATAACCCTCGGGGACGATCACGTTGGCCTGTATCGTGGCTTTCAGCGCAGGCTCATCAAACGACGGGAACGCTCGTCGAGCGTTAGTTGGCTCGAAGTCGGTCACCGCCAACAACCTGCCCAAACAGAATAACACCACATTACTGACACGACAAAGAGTGCAATCGTGTTTGAGGACTCTACTGGAACGATTATAGACTGCAAAAGCTGCTTCTGCAATGAAGATATTCTAACTTGAAAAATCACTCAGCTAATCAGATCGACTACAGCAACAGATCCTTGTAGCCATAGAAGTATACCCCTTGTGTACAATTTTTGACAATTCATATGCATTACTAATTATTAACATTATATCCTAACATTTCAACTGTAGCAAAAAAATTTTGGGTTAATTTTCATTTTTTTTATTAATGTTTTTTCTAAGCAATGGGCATGCTCAAAAAGGAAAGTGGAGTTATTGGGTTACTTATAATTACTTTACATAAACATCTTAAGTCGCCTCCGGCAATTGGGATAGCAATGGTTCAAATCCTCACCTGTTTATGCAGATTTTGGTTTTCAATGTTTTCACTAAATCACTTGAGGCGAATTCCGGGATCGAATTACTTCGGAAAAGAGATTACTCGTGTTTCTGGGATTACATGATTTTTGAGAATAGATTTTTTAAAAAAAATTAAGTCTAAATGTTTTTAACTTATTTTGGTTTTCAATTATCTATATTCTAAACATCTGTGAGTATGCCCGTGAAGATTTCAAAGGTCTATAATCTGAGGCTATGAAAATATTTTGCTTTGACAGCAATCATTGACTAATAGATGCCTCCTGTTGGTGACATGCGGTTTGTAGACACTAATCTCTTCCAGTATGTGACCCGAAAATGTGCAGTAAGGACGTCAGGTACAACTCTTAAAACGAGTTAAGATAGTGAGGTACAAGACTATTTCGATGATAGTAACAACTTAGATGAAGAAATTTTAGTAAACTAATTTTCAGAATTATTTAAGTAAAGTGAAAATGTAAAAATAAAAGGGAATAAATAGGTGGCTAACAAATATTGTTTCCGTTTGCTAGCCTGTATTCTGAATTGATTTTTTGAAGGAATATTTATATCCTGTCAACTTCTAAATAATTAAGATAAGGGAGATTAATACATATTGCCATTTGTCTGCGAACAGTGCAAGCTTTTTGAAGCTATGATTGTGTAATCCCGATTATTTCAAGTGATTCTTTTTTAGAATCATGCCACGAAATTTTCACCTAGGTGACCATCGAAACCTTTAGTTTGAATGACTGATACGCCTGAAGTAGACCCTGAGCCTCTGCTTCCACGAACCACAGATTGTAAAGCAAATCAGAACAGAAGTTTTGACCTTCTGAAGTGCATCCTACTACAAGAAGTGATTTACATGACTTAGAAACCCTTAAGCTAGTTTGGCTGTACGCGTTGAAGCACTTACCTGTTAACTTCGGGAGATACAAAGGACCCATATTCCAAACTGGGGACAGAGCTAACTACAGTTTTAAGCGAATGGTAGAAGAATCCCCAGTTATCTCCGCGAACATAACACATTTTACACAAACAATCTGAGACATTCGTTACTAACAGTGATTATGTGGTTTACAGTCAGAAGGTGAAAATTACGATGGCTCTATCAGGATAGTCAAAATAACAGAGGAGATAGCGTGCTCGTAGAATCTCTGTCACTTTCTCCTGTCCAATAATACAACATGGAAATAAAATTATAGCTTTTTTTAAATTAAAAAAAACTCTCTTTAGCAAAGTGAACTAAAAAGTTAAAAATTATCTTAAAATATAAGGATTTTGTTCAATAGCAAAAATAAATTAATTTTTTAATGTACTTAAAGTAAGCCATTGACCAAGAAATTAACATTAAGAAAAAGCTTGAGGTGCTAAATATGAGTTGCCTTAAATGTTTTATCTCTAGCTGTTTGAAACAGTAGGGTCATTTTCTAAAGTTAAGTAGACAGCATCCCAAGCTTTTTTTTTTAGTAAAAAATTTCTTATCAAGCATATTCAGAAAATTAAGACATATTGAATTTGAGACATTCTACCGCAGCTGAAGTTTTTTTTTTTATATTTACAGATTAATTTTAATTTTTAGTTCACTTGTTATGAAAGCTTATGTTCTTAGTTTTTAAATTATAATTTTATTTTTAACTTTTTGGTTCAAACTGAAACAAAAGCGTGTTTTTTTTAGAATTTTAAGCTATAATATTTTTTTATTAGTCTTAAAACAAAATTGTAGATATAAGTAATGGGTACCTTCAAGTTTTAGCATTTTAGGTGTGACGAAAATTACGTTATTTACACTCTCGTAACCTAGACATTTAACCCAACGCGTTAACATTACATGGAACTCTTCTTATTAGCTTGGAGCGATCAATTTATTCTGTTTGTATATTATCCAGTCACTTTACGCGACTGATAGCTACATACATATGTCCGGCAGCATGGACACTAACTGACAGAAGTCTAAGCAGAGATAGGAAACTATTTTGAATTTCCTGTTGCCATTCAGAAATAGTTACTTACAGGAACGTGCTGAGGTTGACGCCTGTGTGTATGCAACCAGCTTAAAACTGGTGTCCGCTCTATTGCATAGCACACGGGCGATTACTTGCAGAGTTTTTTTTTTTTTTTTTTTTTTTTTTTTTTTTTTTTTTTTTTTTTTTTTTTTTAAATGGCATTTGGCAACGGAGGCCATACAGCCAGCTCAAGGTAATTTAATTGCTTTCAGTGTGTGGACGCCACAGGACGGACAGGACGGACAGGACATTCACACAGACACACAACACTTAACATCCATGCCCGCGGCCGGATTCGAACCGGCGGCCTTCGGCACGCGGAGCTAGCACTCTAGCCCCTACGCTACCGAGGCCGGCTGCTTGCAGAGTTGAGATTTCATTTTATAACTGTCAAGTAATGAGAATATCACGATATAGCAATTAAATTATTGCATTGCCATCGGTTTTTAATATGTGAGCAGAATTTATATTAATTAGGATATCTTGAAATGGGTGAAAATATAATTGAAAGATTCCATTAATTTTAAACATACATTCAATACAAGCTAAAATTAGAAGCGTATTAAAGATATCGCAGGTGAGGTACTTACACAGTCTGTCCGTTCTCTGTGTACGTGCTGCGGTAGAAGCCGTTCATCTCCGTGTGGAGGATGCCTGTGAACTGGATGTCGATGGTGACGGTGCCCGCATCACCCTCACCCTGAGTGATTGGCTGGGCTAAAGTTATGACGAACAACTCGTTATCGCCGACCGGCTCCGACTGAGGGGTGGCCCCCAGGTCCACACCATCGTACGTCACAGTGACGGAGTTGAAGGTCTGCTCGGAGTACGCGTTTATCGTGATCTGCGAGATGGTCGTGTACAACGCGAAGTTGGGCGTCGCCGTGATCACCACGCGGCCGTCGTAGGTGAAGTTCTCATTCTAGAAACAGGGGATCAAGCTTCAGTCACAGAACGATGACATAGAACAGAGAAGACCAATTCTAGTTCTGATACTTTCAATTCGAAAAATGCGTACCCTTTCCATGTTTTAGACGATGTACATCAAATAAACCTCAATCAGATAAATTTGCTTCAACTGTTTTCGTAATCACATCCTGTTCTACTGACATATTTGCAATAATATATTGTAGTGATTTATAACTTTGCAATATACGGTTCACCTCAGAAGACGCCTTATAATGTTTTTAACCAATAATTTCAGCATACAGAAACGGAGAAGTTGAATCAAGAGGATCAACAGCATTTCTGTATTGTGATAGGGATTAATTCGAGAACGCGATGGTCAGACTGCATATAGTACTGGAGCTGACCAGTAAGAAACCGATTCGAAGCTTCAACCTCTCTCTCATATGGAGGATGATCATTATTCTATTAGGTGATTGGTCACATTGATGAAACCAGTTCCAACAATCTTCAAAAACTCAAATCAAATATTCTTGCTTTTCTATCTGCTTTCGGCTTCCAATTCTCTACTGAATGAAACTGTTTTCTCACCCCAATTGCTTCAAATTCAAAAAATTCCTGCTGTAATGATGTGTGCCACTGGGAAAAGTTTTAGAATTCCCAAAAAGAGTAATTTCAAGAATACAACGCTCTCATAATGTACCCCTCACACCTTATGGTCTTGTACCTTAACCCCTCTAATGGTACATTATCAAGTTGAGTATTGGATATTTACGCCAAGAATTTGTTAATTTAATACAGGATAGATTCAGAATAAATTTCTTAGTGGGAGAAATGATTTTCCATATGAAATAGAGAGTATGAATAGTTTGAAAGAATTAATCTTAGGACTTAGCCATAGTCGAATACCAAGTTGATGCCCACTATCGTTTTTCTGAGCAAAACATCACGTCTTCTTTGACGGTAACATGGAAAGGTCTCACTCATACAAAAAAAATTAAATCAGGGGACAAAAAGTACTCCAGCAGGAGTCAAGATTTCTCGCATTGTCGTATAAAAGGAAACTTGCTGGGGCATAATTCAGTTAGAATGCTTGTGTAGGAACACGAAAATTGTTGAGAGTAATGTTGAACGCACATTGGCTACAAGAAAATGTATTAACCTATGGATGTGGCGTGGAATCGCTCTCGGTCTCTTTCTAGTGGTGCTTGCAGTCGATGGCCACTAAACAGTTTGACCGCTGATGTGAGACGAGACCACTAAGGCAAGTTTAGCTCTTTCTCTCTCATATGGTGTAAAAGGATATTATGGAGCATAAGAATATCATAGTGAAGAGCAGACTGGATAATACGCTGAATAAGTACGAAATTGTGTAGACTTTGGGCTCAAAAATGGCCTTCAAACGCGGTAAGTAACTTCTCATCCTTTGTGTATCACTGTAATTTAGACAAACCAACGGTGTTAATTTCTAGAAGCAAAGGTACTTGCTTTAAGTATGTTTATATGGTTTTTAGGGTGAAAAGTTTCAAATAGCAATTTTTTTAATAACAATGTAACTCTAATTTCAATAAAAAGCTGTTGACGAAATGGGTTGATTCTACATTTAACAGTAAACAATGCAGAAAGCAGCGATTACGAGGAAGAAGTTCTGGGTGATTGGAAATTAATTAATAGTATTCTATGAACCACATAGTCCAATCTCACAGCATTTTAACAATATGCTCAATCTACATGAACCAGCATCGCCTTCTTAAATTTTGACATCGCATCAATGACAGTTTGTTAACTTGATTTTTATCGTAACGGAGTAGAAAAATTTTCTTTTGAGGATTACGGAGTCAACTACTGGAATAAATTACTATGGGAAATACAAAACAATGTACCTGAAACGCTGAGAAAATTTAATATCTGTAAAAGGAAGAAGTAGTTGGGTAGTAGGGATATTGCAGTCAAAGAATTGAATATTATTTTTTTTTAAACTCGTGTGTTGTGAAAGTAGGTTTGTATAGAAATTACTACCGTGAAAGTATGCTGCATCACAAAATTTTATACCACTAATTCCATCTCATCTTGACAAAAACCACAGCTAGTACTAGATAGCTGCTTTACTTGTAACAGCAGTTCACGATCACCTGGCAGCAGTAGTGATACTCACGTCGAAGTGTGGCTGGAGTGTGATGACGTAGCTGGTGGGTATGACCTCCTGTGGTAGTCTGTAGTCTGCAGGGTCCGCCCTGGGTGTTCTACCAATCAGCACGGCGCCTCGGCCAGGCGCCAGAGGCCGGGCAGAGGTGGCGCTCAACCACCCCACAGCCAACAACCTGCAACCACAAAGACACCGCTCAGATACGTGGCTTCACATAGGATGCACATACAAAGTGATACCGTGATGTAGTTACAAACTTTCAGGGATGATGGAGAAACGTAAATGTATCAAGTTGATGTAGGAATCATGGTATGGAAACTAAGCGATAGCTCTGACAGTGCACCAGTGGAGGCCACACGGTGTTTACCAGAGGCATACTAGCCATTTTCCTGGAACATATCACACTTGTCATTCGTCAACGGATGTGGTGCACATTGGACTTAGGGTTCGTGAACACTGTCATCAGACATTCCCTGAAAAGTGTCCTGTTCTGTGGCCAGCATGAACACTGATCTCACCCCACTTGATTTATTTTGGTGGGGCCACATGGAAAATCTTCTGTACGAGGCTGAAGACGATCTTCTGACTGCGACAATGTTCAAACGGCACCTGCGATATTAGAATGGGCACGATAGACCTTTGTATAACGGTGCCATACTTGCATTGTTGCTTGGGGTCGCCATTTTAAACAGCTGTTATAAATGTAACAGCTTCTGAAACTTGTGCAGGTAAATGGAATTCATTATTACTTAAAGTAGACTTATGATTTTCGGTTTATCTGACATCAAGTTACGTACTCCGTTACTACTCCATCAATAGGGGAAATTATCTACAGGTATTGGGGGATATTCATCCGTGATTCTGTACGTCATTATCAAGTTTCGGAAGTTGAAAGCCTTAGTTTAAGCGCTTCTAGAGCCTAAGGCAGATCTTGAGTTGATTTTCGCTTATAGCTTCCGACTGGGTCGTTACAGGACCAGCGTGCCTTACCTCAAATTGATGCGTTTACCCTTCTCTATCATCCCTGAAAGTTTTTAACATCATTACGGAATCACCCTGTATATAAAGAAGTTTCACGTGTGAAATAGACCCAAAAAAAGCACCAATTTTGAAAAGGAAATTACCACGACAAAAATATGGCCGGTTCAATGTTTGTGAGAATCTATAAGCTTGTAACAATATCGCATCTCACCAATCATCCTTTTTTTATTTTATTTTTTTTAGCTTTCTTTAATTAGTTGTATATGCTTATGTATGTAATTTGTTGTATCGTAGGATTCCACAGTCTGTATTCTGTGTGTACTTTTTCGGGGATAGAATAAGTTAGTATCGATAAGTGGTGTTAAGATTGGGTTGTCGCCATTGTAAGCAGCAGCGCGCATAGGCGTAACGCAGGCGCATATGTCTGAGGCTCCGTATTTTACAGATAGTAAAACGATTATAATTTGTGTCTGTAATCAAGTCAAACTGCGATTTACGTATTTTAAGATATTGATTTTGATAATGGATGCAGAATAAATCCATTCTTTCTTTGGAACAGTGATTATCATTCCTGCGTAACAATAGTTCCTATCATTCTGGACTGATGAAATTGATTAACAGTATACTAAATTCAAAAATTAAACGAACAGCGGCCTAAACTTGTTCGAAAGGATATGGGTCTGCTCATCCATAACCCGCTGTAATTTCCTGTTGATTGGAAATATTAAAACACAAATTGATTATCCGTGGGCTGACCTGTCTGCGAAGTCAGCTGATTAATCGCTCTAATAAGGAAAGCTCACAAACTGTTTGCATAAAAAATACCCGTTATTCCACTACATTGTAAAACGTAGGTAAGTTCCAACGACTGATGGCATGCTGAAAAGTAATTTTACATTACAATATTTACTAACCACCTCATCGGCACTCTGCCAAGCATTATTAAGTCGGAAATGATATAATAATTTTCAGTAACATTACGTCAGCAAATTGCTCTAAACAAATCGAATCGCATACAAATTTTAATCTGAAAATGATGTAAAAGGTCATTAATCAACTTATGGAACAAGAAATGCGAAGTAATGATAGCTATAATGATAAACAACAGATATAATACTGACTCTCAGTAATAATATGAGATGGATTGTAGTGTTACTGGAATTAAAGGAAATCTAATGAAATACTTTAGAGAAAAGGAACGAAGGCAATGAGATGGCCTGTAAAACTTTGTTGCACGAGTAAATTGTTAGAACCATTATGGAGTAGAATTTAAATGAGAGCACGTTATTTGAAGGGCATTTCCAACCTTCGAATTTAATTGACAACTTCGGAGAGGTTTGTCTAATATAAGTCGTACATGCTGAATGTGGAGAACTGTTGTTTGTTGGATGGAGGATGGTCGTGGAGGAAGTATATGTAGAGGTGAAAGAATTAGAATGTAATAGGACTAGTAGGAAATATAAAATAATGTTCGAGAAACAATACAAAACTAACGAACAAATAATGCCAGTATCAATTTTCCTGGAAGTTATTATCAGTTTCTCATTTCTCTCTCTCTCTTTTTTTTTTTTTTTTTTTACTCAAGTGTTTTCATGCTTTTAGAAGATCATGAACATTTTCTAAAAAAAATTATGTTATTCGGTTTTCTCTCTTCGTGTTATTTTTCAGTTAGTAGTTTAGAATGATGTTTAACGGTTATGGTACAACGTAAATCTATGTTTAATTATAGGCACTATAATTAATGTATATTTCACTGGTGATAATGGCGTACTCTTTCTTTAAAAAAGGTTGCCTAGGGATAAAGTACGAGTATTTAAGGGAAATTTATCTAAGCTGGTAGTAAACATGCTACATAGGCCTACTATCACCGATCTGCCTCCACGTTCCTGATGTAGAAGCATCAACAATTCTGCACTTCCCCAAGCAGGTGATGCTATGCACACCAAGTGAGTTAAAGTCTCGTGCCATTATTGACGCTGCACGAAGCTACCAATCTTGTTTTTAAAAAACTCTTACAATCAATATGAAGACCGCGAAATACGAGAGAAACGTGGAAGGAGGGTTGTGGATTTCATTCAACAAACGCTACTATAGACAAGGCTGTGTAAAAGCTGATTATTACCACAGGACAACTTTTTTGCGCTCTTGTATTAAGTATATAGGATTGCGAAACAGCAGTCATCCTGGTAGTTGTCTGATCCAGTTAATCTGGGTACTGTTACCTAACACTAGCCTTCACACAGTCTGAGTGTCTGGATTCTAAATATCTAATCATATATCAACATCTTTAATCTTTTATCATATGAAGTGCCTTTACGAACTGAAGGTAAGGCGATTAAATAAAATTCATGTACGTGATTCTAAAGTCGTTTAACCAAATCAATACACGGCTGAACAATTACAAAAATGAGGAAATATGCCATACTTTGTCAAGTCAGAGGTTGATTAAAACCTTTTAAAAAAAAAAAAAAAAAAAAAAAAAAAAAAAAAAAAAAAAAAACAGCAATGTTGGTGAAAACATGTAGCGAATTCGCCTACATATCAGCCATCTCGATTGCAGTTTTTGGATAGCTTAGTTGAAATCGTAAAATAAATGTTAGGATCGTCCATTTTCCACCTCAAAACTACGTTTTCCCAAACAAAAATTCACACACATTACGAGAAACTTGGCACGGTTTTCAGGAATGTGACAACACACTTGCGTCCTTGAGTGTGGGTCGTCATTAATGTAAATATCGCAACAGACTGGTGGTTCAGTGTTTAAGGTGTCTGACTGGAGATTGAAAGATCCCCGAATAGAATCACAGTCGCGGTTGGGACTTGACCTGACCTTCACCTCTGGCACAGTTTGCTGCATAATGTGAAGTTGCCAGAACGCTTTCGTGGTAGGGATTCCACACTGAACTGTAGGTTCCCTACGTTAGCCATAACAAGAGATGCATTGCGTGGCGAATTGAAAACTCTGCTACTTGGACAAACAATCCTCCGGAATCTCCCGGTCAACAGTGTTTTGATTTTATGTAAACATCCATTCGTACAAAGATACTTCGTTCAGGTGGCTTTACAATTTTTAAATAGGACGAATTTTTTAATTATCTGTAATGTCATCGTATTCTTGCTTCCTATCATCTATTACAATCAATTCAATGCGTGAAGTACGACGTGTAGATAACCTCCTCGCAATGTACCCTGGACAACGAACAGCTGATTCAGGACGACCGATAATCTACACAATAGGCGACTGAACTAGATTCCGTATCTATCACACTCACACAAAGCAACATCAGAAGATAAAAATGGAAAGAACTGACTTCTCAAATGAGCCTTACTCAATCCTGTAACAATGCCATAGGAAATTGGGTGCAGCCTCAAACACATACAAAGAGGAGCCAAGAATTACAACAACTGAAATGGCATTACACATCAAAACGAGAGCTGATAATGTCCCAATATATCCTGCCACGAAGAAACAGATGGAGAGGGAGATGATTGATATGGATAAAAACCTCCGAAATAACCCTACTCTTTCTAATTCACTCAGTCACAGATAAGTTGAGAAAGCCTTTAAAATTCTAAACATGAGGAAGGCAGCAGTATTAGATGGTGTTTTCGCGGAATTCATAAGATATCTTGGCAAGCAGGCAAGAACATGACTCAAGAACTTCTTCAGCAATATCCTGGACACTGGGATCATCCCCCCAGAATTCAAGATGGCTCACACCGTGGCGATCCTCAAACCAAGCAAACCAACAGATGATTCTTCAAGCTATCGACCCATTGCTCTACTCAGTGTTTGTTATAAGCTTCAAGGAATAATAAATAACATAACACCAACATACCAGGCAGGTTTCAGACTGAAACGAAACTGTTGTGAATAAGTATTAGCAACTGAGGCTGGATTTCAGAAGAAGTTAAAGACACCAATAGCTTTTGTAGATCTAAGAGCGGCATATGATACGGTTTGGCTGGATGGACTGATACTTAAATTTAAAAACCGTGTACGCTGCAGGAAACTAACATCACTCATGAAGAACACGCTGACCAACCGATATTTCAAGGTCACCGTTGGGCAAAAGACAAGTAAGTCATTTACAATAAAAAATGGTTATCCTTGTTGCTCTTCAACTTGTACACCAGTGACATGCCCGAACCAATTAGCAATAAATTCTGCTACGCTGACGACTTAGCTATCGCGGTGACAAAGCTGGAACTCTTCATCTGCGAAACATCCAGATGTTGAAGATCCTGCAACTGGACTTCCGGGATTACATTTGAAGAGAGACCAGTGGGTCAAACTAAATCGCATAGTAACAGGCCACGCCAAAAACAACGCCATGCTCCATAAGTGAGGGCGTAAGGATTCTCCTGTCTGTGACTGCGAAGCTCTTTCCCAGAGTGTGGAGCATAACATCCCAAGGAATACCCTTTAAGGAAGTATGATGGACTATTTCAAGACGTTTTCAATGCTACAACTTCCTTCATAGAATGGCTGCAACAACTGGACATCAGTTTATGAATGCTATTAACGTTATTGTCGTTGTATATATTTATAAGTATTACATTATTTGCTAGACCATACGAAATAAATAAAATTCAATGCGTATGAAATAACTCGTCGAATTCCTCTTATTCAAGACTGCGATAGTTTTGAATATTAAAAGCACCGTATTATATTTTTGTCGTAATCTATATAATTAGACATAAGGGAAAACGTGTTTAATTTAAATAAGGAAATAAATTAAAAGGATAGATACGAAATAACAATTCCCATATTTCAATCAAGTGTTAGGAACGAATGTTTTTCCTTTTATCTCTGGTATTAAAATTTATTTCTCGCTTTGTATATGCCGTCACAGTTATTCTTATTTCTTAGATAACATTCCCAGATCACTGGGCTAGAAACTGCAAAACAAATGACCTTCTCCTTCTCTGAGTCTCGTTTAGGTTGATCCGATTGACAAAACCGAAGAGAAGGGTGAATCATAACAAAGACATGGAACATAAATGTAGTGCTGAGCTTAGTCTCCCGGATTTGACGATTACTTGGGAATCTGCGATCTATTCGAAATAACTTTGCTGAAAACTACTGGGGTATCATCACACAGCATGTGATGTGAAACATAATTTGAAGATCACTCTAATACTGTAGTGCGGAAGGGTATATAAGCGTATGAAAGAAAGTAGACGGTGAAGCGTGATTTCGGCACTTAAAGCCTACTCTTCTAGAGCCATTTGATAGGCCCCATCCAACGGACAAGTCAACGTCACCAGCATCGCAGAACTCGCCTGATATTCACAGAAGATACATTCTGGCATCAAAAAGACATTTGGCATACAAACTATTCATCCTATCCTACTGGACAAGTATCGATAGCCGTAATTTGAGGCAACAGAAGGATTCGAACAAACTGTTTGGCAGAACGCTGAATATAGTTAGGCTCTTTTCACACATACGGTTTTCACCGAACGGCAGAAAATCTTATGGCTACATTCTTTCAGTGACGTGAAGAACATCATAGCCCCTTTCACATTACACGGCGACGGCATAACGCCGTTTGGCAGCCGTCCGCTGCCACTGCAACACACGGCGACAGATAACTCAGTGGCGCAGGTGGCCAAATGCACGCTTTCCCATTAGACGGTTTTAAATCGTACGATCGGGCCCTCGAGCCATTGCAGTTGTTGTATGGTTATGTATTACTTCATTATTTCTTTAAAAAATATGTTTGTTTTCTTCTGTGTATTTCATTCTGCTGTGTTATAGTGTTTAATGAAGGCATATCGAATCTGTAGATTTTCTTTCACTGTCCAATATTTTAACCACCTATTCCAAGAATATAGTACAAATATGGACAAAAATAACATATATTTATACTTCGTCTCTTTCGTCAGCGGTTATATAACATTAATGCAATGATCTGTTTACGATTCATTATAATCAAACTGTATACCACTCAACCACACGTAGCTTGTGGTAGAAAAAAAGCCGTACAGAAACCGTACGGTGTGAACAAGTATGTCCGTTCGGATTAGCACCGTTCGAGTTTCTGCCGTTTGGTCAAAACCGTGTAGTGTGAAAAGAGCCTTACGGCCTTTTAGGGACCACTGGCAAGTGTTGGGAGATTCGACGAAAACTTTAAGCAAATGTATTTAAAATATTGTTTTTTAACCAATGTACTCTCGTAATTTGTTTGCGTACTTCGTAGGAAAACCATACTTCTAAACGCGGCTGTTTTATGGGAGAGACAAGAGAATTAAAAGGCGGTACACTTTCCATGTAATTATCGTCTCTCATTTTCTGGTGAACTTACGTTTTTTAATTAACGTAAAATAATTGAATTTAAGTACATCAGCGTTGGAAAATTTTACAGGTGTATCAGAAGGTAGAGACTGGATTATAAGACGAATCTACCACTTTTTCTGGATACTGTTAATGCGGTTCACTACTTTAAGGCACCACTAAAATTGGTCTCTGGAAGCGCATTGCCAGATGTTCATGTCCTGCGATTACTGTTCGTAAGGAATAATCGTCTAGTTTAACACTGGAGTGAACTTCTTTTTCCTGTTCAAAAACACGTTTCAGTAACAACCATACATTTATTATTTTTATTATTATTTCCTGATTTTACATAGCCTACTACCTTGTTACCTAAAGTAGGCCCTTAGTTTTCTACAGTTTTATTCTTAAAACAATTTACTTTATTTTTTGTTAATAATATATCTGGATAATTATTTTTAAGGATTTATTCTAATAGTAAATCTACTAATTATTCTAATAATTAATATACCACTTAATCTACCAACTAATCTACTAATTAATCTACCATCTTACTAATTCACACCAAAATCAGCAATTGTCTTTGTATTTTCATACTTCTAATTAATAAACTGTCTATTTGTATACGTTCTTCTTTTACCACTGCTGGCCTGCGTCGACATCTGGCCGCTAGCTGTCTCTGCTGATGCAGCGGGGCGACTGCTGACATGCTGACCACAAAGTGTCGTCAGCCAGCTTCACGTTCCAGGTAGTGGTCTCGTTCTTCTCCGGTTTGTCCCTGGAGCCACCTGCTCCCCCATCAGGAGTTCCCTCCTGGAATCAGAGCAGGCCACCCCCTGAGCCCTGGAGAAGGTGCCTCTGGCTTCCAGAGGCACTACGATGAATTGAGTCTTTGCCGTCTTCCTGGTGCAGGCACCGCGTTAGTCATGGGCAGTGCTTGTAGTCAAATTTGGGTTGTTCTTTACTCTTGAGTTTCTTCCTCTCCTGTCATTCTTTCTGCTTCTGATGCCGGTTGCTCGCGGCGTCCCCTACGCTCTGCCTGTTTCAATTCAACAAATCTCGCCTTCTCGCGCTGCGACGCTAGATTAGCAGCTTCATCCAGCAAGTGCCAGAGCTCGGTATCACGCAGTATATCGTATATTCTTCTGTTCTGAAGTTGTATTTGGAGATATGCCCTTGATTCTTCAGTTTGTTTGCACTCCCAAACCACGTGCTCGGGAGTACTTACTTCACCACAGTCGCACCTGTTTGTTTCTTTGAGGCCTCGCTGTTCTAAGAAACTGTTGTATGGACCATGGCCAGATATGTAGTGTATGAGCCCTGGAGATGGTTGTAGGTGAGTCATGTTCATTCTCTCTTTCACGCAAGGAAGCATGTCGAAGGTCCTTCTGCCCGTGTTGCTGTTAGTCCATGTTTGCTGCCATTCATCCATCAGCGCATCCCAAATATCTTTTTTGGTTTCAACAGGCCTTCCAATTATTTCAGCAGCTTGGTCATACCTTCCTTTTTTAATCCAGTATAGCGCTCCTCGCTTCCTTACTTCCAGGTCCAGGGGCCAGATACCGAGTATAACCGTAAGGGCATCTGTGGCCGTTGTTCTGTAAGCCCCAGTTAGTCGGAGCAGAATTCCTCGCTGCGTACGGCGAAGCAGCTCCTTTGGTTTGACCTTTCTTAGGTGCTTGGCCCACGTGCTTGCAGCGTATCCTGTAATGGAGGTCAGTATTGCATCGTGATATCTTCTTATGACGAGCGGAGGCAGATTAAACCGTCGTTCGCCAATGCTTATCAATTTGTGCATTACCAGTGCTGCTCTTCCACATACTTCCTCCATGTGAGACGCAAATTTCAGTTGTTCCTCCAGGTTTACACCAAGGTAACGGACTACTGCTTTTCTCTTTATTGTTTTTTCCCTGGATCCTAATTACCGGATTCCGTTTGAGTGTTCCTTTTAGGAGCATGTAGGTCGTCTTTTGTGGGGCTAGGTTTAACTTAACTGCTGCACACCACTTACTCAGGCAATCCAATACTGCTTTGCATTTTGTTTCGAGTTCCTGCCTGGTGTCCGCGTCTATCAGAAGTGCGAGATCATCGGCGAATGCCACCACACCCAGCAGTTCTGACATTTGTTGCAATATTTCCATGACCGGTTCCAAACCAATGTCCCAGAAAATTGGTCCACACACTGATCCCTGCGGGCAACCTTTCGTCAGTCTTTTCTCTATGTACTTGTTGGGGCACCGCAATTTGGCATATCTATTTCTACAATAATCTCTAAAACTGGTATATAGGTTTTTTGGACAGTTGATGTTTCTTAACCGTTCGAACAGCGCGGGCCACCAGAGATTGTCGAATGCGCCGGCGATATCCACAAAAACTCCCACCACATAATTTTTGGAAGAGTTTTGAGCTATTTCCATTAAGCGGTTGATGGCGTCCTCTGTTGACTTGCCTGCTCTGAACCCATACTGATTTGGGTTCATCCCATGTTTTAATCTGTGTTCCTTTAGTTTCTTGCAAAGTATCTTTTCTTGTACTTTCCCTAGAACATTGAGTAAGCAGATTGGACGATAGGATTTTGGAAGTTGTGGGTCTTTGCCTCCACCTTTCGCTATGATAATCACGTCACTCGTTTTCCATGCATTTGGTATTTTTCCCTGTACCAGGCATTCGTTAAAAAGTTTATTTAAGGTTGGAACCAGTTGGACGACCAGCTCCTGGAGGACCTCTGCTGGTATCCCATCAGGTCCAGGTGCTTTTCTTTTTGGAAGGGAAAATATTGCCTCTACTATCTCTTCATCTGATATGACGCATTGTTGATGTTCACTCTCGTAGGGATCCCACATTTTTTGACGCAGTTCACTTTGCCGAACGGTCTCGTTTTCCATACTATCATCTGGAAGTAGCACGTCAAGTAGCTCCCGTGCAGTTTCCATCCAGTTGGTGGTCATGGATCCATCCAGTTTTCTTACTGTAGACAAGGTTGTAGGTGGCCTAATTTTGCCAGCGGCAATCTTGTAGGGGATGCCCCATGGGCCTGATCTCATATTTTGTCTGACGAATGCTTCCCAGCTTTTTTGTTTTGTCTTCAGCAACAGATCCTTGAACTCTTGCTTTTTGTTCCTATATCTATCTAAAAGAGTCTGTCTCTCTTCTGTAATGAGGCAACGTTGATATGCTTGTCTTGCCTTCCTCATTGTTATTCGTAGTTTCTGCAATCTTTCTGTCCATGGTTTGTCTTTTACTCCCGTTGTTTTCTTTAGTGGAATTGCAGTTCTCATTGCGTCCTGGATTGCTCGAATTGTTTCTTCCGAAGCCTTGTCCACATCAAAATCTTTATCTTCGACTTGGGGGGGAATAAAGCAACTCCTCAACCTTGGCCAGTTGGCTTTGCTGATGTCATATAGCCGTTGAATATTGGTACAGGCGCCTTCGCGCGCACCGTCCCGCAGTCTTCCCAGTTCGAACATAATTAGATTGTGATCACTGGTGGTTTGGTTCTCAATCACCTTCCATCCGCTTACTAGGTTTCCTGCTCTTCGATTTGCTAAAGTTATATCTATGTTCGATTTGGCACCTGCTCGGTCACTGAACGTGTATGGATTGTTTGGCTCGTTTTTGACATGCAGCTGTAATTCTCCAATCAGCTCGAGTAACTTTTCTCCTCGTGCGTCTGTACGACCGCTGTGCCAGAGTGCAGATTTGGCATTTGCATCGGCAACTATCACCGTAGGGCTGTCGCCTATGGCTGTACATATTTCCCTAATCTTGCAAAGATAGGGATCAATATCGTCTCTGTATTGGAAGTACATGTTAACGAGGACTACGTTTCCCCATTGCGTACCTAACTCCACACACACCGTATGTTCATTGCAGAATTGTGTTATTTTTGTGACTGTGATTTGCTTATTGAAGACTATGATGGCACTCATTGGTTTTTTCCCTGTCGAGATTATCTGAGACGTCACTGGCATGTGTGAGATTTTCCCTTCCCTGGAATGGGGCTCTTGAAGACAGAGGATATCTATTTGCATTTCCTCAGCCAGTTTACTCACTTCATGCAAAACCAGACTGGTTCTCCTGCAGTTTAACTGTGCGATCTTAATTCTCTCTGCACCCCTACTCATGGATGCCGAGTATGGATATTGCATTGTGGCCACGGCTGTCTCGAGTCAAGCATTATTCTTCCATGAGTCATCACAAAATGACGATAAATTTGATCTGGATCAAAGATTTCGTTCCGTCTGTCAAATACTTGCTTGACTATAGTGAGTAACTGGGCTGAATTAGTAGGTATATTGTTTATCTTAAGTTGAATACGATCAATTGCCTCTGGTTGCGGAAATGTGATGTTTTTGCCATTTGGATGTGCTATTCTGGTTAGGTGGCGTAACGCCATAGTGAGATTTTGTGTTTCCTCTAGTCTAGCAAGCTGCAGATTGTTTTCAAACTTTTGGTAGATATGGTCTGGAGCTATAGCAGCGTGTCTTGGTTTTTCGTTCGCTCGGTTTTTGGAGGCGCCACTAATTTTGCAGTAGTTGGATGTAATTGGAACTGGTCCTACCCACCCAAGTCCAGCTCGTTTTGGTTGAGGTCTAGGAGAAATATCACAGATGGTAGAAGTAATCTCTGAGTGTTGGAGGATAGATTCATCTGTCTGCGTGCTTACGCTGTTTGCTGTTTCCTTCCCTTCTTGCAATATTTTCTCCCTGTATCTTGCAGCCCTCTCTGCGTTCCTCCTCTTCCTCGATGGCGTGTTTCTTCTTTTATTCCTCTTTCCTTTCCCTACTGTTTCTTCTATTAGGTTGATAATGATACTCAATAATTGATCTTTGTATGGTTTATCCATCCTCTTGGAGTTCCTTCTACTGTCCATAATCTGTTCTGTTTATCAATCTTTGAAGATACAGTTGGTATGTCGGACAATCTTTGCCAGATTTGTTACACGATTTTCCCCGTTTCCTGCATGGGATACAAACAGCTGACTGTAAGGACTTGCTACAGCCTTCTTTCTTGTGGCTAGTTTCTCCACAATGTTTGCAAGCGGCCGACGTTTGGGTACAATGTTTGCTAATATGACCATAATCGTAGCAATGCATACATTTTGGTACTACCGTGTAATCTTTTGCGCATATGGCACTGAATTCTATGTATATTTTTCTTTGCTGCATTATTTGCTTCCTTATTTCAGCACTTACTTCAACAACTTGATGGACAGTGCTTTTATCTCTGGGGCCTGTTCGAAATTTTGACTTGAACCCCTCCAGAAATTGTTGTCTTTCTATTTTTCCTTCAAAATTTTGTTCATATACTTTTTCTGGGATTTTGCATGGCTCAAGTGACGTGGGTACGTCGTACAGAATCAACAGTGGTTTCCTTTTCCTCGGCATTTCACACTTCAGATTTTCGTTTAGTTCTTTATTTTCCATAATTTTTCTTACATCATCTTGAGATGCTGTTTCTACGATTACAGCATTGTTTGTGCTACGTATTTTGATTATTTTTATCTTATCTTTCCCTGGTTTATGATTCTGGTTAGTTTATCAGCAACCTGTTTCGGAGTTTCTCCATTCTTGGAAGTTATGAAGACGGCTGCACTAGTAGCTGTTTTTTCTATTTTTGACTTTAATGTAGGTTCCATCCCTGATTTTGTCACTGCTGCATAACTAGATGCTGACAGTTTTTTCTGCACGTTCAGTTCTCTGTTCTCTTCTCTGAGTGTCCTTATTTCTTTCTTCATCTCTTCATTTCTTCCCTCTATGTGAGCCATAGCCACTGCGAAGGAAGCTAGGTTGTCCTTAAATTCCCTCAGTTTGAACTCAGTCATTTTTTGGCCTAACAGTTTGTTAACATAATTAACAAGTTTTTCGTACCTGCTGTTAACTGTGTCGTTGCACTCCGATTCGGGATTTAAGCTCTGTTGTGTATTGCTATTATTGTTACCTTCAGTCGAGCCCATGATGTCAGCTGAGCCTTGAGGCAGGCGAGGTGTTGACTCACGTCAGCTGGACGCCAGGGTGCTGACGGTGCGCGCTGACGCACCCGCTCCGTGACGTTGAAGCACTGACGCGACGCAGCGCGCTGAGGACGATGACCGTTGACTCGTGGCACTGCTTTCCCGTTCAGTAATTAGACAAAATCACTCATACAACGTATGTTTTTTTACCGCAGTAAGCGAGAGTTTTTACATGCACTGACACGCACTATTTACACCAGCACAACTTGTTTCGTCACTTAACGATTGTTTTATCCCTCGCGAAATGCATTCAGCGGCAAGAGCGACGTGACACACAACCGCACGCGGCAGCCATCTTAACTTGGTAACAACCATACAACCATAACGAGAGGCCAGACAGACACATTCTTAACAATGTTTGATCAATAACTTATAGCCCAGGCCAGTTATAATTGTGGCCCAACAAAAAAAAAAAAAAAAAAAAAAAAAAAAAAAAAAAAAAAAAAAAAAAAAAAAAAACTAGTAAAACTCTATTAATTTTTTTATTAATTGAGAAACAAAATTAAGTCGTTTATGAAATCAAAAACAAAAATTATTCTAGAACTTGACAATGGAAAGTGACTTATAGAATTTTCATTTTTAGTGTACTTCCCTGCTCATTTTAATTAATTAAACACACGTCTTCACGAATACAATGCATTGATAAATTTTATTCAGTATAATTATTTAGTCAAATACGGTTCTGTGAACAATATAAAACATGCAGCCTTGCTTTCAGATTTAATACAGGAATTTGGGAAAGGGTTTCAAGATTTATAGTAAAATACCACTCTTTTACGGTACTCAAGACTCAATTTTCAGTCGTCAAAAGCAGATTACTTCAAATTTTTAAATACAATGCCATTCAGTTTAAAGAAATATTTGGTCATGTCTCTTTACTTGTTTTCTACAATATATATCTTCCCAGATAAAAATATGCCTGACTATACAATCATGTCTTTCATATTTGTGAGCAGGGATGAATCACATGACGAATAAAGAAAACCAAACTACTTAATGACCACCCTGGGAACTCATTGAGAATTTTAATTACATTACCTTTATCCAGTTTAATATCGAAGAATGAGTGTCTCAAAAAATATTAAAAAAATACTAATTACACTTCACTGTCTTGTCTTTTACTTTTGTAATATAAACATTAGTGATATGATGAAGTTTAAATTACTTAAATGTGTTATCTGTAAATTCTTGGATGGTTTGATCATCAGCCTATCGTTAGTGTATATCATCTGTGACCCAAAACAACCCTTCTTCTATGTTTTCCAGGGAACCTAATATATGGACATGGACAGCCCTGTTCTAAACCATTCAGAAGGAAACGTAGCCACGAAATTATGTAAATGAATATCATGTTCATTAAATCAAAAGCGCAGACTGCAAAGTAATTATTGTCGTCACGTCTACTATGAACAGCCTAAATTTCAGGATTCGGCCTCTCACCTTAACCGCCAAACAACACAGGGTATACCTCCATGCTTAGAGACTTTAAGTTAGTTATGAAAACACAGTTGCTGCAAAATATACCTTAATGCTTACCAGAAATAAATATGAAGTTTCATTGAAGACTCCAGAAGCTACATCAATAGAATGGAAGCATTCATGTTTATATACTCGGTTAACGAAGGAGATAACAAATTATCAGATGATGTCAGCGATCACTTTACCGATTAGCCAATGCCAGACGGTTTTGCATTAAAATACAGTTAATTCATCAAGATTACGTATAATTTTATGTTTTAAGGAACAAAAGCACAAATTTCCCATGTCCCATAACTGAAGGTTTTAAGAAGTATAGGACGATTGACTGACAAAACTTGCTCCTCCCTATAGGCCAAGAACACTATCTTCGAGGTAACTGTTGCATCTGCGCTAACATAGACCAAAGCGTTATTTTAGTTACTTTCCTTTTTTTTAATTCATCAGTAATTTTGCAGACATATCGTATGATTAGTAGCAGGCTGCGTCAGGTGGTATAGTGATTTTCTGCTAAGTGTACAATCCAAATTGAAATTTTTTATGAAGCTGACGACTCTTTCGTGGAGTTTAATGTCCAAAACCCCTCCCATCTCACTGGTACACTCACAGGGGGTGAAACGGGAAAGTATCTCACCGACTTTATTCAAATTTGATACAGTAAAAAATGACTTATCTAAGATATAAGAAGTAGAAGCTGGACTAATTTTTTTTAGCAATTCATTGTTTAATTGCTAAGTACAACTATGCAAAATTGATCAAAATCGGTGAGGAAAAGTTACGATGCTTCTTTGAAACGTCACGTTTATCAGGCCTCCTTTATTACAATGCCCCTTCCCTCAGCAGCTTGGACACGGACAAAATTTTACGTGTATTAAGCTAATCTTCATTTATTAAGAATATCACTCGAACAAATGTGATCCAAGTTACATAAAATTTCATACTTATCACTTTATTGCTAAATTTCCATCTTTCTTGTGTAGTGAAGCTTTAGAACGGTATTTAAAGCCGTAGTTACTGACGGTGTTTTCAGTGATTTGCAAAAATTTCGTTTGTTAGCTAAACACATGCGCTATAGCTATTGGTAAAGTTACTGAAAGAACATTTGAAGAAAACATCCCGGCATTCGCCTGGAGTGGTTTCGGTAAAACGTGGAAAACCGACTTGTTCTAACGAATGCTTGTCCCAATTACAACTGAGGAATTGAAAGTTGTAGTCTGTTTAGTTACAGTACGTAATTTCGCAGTGTCAACTGCATGTACAGAAGTTTTTAATATAGATGTGTGATGTTCCTGTATATATATTAGTCACTCCTGGATACAAAAGTAGAAATCGTAGTAGAATAGTGCCATAAAATATTAACAGATTTTTCGGTTTTTCTCGCCTGTTTCGATTCTTCCATTAATTGATTTCTGCTTGTGTTGAAGTTTCTAACTTACTCGACACAGGAGAAAAAATTTAGGAGATGAAATTCATATTGCTGTTATGAGGTAAAAATGTTATACTAAGACCTGATTTGTCTTTTGACGAAATGGAGGAAACAAATTACTAGCGTCGTCTGTTTAACTCACTAAATATTCTTAGTTCTTAGTGTAGATTAGAATAAATTCCCAGTTTCAGTAATTTATTAGACTGAATGAAATAGCGATTAGTTTCAATATGGTTTCATATTGCGCAATCGAATGTAAGCTGCACTACGTCGGCTGCTAAGTCATGTTCTTACTGCTTAAGATTAACTACAGTCGTATTTCATTGCTTATCTTATGGATTTATTACATGAGAACACATTGTCGCATAATGAACCTGTAGTTAATTTGGTAGGAACTGAACAATAGCATCAAAAGCGTGCGCCAACATGAGACGGCGGTGGATTGAAGTTTCGCGACGCCGGCCTCGCTAGAGCGGGGCTGGCGTTGCAGAGGTTGCCGGTTCGACTCCGGCCCAGGGCACGGGTGGTTTTAAATAAGTGTTGTGTTCGTCCTGCGTTTTCCTTTCATTTGAGATTATCAACATCACTAGAAGAATCTGACACAATTGAGGAAAATGAAACACATATGATTCTGGATAAATGGCTTAAAAGGCCAAGTGCCTTTTTTTTTTTTTTTTAAGTACTCTCTAACTTACCTAAACTTTTTCAGGCATTGATTTTTGTGCCCAATAGAAGCGAGATATGTGTACAGAAATCTAACTGCGCGAAGCTCGACTTTAACCGAATCGATCTTGTTCTTCATAGTGTCAGTCATTCTCACCCTGAAATAGTTGTCTTCACCTCTGGAATGATTCTATAAATTCGTTTCGTAAGAGCTGATTACTAACAGGAATACAATTTTAAAAATATAGCCTATAAAAGTCATAAAGCGTTAAAATTTCATTTTTATAAAATGTAAGCCTGCATGGCTTTGTTTATCTTACACCCAATATGAATCTGGTTACTAATTTCCGCACTTAAAAAGCTTTCAAAGTAACAGTATGTTTTTTTTTTGTTTTTTTTATGGTTTTCGCATCGTCAATGCCGAGGTCGTTAGATGCGTGGAAGGAATGGGAGCAAGGAACGGAAAAAAAATCCAGTCATGGCCTTTGGAAGAAACCATCCCGGAATTCACCTACAGTGATCTGGTTAAACTGTAACCTGGATGGTCAGTCTAGCGCGAGCGCTCGAGGAGGTAACTTCCTTGTACCGAAGCATAGAGACAGTCGTAAACATTAACGAGTGACGAGTGACGCGAATACAGTGAAATACTCTTCTGTGTTCTCTTTAGTGAAGGAATTGTGTAAACAAGTGGACCAGATCTTAGTGCAACGCGCGTGTGACCCGTAGGGTCAGACAGTGATGTCAGAAGAAAGTGATGGAGTAATGGCAGAAGCCATTAAACAGACACCAATACAACCTGCGGTATCTATGACTGACACAGCGGAAGCAGTAAACACGGCACTGACACTATGCTATTCCGAGGACGATACTAATAACCAAGTAAGTGCAACGCAACCCTATAAATTATCGGCATCCAGCAGAACACAAAGTGTAGGCGGATTTAAACGTAAGAACAAAGACAAAGGAAAAACTCACGTTCCGGTAGTCAAAGTGAAAATACTCCAGGCACAAAAGGCTAACCAGCTAAATTATAACCAATTAGACTCTAATCAAACTGAAGATGAAGAAGATCCATCCGACAACTATACAGGCGAAACGAGCAATCAGCGAGATAGAAGACCCTCTTGGAGTGAAGAGATGGAGTTGGCACAGGCAGAAACCGCCAGTAGACCTATTCAGGAAACTAAAACTCTTAAACCAGTGCCGAACGCAACAGGAAGCATAGACCACAGCGCGGCCAACAACAGGAGAGAGGAAAACGCTGCACCACTCTATCAGTACCAGGAAAACGATGTGGGACCATTCTACGTCTACGCTGAATATACTGAACAACACGAGAGAACCACAGGGCACAAATTGGGCAGATTACATCCAATGGCCATAGGAAAAATAATTAGAGATGTATCACCGGAAATGAAGAATTCCATTTTAAACATCGCCCCAAAGGGGAAGAACCGAGTCATGATACAGTTCAGCAGTGCTCAATGTGCCAACAGAGTAGCGTCAATTCAGCAACATGAGAAAAACATCAAATTTTATGTTCCACGGATGTGCGTCGTCAAAGAGGGGATCATTAAAAATGTAGACACAAATCTTTCTGAGAATGAGATACAAGGTGAGATCGAATCCCCGATCCAAGTCTTAGAGGTGCGAAGGATCATGCGCAAAGTCAAAAGGAATGGTGTAAACGAACTTATACCAAGGCAGCTAGTACGACTGACATTTGCAGGACCACGGCTACCACAACATGTAACAATCCTCAGTACAAGATGCCCAGTGGAGCCGTACGTGCAAAGAGTAATACAATGCTTCAACTATTTAAGATATGGACATGTTGGAAACCAATGCCGAAGCTCTACCCGCTGTGCCAAATGTTCAGGCTCTCATAAGACAACAGAATGCGCGCTGAATGGACCTTAAAAGTGCCTTCACTGTAATGCTAACCATCTAGCAACCGACTGGGAATGCCCAGAATACTTGAAGCAAAAAAGAATTAAATATAATATGGCATACTACAATATGTCCCTGGAAGAAGCTTTGGCACGAGAAGATCCTACATCCTACTCTCGAATAGCCGCCTCTACACGGCATGTGAACCATAGAGTACCAATGCTCCAGCTGAATGATAAAAGCGCCTTCCCACCTCTGCTAGGACATGATGCCAAGGCAAACTACGAGCAAGCTGTAGGACAGGGAGTCGCCAACACCTATGCATGTCACTTGGAAAACATACCACGACAAACCTTCACTACACGCCTACCAGCCCAGGTAACTCCATTTGAGTACATCATGGGGCAACAACGGGCAACACCTGCAGAACAACACCCACTAATGAAGATGCCCGACAGAAGCCCAGATCCAACCAACCATGTACAACGTCCATTTACGAGAGCATCGCTACCAGAAGCCGCTGATGGACGACGAACAACCGACCATCATCAGACGCCAGCGCAGCCCGCTATGCAGCCCGCTATGCAGCCCTCCTCACTGTCCGGGATACATTTCCAGAGAACATCAGCAGATCTCACCCCACCCAGCAATTCTGATTATCCACAGACAGCACCAGCAGAATCGGAGCTAGAGAAATCACATAGAACAACCCCTCAATGTGAAGAACATCAGGCTGCCACGCAGTGGTGGTCACCAGGAACATCGCCACACAATTATATCGCACCACTGAATCAACAAGAGCAGCAGCTTCCTGCCCAGTCACACCGGTCAGCACAAGGGAGAATCCAGACCAGGTGCACCGGTCACCCCAACAGCAGCAGGTGACGAGGAGCAGGCAGTATGGTTCTCGACCTCCGCTGTATGGTATGTACTATGATGCCTACCAGCTTCCACATACTGGCCCTCTACCACCTAACCCCTACAATCCAACAACGACGTCACCACTTGACGCCATAGTAGATAGAATTTGTGAACTAATTTGTCCCATTATTAATATGACTCCAACGGTGTATTACCCCACAAAATGTGAGAGATATAATTAGCTCTATTCTTACTCCATACACAAATGGCTTCACAACAAATCAATAATTTGCTATACTGGAACGCAAGGTCCTTGCGGTCTAATAAAGAAAGTTTTGAGCAGGCCTTAAAAATACATGACGTATCTATCGGGGCGGTAGTAGAAACCTGGCTAAGGCCAGAAGAAAAATTAACATTTAATGGCTACAACACAGTAAGATGTTACAGGGTATATGGATATGGCGGGGCAGCGCTAGTCATTAAAAAATGCATAGATTATAGGACTATACAGCTAGCCAACATAAATACAGCCATCGAGGTCTGTGCAGCTAGTATCAAAAGCGAACGCACCCAAATAACAGTAGCAGCAGTATATAGAGCACCCAATACAGCTATCTCTAAACTACAACTGATATCACTCTTACGACAACTTCCACAACCATATATCATCATGGGTGACTTTAACGGTCACCATACAGCTTGGGGAAGTAGCAACACAGATCGAATGGGAAGAATCCTCGTGGAGGCAATAGAAGACGAAAACTTGGTAATACTAAATGACTGCTCGGAAACCCGGATTACTAAGCCATCAGAAAGTAAGTCCGCAGTGGACATTACCATTACTTCACCTTCGCTTGCATATCTATACAATTGGGAAGTCCTCCAGGAACCATTAGGTTCGGATCATCTTCCATCTTGATTAGATCGAGATATCGCAGACCGAAAGAAAGGGCACCCTCTCCAACATACAAATGGAACTTGCCAAAGGCTGATTGGACAAAATATCGAGAAACAATAAGTGCATACGTAGAAGAAGTTAATATATCAGATGACGGAAGAAAGAGTTACAACTCTATCCTCAAAACCATAGAGAGGGCCTCAAGACAATCCATCCCACTAAACAAACCGAGAAAGCCATACTCATGGTTAACTCCCCCGTGGTGGGACGATGAATGCAATCGCTTGGTGCATGAAAGGAAAGAGGCCCTGAAAAACTACAAAAGGTGCAGCACAGAGGAAAAATATATTACATTTATGAAAATACAGGCATGTACAAAGAAGACATTTAAAGAGAAGAAGAGGCAAGGATGGAGAAAGTTCTGTGAAACTTTGAACAAAAACACACCTCTGACACAAATATGGAAACGAGTGAAGAGCTTTCGTCATGCTTTTGAAGACTACCAACGTACTCCAGAGATTAAGTTAGAAATCGCAGAAAAAATACTTGCCAGGCTGACTCCCCCTGCAGCACACAACCACATATGGCTGCAACCAAGCACGAATCAGGAGCACTTGCTCCTCAAACCATACGACATGACAGAGTTGGAAAGGACACTATCAAAATGCAGCAATACAGCTCCCGGACCTGATAATATCTCATACTCAATGTTAAAACACCTTCCCACCTCCGCAACGGCTATTCTTCTAAGCGCACTAAATAACATATGGCAAGAAGGGAGATACACACCTGAATTAAAAACTGCCAGAATAGTTCCCCTTCTAAAACCAGGAAAGGACCCCCAAGATGCAGCCTCCTATCGACCAATAACTCTCTTACTGTGCCCTCTCAAGATCTTAGAAAAAATGATCAAACACAGGATGAAGTGGTACATTGAAAAACACAATCTGCTACCAGAACACCAGTTGGGATTCCGGAAAGGTAAGGGAACCAATGATTTACTGGCGCAATTGGTAACGGACATACAAAATTGCCAGAGTAGGAACGGATATCTGTACGCCGTATATATCGATCTGTCTAGTGCGTACGATAATGTCAGCATCCCAGTATTAGCAAATAAGCTAAAACGCATGAGAATCCCTCATAGGTTCATAGGAAATCTATGCGCTCTGCTCCAAAACAGAATTCTGATTATCAACAGTAAAACATGCACGGCTGGTCCAAGAGAGACTAGTACTGGGCTACTGCAAGGTTCTACACTATCTCCCTTACTGTTTAATATATACACATCAGACTTAGCCAAGATATTAGCAGAGAACACATTCATACTACAATATGCTGATGACCTATGCATATATGCGATTGGCAACACCATACTAGAGGTCAAGGAAGCCCTCGCCACCACTCTGAGAAACCTTGAAAAATGGTTAGTGGAAAATGGAATGACGATTGCCCCTGAAAAATCAGAAGCTTGTATATATACGCGTCACAGACTACCAAATATAACCTCAGTCGACATAGGTCCCTACAGAATACCATACAAAAAGAACGTAAAATACCTAGGATTAATTATAGACTCAAACTGACCTGGTCACACCGCATAAAATATATCTTAACGAAATGTGAAAAAGCTATTAATGTAATGAGAGCTACTACTGGATACTGGTGGGGGACGGATCCACAAACTAGTATACTACTGTATCGAATGCTAGTGCGCCCACACTTCGACTACGGTTGCATCTGTTATGGAGGCGCATCAGACAGCTTGATCCAACAACTGGATAAAGTCCAATACAAGGCGATACGTCTGTGTACTGGGGCGATGCCTTCAACGCCTACAAATGCTCTCCTAGTAGAAGCACTGGAACCGCCACTGGAAATACGAAGGCAATATATAAGTTCAAAATTCTTGTTAAGACAATTACAAATGCCTAACAGTACTTTGACGAAGGCAATAACAACACTGGAAAGAAACTGCCAAACACTCCACTTCTGGAGACGGAAACGGACACCTCCGCTAGCTACGGCATACTCCGAACTAAAACGATATCAAAACATGATGTATACTCTGTCGAAACTCCCGTGCTTCGAAGCTAGCTATGACACAACAATCATGAAACCTGCAACTATACTGAATATACCATTTAGGGAAAATTCAGTGCTGAATAGAGCTCTATTAGCCAACCATAATGACCCAGAAAATGATGTATATCACATATACATGGATGGTTCCAAGACTGAAGAGGGCGTAGGGTGTGCATATGTAGACACACAAACTGCAAATGTGGGCAAGTACAAACTCCCGAAAGAAGCAACAGTATACACCGCAGAAATGACAGCTATCCTAAAGGCATTACAATACGTGCAAGATATACCGCAAAATAATATTATCATCTGGTCGGACTCAAGAAGCGCTATCGAAACACTCCGCAATATGCATACTGGTAATGGGAGAAATATCGTGTCCGGACAAAACCGCGAAGTGACAAAACCGCGAGGACAAAACCGCGCAGACAGAACCGCGAACGGACAAAACCGCGAACGGACAAAACAGCGAAACGGACAAAACCGCGAAACGGACAAATCTACGAGTTATCCCCTCACTGTTTGATCTCTTATGCTCCAAAATATTATCCTAACGCAGACGAGAACCACTATTTCCGAACCAAAACCAGAATTTTAAAAATTCGTTAGAGAGAACCAACAACTCCGTCGAAGGTTGGCACAATGCTTTACTTGGATCAAGCCATCATACAATTTGGAAACTCATAGAAGCTTTCAAGAAGCAGCAAAATCTGACGGAGGTTAAATTGGTGCAATATGGAAGGGGAGATAGAAAAATACAGAAAATGACATATGCGAGAGTCACCAAGTCGATTTTCAATTTAGTTAGTGAATATGATTGTAGCGATGCACAGAAATTTCTTTCTGGTATAGTTCATAATTTCGATTATTAGATAGTGTGCTTGTGTATTTTGTTACAATTTATATTAACTTATTAATGGTTTATTGATGTATATTTCGTATAATCCATCTATATTGTATTTTTATTTTCCATAATGTTCATGCTTTTGTGTAATTTTTTTAAATAAAAAAAAATAATGGGGTGTTACGTAGATCACCTCCTCGTGGTGCAACCTGGGTAACGCTAAGAATCTACGAACTCTTGTGGTTTTATGTATTCCTGGTTTTTCTGTATTCGCGGTTTTGTCCGTTCGCTGTTTTGTCCGTTCGCTGTTTTGTCCGTTCGCGGTTTTGTCCGTCGCGGTTTTGTCCGTCGCGGTTTTGCCCTAGAACCGAGAAATATATTGGGGTATAAAATTATGGAACAAATCCAACACCTACAGGGCGCCCAAAAACAGGTACATTTGAACTGGATCAAAGCTCACACATGCATACCAGGAAATGAATTGGCGGATACATCAGCCAAAACGGCAATAAAATCAGGAATACACCACCACTTAATCCCAGCGACAGACATAATATCTACGATTAGGATCACCATAAGAGATAAATAGAACAACATATGGAGGAAATCGATAGAAAATAAAGGCAAACACTACGGCTGTTTACACCTGACGATACCAACAAAACAATGGTACCAAAGATCGTACACAACAAGAAAAACTATGAGCATTATAGCTAGATTAAAATTCAACCACGGCTGTTTTCCTAAGCATTTGTACAGATTACATTTAATATCATCCCCTATATGCGCCTGTGACGACACAAGCGAGGGAGATGTAAACCACGCGATATTCTCTTGCAAAAGACACTGGCAGCAGGCCACCAAACTGCTGGAAGACCTACAACAACTAGGCATAAACCTCCCAACAAACATCTTGAACCTTTTAGCTATGGACGACCAAAGAGTATACAAGGCCATTGTAACGTTTATAGAAAAGAACCAAATAAAAATATAAATCAGCCTGAGTTATAAGTGTGATGAACATTGTATTGTTACCCATATAACAAAATACTTGTAAAGCAGAATGTTTGTACTACCTGGAAATGTGTGTATTATTTTGAAATGTCTTTATAGAGAAATACTTGTTCTACGTTGAAATGTTTGTAATCCTTTGATATGTCTGTATAGCAAAATACTTGCATTACTTTGAAATGTTTGTATTACGTTGAAATGTTTGTATTACTCTGAAATGTTTTTATTACTTTGAAATGTTTGTATTGTTTTTGAAATATCTCTATAGCAAAATACTTGTCCTCCTTTAAAATGTATGTATTACTCGGAAATGTTTGCAATACAATGTAATAGCTGGCTGTATGGTCCTGGAACCAAGTGCCAATAAACTTAAAAAAAAAAAAAAAAAACCTGGATGGTCTGTGAGGATACTAATCCTTGTGTTCCCCAGTGTGTGGCCAGGGCTTTGCCGCTCTTCTATCTCGTTCGGTAAACAGTACGCTACCCCCTACCCATATTTCAATAACATGAAATAAGTGATATTGTATTAAGTCGTAGTATAGTATTAACTAAGGTAAAATTTTGGCGTACAGGTATGATCTTTTCAAAATGCAATATATTTTATATGTTTCTCTTGTATAATCGACCCATGTTGGATTAGTATCTACTGAGATACCGAACAATTTGGCTGAGGTTACCTGTAGAATATTTTCAACCCTGCAGCAAGTTCAGCACCTGCTTCTACACCGATGAGCCGAAGAAACTGGTATAGGCATGCGTATGCAAACACAGAGATATGTAAACACTCAGAGTACGGCGCCTCGGTCGGCAACGCCTACACAAGACAGCAGGTGTCTGGCGCAGGCGTTAGATCGGTTACTGCTGCTACAATGGCAGGTTATCACGATTTAAGTGAGTTCAAAAGTAGTGTTATGGTCGGCACAGGAGAGATGGAATACAGCATCTCCGATGTAGCGATGAGGTGGGGATTTTCCCGTACGACCATTTCACGAGTGCACAGTGAATATCGGGAATCCGGTAAAACATCAAATCTCCGACATCGCTGCGCCCGGGAAAAGATCCTGCAAATACGGGACCAACTACGACTGAGGAGAACCATTCAATGTGACAGAAGTGCAACCCATCCGCAAATTGCTGCGGATTTCAATGCAAGGCCATCAACAAGTGTCAGCGTGTGAGCCATTCAACGAAACATCGTCGATATGGGCTATCGGAGCCAATGGCCCACTCATGTACCCTTGCTGAGACAAACCATTACGCCTCGCCTGGCCCGTCAATACCGACATTAGACTGTTGATGAATAGAAACATGTTGCCTGGTCTGACGAGTCTCGTTTCCAATTGTATCGAGCGGATGGACGTGTACGGGTATAAGAACAACCTCATGAAATCATGGACCCTGCATGTCAGCAGGGGACTGTTCGAGCAGTTAGAGACTCTATAATGGTGTGTGGCATGTGCAGTTGGAGTGACATGGGACCCCTGATACGTCTAGATGCGACACTGACAGGTGACACGTACGTACGCATCCTAACTGATCACCTGCATCCATTCATGTCCATTGTGCATTCCGACGGACTTTGGCAATTGGACAATGAGACACCCAAAATGTCCAGAATTTCTACAGAGTGCCTCCAGGAACACTCTTCTGATTTTATACACCTCCGCTAGCAACCAAATTCCCGAGACATGAGAATGACAAAGAGAATGAAATACATGATATGGTCGATAGGTGCGATCCTGGGGAGTAAACTAAGAGAGTATTATAATTTAAACAATACCTAAAACAGATGGAAATAAAAGTGTTCGCTACATTTTATATCAGACATAGTCTTTTCTGTACTGCCTCCATCGTGATCATCGAAGAATGGATTGACTGTTGCAGTTCCAAGGAGTATTACCACACGTTATGGCATAAGGAGTGTCTTCCAGCCAACAGCAAAGGTACTAAATATGATATGCATGATAAAGGAAGATATTTACCACAAATTCCTGGAGTTTATTCGATTCCGAGTGAATGTGGTAAAATGTGCAGAATCAGAACCATAGAGGAGCGTCGCACAGAACACCAGCGACATCTGCGCTTGCCACAGCTAGATAAGTCCACATTAGCAGAACATGCTGTATAAAAAATTCCCACAAAATGAACATGAAGAAGACTGAAAGTTTGGCTCAGACCGCGTATTTCTGGGATTCAGTAAGTAGGGAATTTCTGGAAATAATACTGAGCAGCAATCACATGTTCAGTGATGATGGTTTTTGCGTGAAGCATGGAAGTAGTATACAAAGTGATAATCAAAACTAAGAAACAGGACACAGAAGTAAGAAATACCTATAGCGTCTGGTGCCATCGGTGGGCTGCCCGCGATTATCCGGCAGTAGGTGAGAGGTTTTTTTTTTAGCATATGACCAGTCATTTTTATTTTTTACCGTATAGTGCCAATAATGAGGAGAAACTTGTCCATAACTTTTTAACTGGCTGAATTACAAGAAAAGATACAGCACAAATCATGAGAGCTAACAGCGAAATCTTTTGCAACCGACATTAGGAGAGAGTCATGTTGACCTGGTGGTCACTCTGAAGACAATTGGCAGAAAATCGTGCCCCAGTGCTTGTGGCTGAGACAGATATAGAGCAAGGTGCATTCATGCCGGTGTATTCACCTCCACAATAAATCAGTCGCTAGTGGAGGTTGGCAGTGATTATCGTAGAACTTCCTGAGCTTTTCTAATGATCTATCAATTGTATGATATTAGTTATGCAGAAGCAGGAGGGGAGTCAAGATACTTCAGGAGGTGTATAAGGCGTATGATTCGACCAAATCATCAGGCGAAGTGAAAGAATTTCATTCAAATTTGTATAGAGGAAAGTAGATGAGTGGGGAATTTACTATCAAAGGATATAAAATAATAAATAAATAAGAAATGGGTTAGCAGGTGACCAGGGATATTGCCACTAGATCAGTCATTCCATCGCAGTTAGATTAAATTAAAATAATGTTAATTCAAGAGATGGACCAAAAACATTATCACAGTTACATTTGCAACATTACGGAAAGTAAATGCGATTGGAAATATTAAAATACAGCTTTAATGTCTTTACTGAAGTATAATCCTTTCATACATCGAAAGATTCTCTAAATACGAATCAGTTCGGCGCTAGGCTACATTTCGCATTACAGTGACTTCTAGAACAAACTGGAGATATCACTGTTACTGGAAAAGAAGTAGCTTAATACGAGCCAAGAATGAATATGCAGTTAATAAAGCAAGCATCACTCCTCAGGTTACGGTGATCATTTTCGGCTGGAGTTAAGTTCAGAATAATCCAACGTTAAGTACCTGTCACAGTTACTTATCTGAATGATTTTGAGCATCGATTGTGAAGATTCTTTTGTTACATATATCAGCAACTAGATAATAACTTTTTTTTAACATGTTTAGACACTAATCATTCCGATTCGAGTGTAAGATAACACTTGATCATCTAAAAGTTTTTCTTAAGAGATACTTGGACCTTGATCTCCTCATTACTCAGTGTGTTGCAATTACCTGAAACGTTTTGTATATTTCAAAGAGAATAGCTGAAACCCTCTTCCAGATGTAATTTTGACGAAATGACATAACATCCTATTTTTGTCTATGTTATTTTTGTGTTATTCTGATGAGTACAAATAAGCCAGGATTGTTGGGAAATATTGCCTCATTAATGAAGGTAAATCCAATGTACCACCTTATTGTACAAACCTTCCAGTTCTTTTCTACATAGTCTACACATTTTTCCTACTGTTCTGTCAGATCGCAAATACTCTTCCGGCAGAACTCTGTTCCAGGTGCCGGATCCACTGTCACATTACGTTATGTTTGTCCTCAACTATCACGTAGCTTTGGACTCAATTCTATTTTCCAGATAGTATTTTAACAATTCCCGTATATGTGAGATTCAGAGGGCACCCACATATGAGAATGTAATTGATTGTTGTATGCGATTGGATACACAATACAAGGCAGTGGCGAAGCTATGTTAACAAGGGCCCTGGTGCATTTAAAAAAAAAAAAAAAAAATGGGCCCTCAGGCCAGATGGGAGACCCCCAAAGCTGAGCTTGGGGGCCCCCTGAGATTGAGGGCCCCTGTACACGCCACCAAATAGATCTCCGATAGGCACTAGGAAATATCTGAGAAAATTATAAAGTTTAGAAATATTTTTTCATATCATTAATGGGTATTATTTCTCATTCCACCAAACTTTCACAAAATGGTTGCATATGAATATACTAGCTATTACTCGCGACTTCGTAAGCGTGTACTTAGAATTTCATTGTCAGAATTGGATATAGAAAGCTGTTAGTAACGTAAGATTTGTCCCAAACAGCATCGAATCGGCGTAATATGACAGGAAAGCCATCCCTATATCATTCTACAGTCAAACATGGCTCGTGAAGACAATCAATTTCCAACATATTTAAAAACAGAAAAGCAAACGAAGGTGCCGGGATTTGGGGGTTTTAACTGAGGGCGGCTTTTCCACACATTGCTCCCTTAAATTTGTGATATCTACAGTTTAACACGGAATCCGAATAACTGATTGTCCAAGCGTGGCTCAAATGATCAAATACAATTCTTAAATTTCTTTGCTTCCACCGGGATCTGAACCGTAGACCATGCTCCAAACTTAGTAAGCAAGCACATTAACCACTGAGCTACCGGACTGCAATACAGGAAGGCACTACAGAGACTTACACATCCTTTGCGTCTGTCTATCACCGTTCAGTATTTTTTCAAAATTACATGACAATATGTATTTTTTATACAGAAAAAAGTATCTTATGTCCATCTAATGGCAAATAGAATCTCCTTGTCAAATTTCATCACGACCGGATTAGCTGTTTAGCCCAAGAAACATAACAAACAGAAAGTAAGACAGAGTTAGTTAGCATTTATAATGCAAGTATAGATTCTTTATAAAATTCAAACATTTTGGTGTAAATAACACTTACAATTCATAAATGGGGGAGCCAGCACACAGTGACGAAAGGGGTACTAAAGTAAAAACATAGGGCAGGGTAACGATGAAAGAATGTTGGATAGTTGGAAAGGTATACACCTTTACAGTTTTTACTGGCGAAGGCAATTGTGTATTTCTATTGACCACCTCATGACTTCTTGAAAAAGTTCCTCCCTCAAGCTATAATCGGAACAATCTGTTGTCATACAAATAGGTAGGCTCTAATCAGGTGAGTGGAGGACATTATTCTGGAGCAATGCTTCTTTTGTCTTTAAAAAATCAGCTTCACATCCTAAAGTCCATTTCCAAGCTGTATTCTGTTTTCGCAAATTTTGGAAATGCTGAATACTCAAAATTTGTGTAACAATAAATTTCCTGTAATACTCACAAAGTCCTAAAAATTTTTTCAACTGGGTTTTGTTTTTAGGTCTGGGGAAATTCTTTATTACAGCCAATTTATCCGGTGAAGCATTAATTCCCTGTGGAGTAATAAAGTGACCTAAAAACTCTATTCTGTAAGACAGGAAAATGCAGTTTTTAAGCTTAACTGTCATACCTCGTTTTTTTAATGCAGCTAAGACTTCCCTTAAAGTTTCCCAATGCTCTTAGATTGTTTCACTGGCAATAAAAATGACGTCTACATACACATGGACTTTTTAATGTAATTGGGGGCCTAGAACTAGATCTAAAGCCCATATGAAGTTTGCAACAGTACTGTTTAGGCCAAATGGAAGGATTCTAAAGTGGAAACTGCTACCTTGGTATAGAAATGCAGTATACTGTCATGAATCAGGTGCAATAGGTACTGCCAATAAGAAGAAGCAAGATCCAGCAAAGTGAGAATTTTTTTTTCTATAGAAGTTATGGAATATCTCATCAGTTGGTAATGATTGGTCTCGTTCAGTTTTCAAATATTTATTGAGGCTACGAGCATCTCAAACTAAACGTATTGTTTGATCTGACTTTATGAAAACTACTAAAGGGCTGTTAGAGGGGCTATTTGATCTTTCTATGATCCCCATTAGAGCATACTTTAAAATGACATTGATAGTGCTTAATTTATCCGGGTTGGTCATTGAAGACATCTGAAAATTCTTTAATTAGGTGTGACAGTCTCCCTTTATGTTGTGTTTCAACATCTTGAAGAAGTTTAGTTATCACATCCTTTCCTTTCCTCAGCTTCAACTTGGCCAATCAAAAAAGAACTTTTTTTTTTTTTTTTTTTTTTTTTTTTTTTTTTTTACAATATGAGGGTTCTCTTCCCATATTAATTCATTCCTAAACGAAACTTTACTGAAGGGATTTTACCATCTTTCCATCCTTGTTTTAATTGCATCAACAACCGCTGCTCCTCTAATGTAAAAGTTAAAGTTTTATTGGCGAAATGCAAAATTGCCTTGGTTAGACAAAGCCAATAAATACCAAAAAAATGCACCGTGGTTGCAGACCAGCAGTAACATATATAATTAGTTCAAAAGAAGTATCCTAAATTTTACCCTCTAAAAGAACTTGAATTTTTTTTTCATTTGCGCCCCCTTGCTGTAATTACAGACATATGGGGGATATCATAATAATGCAAGAGTGCTATAGAATTCAAAGTATTGCATAGATCCTCTGAAATGCATGACAATTCTGATCCTGTCGAATAAAACTTCTACATTGAAACCTTTAACACAAATAGAAATAATAGGCACCTGCATCATATGTTCTAATTCTATTGGATCCTCCTCCAACAAATCGACTTGTGGATTATTATGGAAGATTGTGTTCAATTGTGGTAAATGCCTTGGCCCTAAGGTAACCGTCGCCTCTGTTTGGGCCATGACGTCAGCAGCGTCCAATTCTTTGATTGTACAATCTCCTTTTTTGAATCTATTACGGAAACTTTCTCAACTACTTGACCGATTTGTTGTGAATCAACAACCTGCTGAGGAGGAAGTATATTACTTTTATATCCCGTGCTCCCTCTACAACGACATCTAGCTAAACTTCTGATATTGGGGCTCTCTATGTTAGAATAACCATAATTGTGTCTATGAGATTGATTAGAAAACACTTGACATTTAATGGCATTTTATTGATCATTATTAGGAAAGTGACAGGGTTTTTCCATAGCTTGGGTTCCTTTTTTTTTTTTTTTTTTTTTTTTTTTTGTAACAGTTTAACGTCCCTTTTTAACAACGTGGTCTTTAGAGACGGGAAAGGATGGGGGCAAGGAATGGGAATGAATTCGGCCATGGCCTTTTTGAAGGAAGCATCCCGGCATTCGCCTGGAGTGATTTGGGGAAACCATGGAAAACCCAAATCTGGATGCCCAGACGGGGATTCGAACCGCCGTCCTCCCGAATGCGAGGCCAGAACGCTATCCGTTACACCACCACGCTCGGTCCTTGGGTTCCGCCTTGTACCGGAGGTTTTTGAAAATTGTTAGTCTGTTGTGGAGGCAGGGCCGCTATTTGATGGAAAAGGTGATTAAAATATGTTACATATACAGGGTTAGTGGACAATTGGTTAGAAACAGTTTCCCTAGATAGTCTTTCGTCATCTGAGTCAAGTTCTAAAACGAAAACTTCACTTCCTGAATCTACAATCTCTTGGTTGAATATCGCGATGATTATAAACAGGATGGTTTTTTTACATTTTATTTTTGGATTTTCTTCAGTTAGTGGATTTCATAATATTCTCAGTGTGGCAAGTTGAATATTTCGCACTGTATTTCCATATGATTTTATGTGATACACACATTCGTTAAATTATTACATAACACTTATTACCTATTAACTAAGGGTAATGAATTTATTGACAAGGTTTTGAACAAATTTGAACAACAACCTAGGCACCTTAACTTATTATGGAAACAGTGAATTTAATAATAAAATTTTTGTTTATCTTTTACTGTGTATTTTCTTTCATTGCAGGGGGGTGCAAGTGCATCCCCTTACACCCTCCTCCCAGCACCCATGGTCACAAAAAATTTATATTCTCACAAAAGTTCTCCTTTACAATTTAGGGACCAGATTGTGGATAAAGCGATCAGACTACATTTCCTTAGAAGATGACAAGTCAAACGTACTTATGAGGGTTGACAAGCTTTCATCTAGCTCCCTGACAAAGGTGAAAGGTTTAACTACTGCATTATTAAGATGTACCAATGCCATGTGGAGCAATTTGCTCAGCTAGTCACACGCGAGCCTACCTATTAAAGAACTACTTGCAGACGGACTAGCCATAAGCCAAAATAGCGGCTCTCTACACATTTAGCCGTCGACCTCATGACGCCAGCAAAACACTTTCAAAATTAGTATCTCGAAGGTACTTAATAGTTTAACTTGTAATTAATATACAGGCTTCTTATTATCTTATTCTATGTGTTTCAACTTTGTTCGGTTGTCAGAAAGGCTTCTATTAAATTTATTCTAAATTCTCTTTTTTTTATTTATTTATTTTATTTATCAATTTACTTCATCAATCAGTCTTAGCACACTCTATCAATAATTCCGACATTACATTTTAGGAAAACTAATTTATCCTGCAGACTCCTTGAACTTTCTACAGAAACCAACACATAATTTTAACCCTCTTGATTTTATCTATCCCCTAGAATTAGATAAAATTTTGATTTTTTTCTTTTATTTAAAAATGCCACTTGTACTTTCCCTAATCACTTTATTTTATGTTCAATCCTTCTAAAGGGTGCTGACTATAACTGGTGATAACAGCTGCACTATGGCTTTTTAGTTTCCTAGTTATTTTAATTTTAGGCTCAATGCACTTCTGAATGCAAGGTTTATAGATATCACAAATCTAAATACTAAATATCTCCTAAACTAAATTTTTCTAGGTATGATAAATAACCTTTAGATTGATTCTCATAAAGAGTTTTAACCACAAAATTGAATGCAAGAAAATATGTTATCGTTGAAAAACAACGTTAACAAATATTTCCACTAAAACAGTCTTGAAATTGAATTACAAAATATGTTACTGCTGGAACTAGCTGGTGGAAATGTTTTTAGCAAGTTTATAGATATATAAATTTCGTAACCTAGATACTTTGGGGGGGGGCTTGATCCCCCTAGCCCCCCCCCCCCCTGGATCTGCCCCTGGTCATTGTCATCTTTTCCATTCCATGCACTACTTTTCATACCTATTCCAATATCTTTCCATTCCTCATCACCAGTATATACCCTGTACACTCCCACGACCCTCTTAACTCTCCTCCTGTCTTGCAGTGAATCCCATTCCAGCTCTTTTATCATATCTGTCACTGATTTCATTTTGCGATAATTTCCAGATACAAATCTAGCAGCCCTTTTTTGCTCCCTCTCCAACTCCTTTATTCGATATGCATAAAGTGGGTCTCATACTACACTACCATATTCCAGCAATTGTCTGACCAATGTTTTGTAACCCAATTCCGTTACTTTTCTCGTAAATCCCCTCATCACTCTCTCCAACAAGTGCAGAATTCTGTAACCTTTTCCTACTACCTGTCCAATGTGTCCTGACCAGTTAAGCTGAAATGTAATGCCAAGATATTTATATTTCAAGTCTTCATCAAGCAATTCTTTCTCCACCTTATAATCATAATCAACATTTTTTTATTTGTGTATCTAGTAAGCTGACTCTTCTTTGCATTTATCTTCATCACATGTTTACCAATCCAACTAGATATCCTGTCCAGATCACCCTGCAACTGTTTACAGTCCTCTACCATTTTGGTCCTTTTATACGGCATTATGTCATCTGCAAACAATCTAATTTCAGATAGTAAACAATAAACACAATTATTCATTAGAATAGCAATACGCTACCCTGTGGCACTCTCATTTTTACTTCCACTTCTTTTGATACTGCATTTCCTACCCTAACTTTCTGTTTTCTACATCTTAAAAATTCTTCTACCCAGAAAATCACTTTCTCATCCACTCAAATAGTTTTTAACTTATTTGCTACCATTTTATGGCTCACTCTGTCAAAAGCCATTGACAGATCTAGTGCTACACTATCTTTATTTGGCCTCCCTTGTCCATTTCATCTGAAATATCCCACCAACTGAGATTTGCATGAGTATCCTTGCCCAAAGCCATGTTGCCTACTTGAAAACCACTTATGCTCCTCTCATATATTTCTGATGTGATTGCTTATAAATATCTCTACTAATTTACCTATCAATGATGTCAAACTGATTGGCCTATAATTTTCAACTCTATTTCTCACCCTCTTTTATGTACTGACACTACTATTGCACTTTTCCAGTGCTGTGGTAAGCAGCAAGTATCCAGACTCAATTTAAATAATATTTCAAGATAAGGTACAATGACACATCTGGCTATCTTTAAGATATCTGTAGTAACATTATCTACACCAGCCCATTAATGCTTCTTCAGCTTTCTTATTTCCTTCATGATTTCCTCAGGATGAATTTCAAATTTTTTTGGTATCATCATTATTGAGTCATTACACTCATTCTCCAAATTAGACCTTCCCATTTCTGATTCATTGTACCTAATGATCTCACTAAACCAGTTACTTAAAATTTCTGCCTTTTTCAAATCCTCAGTAACTTCTTCTCCATCCTTATCTATAAGCATCTCTACACCCTCCCTTCACCCTCATTTTCCTGATATAGCCATAGAAATTTCTAGGTGCATCAGTCAATGGTCCTCCTGCACTGACAATACTCTTCATAAACCCATCTTTAGCCACTTTCTTTGGTATTATTAAGTCCTTGTTTAGTTGTTTTAAATATTCCCTACTACCCTGCTGTCTCTTAAATCTGTTATGTTCTATTATTACCAACCTCTTTAACTTCCTCACCTCCCTATTAGAGTACACAGATTCTCTACTTCTCTTTATTTTGTGCTTTGGAATAAATTTTTCTCCCCCATTTATTATAATTTCCTTGAACTCATCCCACCTTGGCTCTGCTGTACTTGTCCCTTCCTTCCATTTGCTGAAATGTTCTCTGAAATATCTCTTCTAATGTGAAATCTGTGCTTTTTTATAATTGCACCTATTTTCCCCTTCAATTTTGGCTGCTGGAAGTCTTCGACAAACATTTCTTTCCTCGCCTTTTAGTTTTCATCATACCCTAATTTTTTATTATTATTATTGTTATCTGTATAGCTAAAATGTTGAGCCTTTTTTACATTTATTGTCATCCACCTAACTAGATTTCCTGTCAATATTACCCTGCAGCTGTTCACAGTCTCCTAACATGTTGATCCTATTATATAACATTTTGTAATCTGCAAAGAATCTGACTTCTAATAGTAAACCATTAGCACAATCATCCATTAGAGTAAAAAATAGCAATGCTACCAATGTGCTATCCTATGGCACTCCCATTTTCAATTTTACTTTTTTTTTTTTTTTTCCCGACATAACAAATCACTTTTTCATCCACTCCAATAGTTATTACCTTGTTCAGTAGCATTTTATGGCTAATTTTGTCAAAACCCTTTGAAAGGTCTAATGCTACACTATTAATTTGTTCCGCCTTGTCCATTTCATCTGAAATATCTTGCAATATCTAATGATGATTTGCATGAATAATTTTCCTAAAGCCATGTTGTTGACTTGGAAACCATTCACATTCCTCACAGATTTTTATGATTTGTTTGCATATCAATCTCGCCATTAATTTACCTGCCACTTATATCAAACTAATTGTGTTGCAATTTTTAACCCTATTTTCCATTGTTTCTTCATGGACCACTTTTGCAGCATTCTGGTAAGCAACAAGTATCCAGACACAATTGAAATAACATTTCAATATAAGGTATACTTTCACATCCTGCTATCTATAAGACATCCATAATAATATCATCTACATCAGCCCCACTTTCTTAGCTCCTTCATGATATCCTCAGGATAAAGTGTTTTTTTTGTAAATTATCTATGTGGATAAAATTATTCTCTGACTGACATTTTTTTCAATTTTTTAATCATAGCCCCTGCTGGTCTCACTAAACCAGTTTCTTAAAGCCTCCGCTTTCTTTTTCAAGCCCTCAGTAAATTCTTCTTCCTTATCTACAATTGTATCAGAACCCTCTCTACCCCTTATTTTTTAAATAAAGCTATAGAAATTTTTATATGCATACATCATTTGCCCCACTGGGTCAATAATCTACTTCATAAACCCATCTTTAGCCAACTTATTTGCTATTATTAATTCATTATTTAGTTGTTTCAAGTATTCCCTACTGCCTTGCTGTCTCTTAACTCTGTTATGTTTGCTTCTCACCAACCTCTTTAAACTGCTCACATCATATTGTAGTAAGTAGGTGGGTTCTGTTCTTCTCTTTATTTCCTGTTTTGGAATAAATACACTGAAGAGCTAATCTAACTGGTACACCTGCCTAATATCATGCAGGGCCCCCTCGTGCATGCAGAAGTGCCACAACACGATGAGGCATGGACTCGACTAATGTCTGAAATAGTGCTGGAGGGAATTTACACCATGCATCTTGCAGGGCTGTCCATAAATCCGTAAGAGTACGAGGGGTTGGAGGTCTTTTCTGAATGGGAAGTTGCAAGGCATCCCAGATATGCTCAATAATGTTCATGTCTTGGGAGTTTGGTGGCCAGCAGAGTTGTTTAAACTCAGAAGAGTGTTCCTGCAGCCTCTCTGTAGCAATTCTGGATGTGTGCGGTGTCACATTGTCCTGTTAGAATTTCCCAAGTTCGTCGGAATGCACAATGGACATGAATGGAAGCAGGTGATCAGCCAGGATGCGTACGTACATGTCAACTGTCAGAGTCATATCTTGACATATCAGGGGTCTTATGTCACTCCAACTGCACACGCCCCACACCAATACGGAGGTTCCTCCAGCTTGAACAGTCCCCTGCTGACACCACACAATTTTATAATTGGGGTTTAGTAGGAAGATATCCAATATGTTTTTCCCTTGTGAATTTTTCAGTCTTTATTTTAATTTAATTGTGACAGAGTGCATGCTCTGGTGGCCATTTCCTACACATGCATTTTCCACCATTACCGTACCTGCCTACTTTTTTCATCTGTGAAATTTCAACTTCAAATTCTTTCAGCATTTTTCATAAATTATTCATCATTTTTCTTCGTAACTTATTCTTATCCCTTACTGCCCACACCCTTGAGCCCGAATTAGAAGACCAGCTTGTGTTCTTCATAATTCCCTTAAATGTACCTGTGTTTTTCTTAATTATCTCTTTTCATGACAGATTGCTGCCTGTTACAAGCAGTTTCTCCTCAACACAAACTAAAATTCATATGAAGTCTCCTTCATTTTCCTTTCCACTTTGTAGAGTATTATTATTATTGGTTATTTTGAAACATCTGGTTCTAACTGAAGTTGCAAAGCTTTTCACATTTGTCAACTTGTGCTTCGTCAGCAGTTTGTAAATGTTGCTTTTAGGAATATCTGTCAGCATGTTTTGTAAATATTTTTTGGAAAAAAATTGTTTTGAATATTATTTTACTTACTTTTGACACTAAACATTTTAACAATAAGATGCGAAACAAAATAATATTTTCTCTTAAGCACCCTCAGGATTTCTTTACATATTATTTTAGTTTTCTCGAGGTTCCATTTTTAAAGTGATCACCTCCTCTGGTTCAAGGCGGCAGTGTGAGAGATTATAGAGACTCTAATATTCTTCAAGTCATATGGCTGTACTAGAAAATGTTGTAGAACTAGTGTTCTTACAGCCTATATTCACATTTGAAATAATATTGTTGGTTATAAAGAGACATAGCAGATAGTCATGATATTGCTCCATTAGGTTTAAGGAAAGATGTAAAGACTTGCTTAAGGTAAGTATAAAATGTTAAAATTTGTGTTGCACTGAAAACTTTATTTGTTTATGAGTGTTAGTTAATCAGAATGGAGGGATATTAACCTCAGTTAATAGTTACTTTCTCTTTAAACATTGTGAAATAACAATCAGATACATATAATGCATTTTAATTCATTGAACACTCCAATAGAAGTTGGACTGGGAGTATGTAAATTGCTGTCTCAGAACATATTTATCCCACAAGGCAGTTTAACGAGAGATTTAGGATGTGCAGTGAACGTTGGACAAATGTTTGGCCACTTAGTGCAGACAGTATGTGTCTAGGCAGCTGCAGCAGCCAGCCAGTCTCCAACTACTTGCTGGTAATTGGTCGTCCAGGTCAGCATCTCCTCTGTGGTAGATGCTGACGCTGAGGGTGTCATTTGCACTCATGCCAATGACTTCTGCTAACTGCAAAACCTATAACACAACACAGTACACCATCAGATATGTTACAATGCACTGAAAATAAATCGCTTACTTGTTAAATCAATAAAATTCTTTCATTTTTGGAAAATCATTTGTGATTTAGGAATTTATCATGCCCAGTACCTAAGTTCACACTTCAATAATTTTAGGTGCACAATAGAGCATAACATAATACAATATCTATTTTGATGTTTGCTGTGACAACAATTCCATTTATTATAAAGTCCTGGTCATAGCGTTTGTTGATGAAACACTTCATCCATGTTGCGTCTTAAAAAATTGTGTACTCCTATCTATATACCAAACTAGCAGTTTAACAGAAAGGTGATGAAAGTGCCACTGATATTTGTTGTAATTTACTTTAATTTACAATCCTGCTGCAAGCATATCTACTGAAGCTGAAGAAGTGTATATTCACTAAAAAAAAAATATTTGACTGAGATGTAAGCAGAAAATGTGTATGTGTAAAAATAAAAATAATTTTTTTATTTTTTAATTTTTTAAGTGAACTGAGTCTCCATATAAAAAACAACAGTGCAAGATTGTGTTACCAACATAGATCTCATGCTTTTTGTTTTGTATTTACTTTGCTGGTGCTCCATATGAAATTTTGTAAAAAGTAAATAACTTCAAAACTAATGTATCTTTCTGGAATCTTATTTGTACATTTAGGGATTTGGCTACAGAATTTGATTGTGATGATTGATAAAACACAACATCACATATTTATTTCACAATGAAGGTTATACAACAACTGAAAAATGAGAAACAATCATATACAGGGCACAAGAGCATGTTGGGAATCAACTATTTCGCAAACTATAAGACAGTTACAAATTCTGTAGAGCTTGATTCTTGATTCTTTGGAAAGTAATTTGGAGTGGCCTGGGTTAATTTCTTTGCTTTTTCCCTTTTTTTCTTTAGCTTGTGAATGTAGGCTTACTATGTAGATTTAAATCCCTCAAACATCTTTACCAGGGCTGTTTGCTGAGGCCAAGAATTAACTAATACTTATAGACTTAAGGTTACTGTTTCTTTGACTCATATTCAAAAAAAGTGCCAGCCATAGATGATTTATGAATGTTAATAATGTAGTACTAATTGAAGCAGCTCGTATGAATATTATCTGTAGGCCTAGCATATAATCAGATACATCTCGTATTTTGATTTCTTTGACTAAATTTATACACTTAAGTATATTTCTGCAAGTTAAGTAGCACTTTGAGAAAGACTCACCTGATCAGCTTGGTCCTGTGTTGTCACATAAGAGGCCAGGCCACTAACGATAGTACTTAGATCCCTGAAACAGATTGCATTAACATATCAGCACTGTCATTCTCTCTAGTGAAATCATTGTAAAGCATCAAGTTCCCAAATTTATGAGTTTCAGTTTTAGGTTAACTTATACAATCCCTTTTGACATTCGATGCACGTTTTTTAAATATTGATAAACATCCTCAAATACAAAGTAAGCGATTAAGTTCTTGGGAAAGTTGAAACCTTTAATTAGTTACTTGCAACTACAAAGAAACTTGAGATGGGATCAGCACTTAACACAGATTGTAGGTAAAGCTTATTCTAGACTCTGATTAATAGGTTGGAAAGAACTCTAACATATCTGTAAATGTAATAACATATAAAAATGTCCTCATCTAGAGTATTGTGCTTATGAAATTGATATTTTGAAGGATTGATTATTAGAATACACAATACGGATATTAGAATGCTGTGATTTGAGACAATTTGCCATAGATTTTACAAAAGTGTCACACAATAGAAACATAGATATTGATGAAAATCTCTTTTAGACATACGGCATAGTTCCTCCATAAATATATGGAGAAGGATGCTGACAACTTCTCTTATTTATGAATGCAGTGAAATACTTCCCCCATCAATGTACTTGGGTGTCAATAAGAGGATAGATATGATGTAAATAAAGTGCCATACTGATACCAACATAAAGCCTTCCTTCCATTGTGCCATTTGGAAATGAAATGCACAGAAACAATAAAAGTCTTGGTACTAGGCACACTCAGCCACCTGCCACCCACAACAAATCTTGTGAATTGCAGCTTGTAGATATAGATGTATACATTTCGTAAATATACAAACTGTTTAACAGGTTATCACAAAAAGATCTTCCTGGAATAATGTTTAAGTCTCATCATTAGTATGTTTTGGTGTGTTCTAATTCTACCAGAGCCCTTTCAACAAGTAACACATCTTCACGATTCTTCTCAAATTAAAGTAATCTATTAACTATTTAAGGACTTATTAGTACTTATTATTGTCAGTATCATCAGGTCAAGAATATCAATAATAACAGAAGATGTTACATCTACTCAGAATATTGTGAAAGCCTGTTGCTATCAATTGTTAACCATAGCTACACTGGAAATCACTTTCGAAATTTACAGTCTGATTTAATTAATAAGTAAACAGCTCTCCTGATCATTTTTCTTAAAAATAAATAAATTAAAAAAAGATAAAAGAAAAAAAACACCATGTATTATTACATTCATCAATTTTTTTAATTTGTTGTTTTAATTTTTTGCAATATGTGACTCTAAATAGTCAGGCATGATTCATATTTCCACGGGCCATACATGTTCCATTTGTAATTGTAATATGTACATAAAATCAGAAAAGGTGTAATGGTGTCATAGTGGTTGAGACTAATATCTGTCACCAGGAAAGAATTTAATTTAATTTATTTAATTGCAATGGAGCATACGCTCCGGTGGCAATTTCCCTTCACACCCAACTTCCCCCCATCCTGCCTCCACCTACATTTGCCCTCTACAAATTTTAACTTTAAATTATTTTAACGTTTTCGGTAAGTTATTCATCATTCCCCTTGGTAACTCATTCCAATCCCTGACACCCTTACCTAAAAAAGAAAATCTTCCCACACCCTTGTGCCTAAAATCGAGTTCCAGCTTGTGGTCATGGTCATCTTTTCCCTTCCATGAACTACGGGTATTTAAAATCACGTGCATACACAAAATATGAAACGAACGTGTTTTAGAACTATGGACGAAGAAATAATTTGGTGGAAGAGTCTCACAGAAAGAACAGACTCGACGTTGGATCATATTTTAAGATATGTGGGATTGATTTATTTGTTAGAAGAAGGAACAGTTAAAAAAATCACTGGAGAGGCAGGTTATTATTAATGAGGGAATCTTGTTAAAATGCTTTAATAATCTATTGTTACACAATCTAAACTCATATCTCAAAACTCCAACAACCAAATAATTCTTTAAACAGTTAAAAAGTGCAAGTGGTTGTTGATTTAGAATGGCATTTGACATGTTTTGTTTTTCTGTGTAATGGCTAATTTAGGTTTCTTTGCATTGTAAATGGGGTGAATAAGATTTTTTATAATTAGTAATTAGTTATATTTTCTATGTACTGTCATGTTGCAGCTTCAAACAACATATGAGTACTCATTGTTTACAGTTTTTTCAACTTTTTAACTGATTAATTCTGCATATCTCAGTCATTCATCTAACAATGGTCCATTCCTCTATAGGGAGACTCAAATTACAAAATTTTCTTAATTAACAAATCAGTTACCCTCACTAATTACATGTGTCAAGTGGATAACATGATGGAGTATTTAGATTGTGACCATTTTTACTATATCACAGGGAATTAAAACTGAGAATGTCCCTTGCTATACCAAATTCTGCCTGTCAAACTATTTGGATTGATTTTGGAGACTTTGGAAGCTTTGTTAATTGCAACTATTTAGTTTGTTACCTTAGATAATAAACCATTGCTTAGGAAGGTATTAGTATCAGATATAATAAATCACACCAATATTTGCAACTTGATAAAATTTAATCACTTTTAGGCAATGAAATAATTATTTTAAAAATATCTCTTTGCTCTCATTTCTAACAATTTTGTTTTGTTTCTGTGGCTTCCATTATTTAGCTAGCACTAACTTGTAGTTTAGTTAATTTAATATGCCCCGCAGTCTAATAATCCTTATGAGGGAGATAAAATTGTTTTAGAACATCTGCCTTAAATTATGATCAAATAAAACTGAACATTCTTCAAGACAATCCCTTTACAGTCAATGCCTCAATTGAGTGTACTATTTACTTGTTTGTGACTAGCACATCAGATTTTGGATTCACTTTTTTCACACTTAGCATATCTTCAAGAGTGTAGGCATTAACGGACTGTCATATATCCATAACCTCATCAAAATTGTTTAGTTCGAGGCCTATGAGGTATCATCTATGATGTCATTTTGCACGCCATGATGTCACTCTATGACGTCACGCTTTACACCATTGTTAACATTTCTAATGATTCGCAAATCAATTAACTGACATCAACTGACTGCCATTTGAATAATTTAGTTTTTTTTTAATAATTTAAACTGTGTCCTACTATTGAAATTATTAAATCATTTGAACAGAAATAGTTTCACACTGATCACAATTTGTGCAACCTACACTACAATTAAATCTTATGTGGCAAAATGTAAGTTTATAAGATTGATTTTAATTTGCTTTGCTTTCACTGAGCAATATTACTGAGGCTATTATTTCAGAAACATGTAACTGTGTCAGCAATTCAAACTTTGTAATATTGGTCTGACTCATGGATAACATAAAAGAAAGGTGAAAAAACCTTTGAAAATATTTGATCAAATTTATATCGTGATGCATTATTGCCACAAAAATGCGATACAGTACATGTATTCATATGCATGAGATTGAAGTATTGTTCTTCTGGAGGCAAGTTTAGTGTAGTAGGTGGTTGGGTTGAAATGCAACCTGCCCAGATGGAAACGGAAAACTTTTGCTACAGTGCAAGCCACGAGGAATGACATTGAATTTTATTTTATAACAATTCTATTTAGTTAAGCAATTGTCAAAACACTGAAAGAAAAGTATGTATTTCGTTTAATTACCAGTGGTTTTTTCTACTGAAATCATCACATAGTTTGAATGAAAGAAGTTCCAAATTGATCGCGATATATGTGGCGTAAACTACAATTAAATATTACATGGCATAGTGTAAGGTGTTAAGATTTATTTTTAGCATCCTTCGTTTTCACTGGAGTTTTTATTTCTGACAATGTAAGCTGTCTCAGCCATTAAAATATCGATCTTCATCACAGGTAATAAGAAAGAAAGGTGTAAGAACCTGTGAAGATTTGGATCAAATTTATATCACAATGTCTGATGACACTGACATGCGATAGAGGGAATGTATTAATTCACGTGTGATTGAAGCTTTGCTTTACTAGCGGTAATATTTGCGGAAAATGTGGTTAGGCTGAAATATACCCTGGAGTAAGATTACAACTGAAGCTTTTTGCTACAGCACAAAGGACGATAAATTGCAATAAGCTTCATTGTATAAAGCGATTAGAAGCGTTTGAGATGTGGATGTGGAGGAGGATGGAGAAGATAAGTTGGGTGGATAAAATAAGTAATGTTGAAGTGCTGGACAGGGTCAGTGAAAGCAGAAAAATTCTCAAAGTAATAAAGGAGAGAAAGAAAAACTGGATGGGGCACTTGTTGAGAAGGGAGTGCCTGATAAAAGACGCCTTGTAAGGTCTAGTCTGTGGGAGGAGAATAAGAGGAAGAAGGAGGTACAAAATTATAGACAACATCAAGGAAGACGGCAACTACATGGTTCTAAAGAGAAAGGCAGAAGATAGAAGAACATGGAGAGCAGCCAAGTGAAAACCTGCCTGATGGCAGAAAACTGATGATGATGTATAACAATTCTATTTAGTTGAGCAACTGGAGAGAAATAAATTACTATTACACTCCGTTAAAAACTGGTCATTTTTTACAGGCTTTGGGGCTAGTTTTCTTAATAATAAGGCACATTTCAATGCTCAATATAAATATTTTCATAAATAACATAAAATTTATAAAGTCTAACTTCTCTAACTTAATGCCTTTGGCTAATAAATTGTAAAATTATGGTAAATTTGAAGTGTAACGTATATAGGCGGAAAATTTTATTTAAAAAGATTTTTTTAAAATAAAGAAGTTGAACCTTGTAAATAAAAGAGCTAGGAAGATAAAAGTAGGCTTAAATGAGAGAGAGAAATTCATTTAATAATAATAGCATAACAGTTCAACAGTGATTTGAGACATAAAGGGAGAAAAACTGAATTTTAGTATTTAAACATAATGACCTAGCCACTTGTGACCTTTAGAAATTAATAACTGTTATTCAAGTATACTTACGAGAAAATTTGTCTTAACCTGAAGGGTTCAGAATAAATTAGAATATAACATATAAAAGTTTCAGGAAAATCCTATTAAAAATAGTGTACAATAAGAAGATGGGATTTTTGTAATTCATAAGAGAATAGTATTTTCCTGCCTGGCTACACCGATTTTCTGGAACAATCCAACTCAAGAGTAGAAAAGACTATAAATAGAGGGCCCGCATTTTCTTGGGGCTGACAGTCTCAATCCAACCATCGTACTATACATGTCGCGCCTTCAGTATCAAGCCAACAGTCTAAGGCTTTTTTCACACTATTTGGTTTTGACCGAACGGCAGAAAATCGTACGGCTACATTCTTTCAGTGGCGTGAAGAAGAGCATGGCCCCTTTCACATTACACGGCGACGGCAAAACGCCGTGCAGTGGCGGTGTAGCAGCCATCCATTGCCACTGCAACACACGGCAGCCGGACGGCGACCGATAACTAAGTGGCGCAGGTGGCCAAATGCACGCTTTCCCATTAGACGGTTTTAAATCGTACGGTCGGGCCCTCGAGCCATTGTATTCGGTGTTTGGCTATGTATTACTTCATTATTTCTATAAAAATATGTTTTGTTGTCGTTTATGTGTTCCATTCTGCTGTGTTATATTGTTCAGTAAAAGCATATTGAGTTAATTTGTGTAGAATTTCTTTCAGTGTCCAATATTTTAAGCACCTATTTCGAGAATATAGAACAGTATAGTGTAGGCTGCACAAAAATTATACATATATCTTTCGTCGACGGTTGTATACATTGATTATAATGAATCGTAAACAAATAATTTCACTAAACAACACACCACTCGACAACACGGAGCTGGTGATAGAAAAAACAGCCGTACAGAAACCGTATAATGTGAACGAGTATGTCCTTTCGGATTTGTACCGTTCCATTTTCTGCCGTTCGATTAAAACCGTATAGTGCGAAAAGAGCCTAATAGTATGTGTCAGGCCGCGAGTCAAAAAGCTAATTCTCTCGACTCGGAATAAGTTCGCGGACACTGACATTCATTCCAAGGAAACTGTAAAATAAATTCAATGAAAGAACTTTTTTACAAGAATTCAACAGTAATATATCTGAACAATTCAAATCTCACTCAATTTTAGGGGTTGCAAATTGTAACGAGCCGCGCTGTCGCCACGTTACAAAGTGCATTTTTATTATATATGTAATAATATAAGAGTAATTTACATAAATCTTGGGCGACCACCTAAATAGATTTTTGTTGTAATTTTATAAAGTACGCAAGATTCCAAGTGAGGACTGTAATGAAATGATGAACATACAGTGTATCTTGGTAAAGCGAATATTCAAGAATTATTGAGCTATGTAGGCTTGAAGCTAATCTGGTGTTCCCGTACCTTGGCGACAAGAAGTCGCGGATTTGGGATTTGCCAGACCACACACTCTGCTCCCTGGGGATGGGCGGTCAACGACGTCACTCACCTGGCGGGAAAAGCCTGCCGTCCGAAACCCGAATGTTCCCTCGCCCCGGCGAACTTAGCCGAATATGTCCGACCTCTGTTAGATACTCTAGCCAAATCACATATCGAGGATATCACGTGACATTAGGTGCCGACCTGAAGATCCAATCAAAATGAGCGTATAACTCAAAATCCTGGGAATTTTTGTTGTATGTGAGCTTCGAGACTACAAATGGGCGGAGCGAGAAGTTTCCTCGTGGACTCGAAGAGCGAGGAGCTGGACATTCTACATTCTAACTTCGATCTTCGAGTCCAAGCTATGCGAGTCTAGTCTGAGGTTGACTTGGAAAGTTGACTTCTTTCGCCATCTGCTGCTGCAAGCTTGCTGGAGCAAGCTTATCACAGCAACACAGCCGGTAATGCGATGATGCGCATTGTCAGACCAGAGATGCCTATAGCCGACTTGTGAGATAATCTCACATATCGTGGGTCCGCTACAGTCACCGCAGACATCAGACGCAGGACTACAATGGTAATTTATTACGACCAAGCCATCTGATTGTGCATTCCGTGAAACAGAACCCGTAAGCGACTTTGAGAGGATAGGTCCATGTTCTCACTTTGTAATTGTAAAAACCCCTGAGCTAGCGGCATAATTTGCCAGAACTAGTTATTTTCGAATGATATATTGTTCATTCTGGCGCCCATGATTTTCCTTTTTTAACTGTAAAGTCACAGTATTATGATACCTTTGTCTGAGGTCATCATAACTTGTATTTTTCATTGTTTCCAATTGTCATTATTTCTTGCATTCTATTTTGAGATATATTTAAAAGTAAATATACAATTGTTTGCTTGCTCATGACGGCTAATTGTAACTCTGAGCGTTGCTTTTATGATTTTGCCAATTTGTGTTAATGTTAACGATAAATTCGCTCAGACTTGTAATCGCCAGTGATAAGAAAATAAATGTCATATTGTGACAATTTTTCCTAAATTCCAACTAACGTCGAGATTCTTGCAAAATTAAATAATTTTCACTCCTTCATAAAAATTAAAATTGAAAATCCACAATTATTAATCATAAAGGTATGAAATATAATTGTAATGTGGTTTGCCCACCAAGGCACCCACCACAAAATATAAAGTTTTCAGGAGTGAATGCTTTTCACAGTGTTGTGCCTTGAAGAATAATCTGCAATTTTCTATGTGATTTAGCCTTCAACGATATTTCTAACATGTGATGTGATACCACTATTAACTTCATCCAACTTTCAAGAATATAACAAAGTAGTAACAGCAGTGACTTTTTTATTTTTATGTCTACCTCTCCACCGCTATCTTGTTTCGGTGGTAATAGTAAATAGATTGGCGACCGAAACTTAATATATGAATCAAATATATCTACAGGAAAGGTATCAGAAATATTACAAAATAGGCATCACGATCAAGTTTATGAGTGATGTTTGAACCCCAAGCAAGTATTTCTTTGTTACAGGACCCCGAGAGTACTTGTTCTGAACTCACTCGTTGCCGCTGGCGGCGTTGTTGGTGACGTAGTTGACTGCTGCCTGGAAGCCTGCCACAGGGTTGCTATAGACGGCAGAGTACACCGACGAGTAGTCCTGTGCGCGGATGTCGGTGCTGCCATCAGACGTGCGAGACAGGTAGCTGCAACACAAAAACCAATCTCAAGCTCCACATGTGTGGCGCGTGAAGGACGTGATTAGTAGTATTTCTATGGTTATGGTATTACAGACACAATCCACATAATTTGGTCATGTCGTTCTATTATGCTGTCACAGGTTCGGAATTCCTTTTCGTTTGCACAGTTCGTCACGAATTTTCACAAGGTATGTGTTTTTTATTTCTCGAAACAGATCCGTAAAAAAATAAGAATGGAACCACCCAATACATGTAATGGAGGTAATAAAAATGCACATTGTGAATTAGTTGTCGTTAGGAATACAAAGCCATAAGTGGCGTGATTGGTAGCGGCGTCAGAAGCGTCTCAAAACTGCCACGTTTAGGTGTCGTCACAGTGTGATTCTCTGAACTGAATCTTGGAGCGCTAGCGTCGAGGCTAGCGTATACTTCACCAAAGTTTATAATGGCCTTGAACAATCTCTATTTTATATATTCTCTCTCAAGAATATAGTATTTGTGGTAAATATGTTAACCGTTTGATATTGTTCCCTTCAAACACAATCAGAAAACTCAACTCATAAAAATGATAATCTGTGTTGGTAATACTTCACTGCACGCTTGAGTGTTGTTACACTTAACTACAGTACAAGGAAGCGTTGTAGTAATTAGGGATTGCGATACTGCAAAGCGGAATCCCGCATCATTAGACAGTCTGGTAGATCCCGTTCAAAATTATGCTGATCCGAAATCCGCAAAATGCGGCGAAAACGTGTGTAAGTCTGCGTGACTTGCTGCCCCGTCGTTGTTTTCCGGCCCCACTTGGTCTCTGTCGGGCGTATTGCACAGTTTGCCTGTAACCTTGCGGTTGGCATTTGACTCCTGTGAAAAACCGTTATTTTTGTCAACCTTCGTCATTCGTAACTAAATAGTTCCAATTTTACGTATTCATTAAAACTTACGCTCGTTTTGCGTGTTTACTAACTATATAATAAGTATTTTTTATGTGTCGCACACGTCATTTTGATTATTTTATTATTCGTTGATACGAAACTAATGTTATCGTAATTTTAACGATCGCATACCTTATTTAGCAGCTATCAAAAGGCAACTATATCGTTTGGCTTATTGTTGACTCGATACGTTTGAAACACATGTTCTTTGACGACTGCCACCTTCTTAAATGTGCGGCCCTGGCTTTCGATTAATTGCTCTTGGGTTGATTTGGTCAATCACCACAATACGTTATTTTTGAGTGAATAGCATGCGTCCTTTCAGCATTATTATTTCAACTAAAGGTAAAAAAAGTTAAAATGAAGTCATCACTGGTGTATCGCCAAACTGTGTTGTAAAAACACCATACTTCGACGGCTGCATCCGCCGCCTTCCTCACGTATCAAATTTCGTTTGTTTTTTTTTTTACAAAAAAAAAAGAGTGTAAAAAAGTGGATACGCCACTTAATGTAAAACTGAAATACGTGACGGTTTACGTCTTGGTGAGTAGTTTCTCTTAATAACAATAAATTAATGATCAATCAAGGATTCAGGAGACATAATAATGAATCCCACAAAAACAATTCTCGTAAAAATGGGTCTTGTGCTTGTGCAGTGACAAAAAGTTATGAGATCTTGTTTGAGCCAAGTCTACATTTTACAGAGTATATTCACTTCACTTTGTTAAATAGAATTCTTTCTCTCGGTATTATGAAACGTTCATTTAGAATAATAATAATAATAAAACTCTGGTAACTTGGCCAATATGTATACCATCTTTTTAAACTGATGTAATGTATTGTAAGGGACATGATATGACATAAGACTGAATATTTTCAATTTTTTATTTTAATTTAATTTAATTGCAATGGAGCACAGGGTCCGGTGGCAATTTCCCTACACACCCATCTTCCCCCTATCCTGCACCTACCTACATTTGCCCTCTACAAATTTTATCTTTAAATTCCTTCAAAGTTTTCGGTAAATTATTCATCATTTCTCTTGGTAACTCATTCCAATCCCTGACACCCTTACCTAAAAAAGAGAATCTTCCCACACCCTTGTGCCTGAAATCGAGTGATTATTGATTTAAAAATTGTCTAAATTTAAAAACAATAATGTAAAATCTCGAAATACACATTAGACATGCTAAAAAATTTTAATGTCATTCTATCAATTAAAATATTGTTAACAGTTAATTTTTATCATTTAATGTTAAAATTGATTTTATTGTTTAATTAACAGACGGGATTGATGCAAATCCCGCCGGATTGAAAATACTGCGGGATTGCAATCCTTAGTTGTAATGTCTTTCTCGTGTATGTATGCATGGAATATTGAACAATTGTACGGTCATTTTGTTTTTAAATGTAATACGCCTATATAATGTGTTGCTGATTTTGAATGAGCTTACGGTATTATACAGTGCAGCATATAGTAAAGGAAACAATTTCGTGGCGGTAAAAGAAAGACAGTGACTATGAAGGACTCATACCGAATGCATTAGTAGTTTTATAGTTATTGTAAAAAAATTTATACCGAAGCTGTGGATAATTGTTCAGTTATTTTCTCATTGGAGTAAACAAAGAAGAAAGAAATATAATTTATTTGTGGGCGTCAGTGAAGTTGCCGTTAATTTACGTTACCTTTGCAAAACATTTTAAAATTTTTTGCTGCCAGCTCGAAGCAGGTTGACACTGCTGGTGTAAATTGCAATGGAATGGATGACATTCGGCTCATTATACATGTAATAACATTATAATAGAATCTCAAATTGTGTATATTGGGATCAGAAAAAGTTAAAAATGTGACTCTCGCTTTTAATTTTCCAATCAGATGATGGAAACGTCTGAAAAAATTCAAATTAATGAAACTGAAATGTCATGTTATGAAACATTTCGTCTTACATGCAACTTCAGACTTTGATGTACGACATAATTAGGAGTGTTTTTCTTTTTTTTCATTCGTAATTGCTGCTATGACGATTCTGCAATCAACGAACTTCGGGGGAGGTGGGGGGGGGGGGGGGGAGGTGGAAATTTACAGGAAACATTATTATTACAGAGAATGAAGGGAATAGTGTGAGTTGTCTGTTTGCCAGTGTATCCTTTGTAGTGACTCACCTCTCTAGAATATCAACATCGTTGGAGCAGCCGAGTGCAGCGAGGACTATTGTCTGCTCGGAGGCGACGTTGGTCTGCAGGTAGTGGTTCCACAGAGTATTCCACTCGGTCTCACCGCCGACCCGGACGCCGTTGCAGTAGACGTACGCTACGTACGTCAGCTGCGATGCTGCAACAGGTGGAAACACCGCATACAGTCAGTGTACAGCCACAACAGATCGTTCACATACTAGCTCACCCCCCTCTATGTACTGATGCTTGTGTATACAAGCCTCTAAATACAGCAGGTTAAAATTCAGAGACTGTGGGGCGATATGATCATGATTTAGTGACTTCGTCGATAACCTTATGACCTACCTAACCCCCGTAATTCTACCGGGTAAATGGGGCCCACAGTTTAACGGGGAATCCGAACCACTGAAGTGTTCTGGTGTACTTCACATTACATAGCAAGCTGTGTTAGAGTTGAAGGTCGGTTAATCCCAGTTGAGACCAGGATTCGAACCGGGAACCTTTTGATCTCCAATCAGACGCCTTAACGTCTGAGCAACCAGACCGCTGCAGCACCAAATGAAGCAGCATAATGAGACACACCTAATGTTTGATATTGAGAAACAAAAGTCAGCAGTTTTCCGGTTATGCCAGATTATTCGTAAAACAAATATGACCTGTAAGATTTAAACCCAGACCTCAAACTATCAAACTGGAAACCCACCAAAGTCTACACATGCCGGATTAAACAACCACGTTTCAGATACAGATTTCTGTATGTGGAATTTACTAATGCTCATACATGTTTCGATTCTCGATCAGCAACATTACTGGCTGCTGTGATTAGTTCAGCTTGGAACAAAATGAAAACTGACAACGTATCATTGCATCCAACCCACACCGTTCTGGGAACTGTGTGGATGATTCGACGTATCTTTTGTTCCTATTAATTCCGGAAATGGCTGGTACGAATTTGCTGAAACTTGGTACACATGTTTCTCACTAGAAGACTGAAAATTCTGTAGGGGTAAATAAACCGCAATCCAACCCTTTATAGATAGAGTTCGGGTGAATCGAAGTTTGGTTTAATTCCGAGAATGGCTATTGCAAATTTGACGAAACGCAATATACGTGCTTCTCATTGGGAGACTAAAAATATTTTATGGGTAAACCAACCCCAACGCACCCCTATCTTGGTAGGTTGCGAGTAAATCGAAGTTTAGTTTCATTTCGTAAATGGCTGGTGCCAATTTAATGAAACTTGATACACATGTTTCTCATAAATATGTCGAATCCATTCGGGAAAGATCAGGAGTCGGTTGGGTCGAATGGCGTTCCCGCTCGAGGTAGATGGCTCATTAGCGGAGGTAGGCTGTGGATATCCCTCGGACAGTGGAGAGTAACTACGAGAACACAGCTGATAGAAGGATCCGGTTTATTAGACTCGGTCTCACAATACACAATGACAGATAGCGGAGTGATGTTGCCTCGATGGTCAGGCACGAAGAGGGCCCGTGTGCCGCCGCCGACTGCCATTCTCTGCCTTATTCATGGCAGATTACGTCGGAGTGTATTGTCTTTCGACATTTACTCCAAATTAATTTGGTTTGGTATAGCTTCTCTATAGGTTTGTCTTAGTTTTTGGCATTTGTTTTGTTTTGTCATATCAGCATGTTTCGCGGCCTCCTATTTCGGCCAGCGACGACTTCGTATCGGCCTAGTATACTGACTGTAGGGTTTGAACTAGTCTCTGCTTTCCTGTAGAACGCCATTGCCAGCGTGCGGTAGCGGTCCTGGAGCCGTGAGACTCCTGTGGCTTCATGTAGTGCATTCGTTGGGAAGCGTGCTGGTAGGTGGAGTGCACGCTTCAGGGCTCTATTCTGGATCACCTGTAGCCTATGTAGATGAGTTTTGGCGGCATATCCCCACACTGGGCAGGCGTACTCCAACAGGGGCCTGACCAGTGTGAGGTACAATCTCACCCCCAGTGGTGGTGGGAGTACACTGGTCTTGTTCAGCAGGGGGTATATTTCCTGGAGTCTTGCACTTGCTTTCCTGCGTACCTCAGTGATGTGTGCGTGCCAGGTCAGCTTGGAATCTAATGTTACTCCCAGGTACTTCAAGGTCCTCTGCCACGGTATTTCTTCATTTTGGAGTTTTAAGAGTAGCGGCTGTACGTTGCCAGTTCGCAGGCCGTATTTCCTACTGAACATTATGGCTTGAGTTTTGGTAGGATTTATTTCAATCCGCCATCTCCTGGCCCAGGCTTCCGTCAGCTGTAAGATGTTCTGCAATCTGCGGGTGGCGATTGCACGGCTTCTGCTACTCGTGATATATGCGGTGTCGTCTGCATAAGTCGCTGTCTGCACCCGATCAGCGGTAGGTACGTCCGCCGTGTACAGCGAGTATAGAATGGGTTTGAGCACCGAGCCCTGTGGAACTCCGGCCTGAATTCTTCTTTTGGTCGAGGTCTTCCATCTACTCGGACTTGGAAAGTTCGGCCGATTAGGTATGTCTGGATGAGCTTAACCAGTGGTCCAGAGAATCCTTGTTCGTAGAGCTTCAGCAAGAGGCCTGTGTGCCAGACCGAGTCAAAGGCTCTGGCCACGTCCAGCGACACCATTGCGCAGTATTCTTTTTGGAGAAAGGCGCGGGTAGCTGCTTCCACTATGCGGAGTACTTGCTGTGTTGTTGAGTGCCCTCTTCTGAAGCCAAACTGGTGGTTTGGCAGGATACTGTTTGCGTCTATGTATTTCCAGATTCGCTTCAGTAACAGCCTCTCAAACACTTTACTGATTGAGGGCAACAGGCTTTTAGGTCGATAGTGTTGAGGGAAAATCGGGTTTTTTCCGCTCTTGTGGACTGCTATGATTTCTGCATGTTTCCACCTACGTGGATATTCCTTCCTCTGGAGAATTTTGTTGAAAAGACCTGCTAGGTACTCAGAGGCGATGCGTGGCAGGTTTTTCAGGCAACAGTTTCCAATACCATCGTGTCCTGGCGCCTTCTTTGTTGGTAGCCGGGCTAGGCAGCATCTAACCTCCTGTGCAGAGAAGGGTTCTATTGCTTCATTTCCGTCATCTGCTTCCAGATAGACACGGAGTCGACGGCGGGCTGCTCTCAACTCTCTATTGTCCACGTTGTTGTCCGATGGTCTGAAGTTACGCTCAAAGCTGTCAGCTAGAGCGTTGGCTTTACTTTCTGCTCTGGAGACTATCCCATTCTCTCCGTGGAGTGGTGGAATTCTCTGCCTTCTTTTGGTAAAGGCACGAGTCTGTTGCCAGAGGGTTCCTTCTTCAATGTTAAGGGCTGACACTCGGGCTTCCCAGACTCTATTTCTGTGATCTGCCAGAGCTGCCTTCAGCTCTCGCTGAAGTCTGTTTAGGAGCCTTCTTGTGTTGGGATTTCGGGTTAGCCTCCACTCCTTGGCTACCTTATTTTTGTTTTTGATGGCGGCTATAAGGTCTGGTGGTAGTTGTTGTGACACCACGGGACGTCTGCGGCGTGGAGGAGTGGACGCAGATAGAGCTTCCTTTACCGTGTCTTCAAAGTTCCTGATTGCTGCGTCTATGTCTGCTTCTCTTTGGTCAGTTAGAGCAGTTGTGATATATTGCCGATAGCTTTCCCAGTTTATATTTCGGAAGTTTGGGAATTCTTCCTGCTGCTCTTGCCAGGGACCAATATCTGCTTCGACTAACACCGGACAGTGGTCCGATGAGAGCCTGTTGATGGTAGTTGCCATAATAAAGTCTGTTAAGCCCTTTGTGATGGCCACATCTAGGACATCTGGTCGGTTACCGCTTGGTGGGTAGTGTGTTGGCTCTTGCGGGCCCCAGACGCACATGTTGTATCTGTTCGCAATTCGTCTCAACTGGTTTCCTGCCGGATTGCAAACCCGACTATTCCAGTCGGGGTGCTTTGCGTTGAGGTCTCCTCCTATTAACAGCTTGCCCCTGATGTTGGCCAGTACAGAGCGGTCTGCTTCAACCATTTGGCGCCTAGGAGGCCTGTACGCTGCCACTACAGTCAGTATGCCGCCGGCGGTGTCCACCTCCACTCCTACGGCTTCGATGGCCTGCATAGGAGGGATGAAGATTTGACTGTGAGGGATTCCCCGCTTGATGCACACTGCGACTCCCCCCTCCCCACCCGGCAGTGGGGCGGTCTCGACGATAACAGCTGTAATTGGCGACGGAGGCGCGGACCCCCGGCTTAAAGTGAGTCTCGCTCACCAAGCATACATCTACTTCTTGCTCCTGCAGGAACTGTCTAAATTCTATCATCTGACTGTATATGCTATTTGCATTCCACACGCAAAATTTGATATTTCGTATCTTGGGTCTTCTATTCATGATGGGCTGTATAGAAGCTTGTGGAATTGGCCGGGGCCGACGTCTTCATGGTTTGCATACTGCTTGTCATAGCTTCTATCTTCTGTACTAGCACCAGCAGCATATTCATCATTGATTCAATCATGGTGAAGAGCCGCTCCGTGTTGTCTGCTAGAGGTTGGGTGGTGGCTAGCTTGCTACCTCTGTTCACAATTTTCTTTTCTGCATCCTGTCTCGGTAGCTGGTTTGCGGTCTGTGTAGTTTGATGATATGCCAACTCAGGGGTTGGAGGCTCTTCTGCAGGCACGACCCACTCGAGGTTGCTGCATAGCTACGGCTGTCGGTGCGGGTATTTGCTGCAGTGGTTTTGTTTTGTTGGCTGCTGTTCATGTGGGTTGGTTTTGTCTTATTTGTTGATTGCCTCTGCTTATCATCTCCTTGTTGTGACTGGTCAGTTGGCAGCTGGTTGTTGATCGGTTTATCACCAGTAGAGTTGTTTCCACGAAGGCGATCTCGGGCTTTCTTGTAGGCACTGCAGCCCTTGTATGAGGCAACGTGGTTGCCTCCACAGTTGCTGCATTTGGCAGTTGCTCTCGTCTTCTGCGCTGTGCAATTGTTTGAGTCATGTGATTCTGCGCATTTCACGCAGACTGGTCTCATGCGACAGTGGCGTGCTACGTGCCCAAACAATTGGCAGTTATAGCACTGCGGAGGTCCCGCGGAAGAACGAAGTGGTTCCACAGTGATCTTCAGATGGCATATGCTCTCTTCTTGGAAGAGTTTGCGGTTCTGCGGGGTGTCAGGGACCACTACGAGGAACAGCGGCATTTCAATGTTGGATCCAGGTCTTCTTAACTGGACCACCGTTTGTACATCGTATCCTAGGCAGATGAGTTCCTCCTTCAGTTCTGCGACTGGGAATGATCTTGGTACTCCACGTAGAACTACCTTTAGTGTTTTCACAGCTCCAGTGGGAAAAGTGAAGTAGAGCGTCTTCTTTTGCTCCAGGAGTTTGGTGACAGTAGAGTGGTCTTCAACTGTTGTGAACGTAAATTTGATTCTGTCGCCTCCTGCCGTCTTAGCAGAAAACGGGTCCTTTACGATGGTCTTCACCCAGTCATGTAGTTTCTTATAGCTGTCCTCAAACTCGACGACAATGGGTGGGATAAATGCACTCCTAGTTCTCTGTGGCTCTTGCTCTTGCAGAACTTCGAACTGGTTGCTCGTCTCCATGCGTTCTGTTTCCGTGGAAGATGACGGTTTACACGTATGTCGTGCGATTACAAATCCATCTTTGTCTGGAATGTCTGCATTTGGCCGGTTTTCAGTTTTCTTCTGCGCTCGGTTGCTGCTTGCCTTTGCTCCAGTAGCTGATTTGCCGCTTGCTGGATTCATCGCAGACGTTCCACTGGTGGACGGTGTCTGGGCAGTTATGGTGGTGAGGCATAGCGCCTCCTTTAGCTTCTTAGATCCAACCTTCTTTACTGCAGAGAGCTGCGTCTCTGGTGTGCTTCTTTTTTGGCTGGTTTGCTGATCGGCTTTGCGGATCTTTGATTTGACCGGCAGTACAGGTGAGCATCTTCTCTTTGTGTATCCACGAGTGTCTTTTCTCTGGGAGTTGATCGTCTGGTTTTGATTTAAGTTCATCTCCATTTGGTGATGTAGGCTTGCCAATGTTTCTGCAGTTTCTACTGGCAAGGCAGTAGTTAGTAGAGCATTCAAAACGTCTGGTGCAGGGCTCTGACTTGCGATGCGTTCAGCATTCTTGTCCGTGATGTTTTCCATGTCCAGGTCCGTTATGGTTGGCTGTGTCGTCGTATGCTGTTCCTGTGTAGATCTGTTAGAAGCCGTATTCCAGTCCAGTTCCGTGTGCCGGGTCGTTAACAGTGCCGCGGTTGCCGCCGGCGAAGCCTAGTGCACTGGGGCACTCCGCCTGCCTGGCATGGCAGCGCGGCGAGCGCTTTCCTCGTTGCTCATCACTGCTCAGCGTTCAACTCGGAAGTGAACTGGGCCCGTGTGCTGTGCGCTGCCTTTTAAGTAGCCCCTCGTAGTTGTGGCTGCAGTCACTGTGGTGCTGGCATCCTGCTCGCTGCCTCTGTGGTGCCATCTATTAGCTAGCCCCATACTCCAGATACGACAACTATAAATAGTGTAGGGATAAATCAACTCCAAACCACCCCTTTCACACCAGGGTGACTAAGAATGGTGTAAGGCAAATCAACCCCAACGAGACTGGGCAACGCGATGTATTCTGCTAGTTTGCGATAAAGTTCTAACCTGCTGCGGGAATCCTTACAGTACTCATTTCGAGAATTATGCTACACGTTTGACTTAATGTCGTTAAACCAAACTAAACTCCAGCACGTTCCACAAAAATGAAAGTAGTCATTTAACTGCCACTGCCACTAGGGTTTGAGGAGACTGGGTAAATTTGGAACTATACATTATTAAAACTTGAGGTGCTTTATTGTAAAACGACATTATAACTTCAAATTATCTGAATACTTTCAAAGTTTTAATTCCATTTTGAAGCACCCTTTAATTTATAACCTTAGGAACTGCTTTTCTGTAGACCGTATTGGAATGGATTTCTTTAAGGTGTAATTGTTCATGCTTCACTTTTATATAATCAAGTTGGAACGTAATTATCTTCGAAATTTTTTTGTGTTTCCTAAGATAAGTCTTTTGATTTGTCTCCTTGAATACTACAAAACAATTCCGAATTGAATATGTTGTCTTTGGCTGCAAACAACGTAAATCTTTTGTGATGCAAAACATAGGCCTACATCCTTACTGATAGACGCATCCTCTACATATTACTTAAGGGACTAAATTGTCAAATGACACCTGCGATTACATGGATTAGATCTCGGAAATTGAGAAAGCTATTTCTTGAACCAAAGCTAAGGAGACAGGGTGTTTAGATCCTGTTAAAGGGGGCAGGAAATCTACAGTGCTTGTTTGCAAAGTGAAAGTTTTATCACGCGGGAGAGGACAATCTACACAAAAACACTGTAATAAACAGCCGTGTTGCTTTAGTCAGCGAGTTAGCTGGATGGTAACATAAAATTTGTGGAATACGGTGCGAGACACGTTTTGGAGTTATATGACATTATTGGAACTAGTGGCGATGTACTGCGGCGTTTAATCTTCTTTCGCACCAGTGACCTCACAGTTTGATTATACGACGGATCTAAGTGACTCCCCCTAGTGTTGGCTTGACTTGAAGCCGATATCGACAGAGGCAGAATGTAAGGAGCTGGTGGACGGAATCTGGGAGTTACAAGTTTATCGCTTGAAATTCCTAGTGGTGAAGAAACCGTCACATCATGTTTCAAATCACCGCTTGAAGTGTGATGAGTATCGTCACATACATTTACTGGCCTAAGCTGTTTTTTTGCCCTTAAATTCAGCAACATATAAGATGACGCGTATAAAGAGGACCTGTCACATGAAAATCGATTTTGACCATTTCCTGAATATAATTAAAAAACTTATGTTATTCTACTTACGATTGGAGCCTGTAAAATTCCCAGCTACACCCGTGTTGGGCCTTACGTGCTCCCCACTGGATGCCGAGGGAATGGTAAATAGGTACTAGTCTCAACTCAAATAGAGTTAATTCTTAGTTGAACGGTTATAACTCTTACCGCCGAACACTTTAACTATGTAAGTACTGACCTGCTTGTTCCGTCTCCTGACAGTGTAGAGAAGAGCTGAGAGGCGGTGTCCCTGCAGGAGGTCTGACCCAGGGCACACTCCCAAGTGAGCACCAGGTTGATCAGCAGACGGTCAGTGTGGGACAGGTCATCAGACACCTCGAAGCTAGAGAACCTCTGGTACAGCGGGTCCAGGATCGTCAGTAAATAGGCCTGTTACAATACAGAAATGTAAAGCAAACAGCACGGGCAACATCTTAACATACTTTAAGCATCTTTGAAGTAGAATAGATGATATTAATTCCTACTTCATGGGCAAGTTGTATAATACTGCATGGATCAGTGGCGAAACAACAGGATGGCAGGACGGGCAAAATTACACGGGCCTTCAGCCGGAAGGGGTCCCCGACACCCATCTGGAGGGACCCTGGCGCGAGATCTGAGAGGAACCTGCCACCTCCTTCAGCAGCCCCCGCCAATTTTTGTCGAAGCCCGAGGCAGTAGTAAAGCTAAAAGATAGGTAGCCCATAAATTGGGTGTCCCAGCTTCCACCACCCTAGATCCGACCGCATCCGATAAAGTTTCCACGGGCCTGAACAATACTGCTACCCTATTGGGTATGATTATCTGCCTACTCAAAGCCTCTTCTTTCAGATGAAAAAAAAAAAATCATTTTGATGCACTCGATATGGAGCAGAATTATGTTTGATAAACATGCAATTTTTCAACAATGAAAATGTAGATGTAACTACTGTTTTAAATATTACTACGAAATAAATGCTAATTCGACGCTGACATGTCCTTTGAAGCAACGATAATACTTTCTGAAGGAATTTTGTTAGGGGTCCGTGTCCTATGAATGAAAGACTGAATTGTTGTTAGGGTAATGTGTACGGACAAATTGCAGGAGAAGCTGAATCGGTAGATGCGTCATTTTATTCTACATGGACAAATGACATTGTGACGACTCTTATTCATAGATTTGCTACTAAAGATGTTTTGGATGTGGATGAATTTGAACTATTTTTAAATTGATGCTTGAAAAACACCGTTTCACAATACATAGAGGAATCACGGGGGAAAATTGGGTACAGAAATACGAATGCCTCCAGCTGACTCCGGATATTTTAAGAACATGCAGTTATGATGCACAACTCAAAGCATAGATAACAGAAGATAAAACTATAGCATCGCTCAAAGAGTTAGAAAGCAAAACTTTCTTTTTTTTTTTTTTTTTTTTTTAAAAAAAAAAAAGAGGAACTGAAAGGAATTCGGGCAGAGGCAAGGAACGATCCCGGCATTTTCCTCCAGTGATTTCTGAAAATCTTGGAAAAAACGGTTGATTTTTACCCGCCTGCTCCCGAATACCAGGGCGGAGAGTTATCGCTTAACATTCAAGCCCCGTATAACATCGTGATACAATAAAAAGTACGCTTACTTCAATTTGTGGAGAATTGATCAGTGCATCTAAAAAAATGTTTCTTTAGGCAATGCACAGGTCAAAATTCCGACATCAAATTCACTAAGTTTTTCTTCGTTCGTTGACTCAAGGGATAATCCATGTAAAAGTTCGGGTAATACAGCTATACTTAAAGACCATGGATAATCTTAGCACGTCCTTAGTGAAATGCAAAAATCGTACCAAATTTAAAGAACTGTAAAAAATCAGCATTAGCTTAAAGCTATGGATTTTTAGCCTGTATAAGAAATTAGTAAAAATATGGTGGCGGACAAACTAGTTCGAAACGTTATGGCCAGAATTTAAATAGGCCTACACAATACACAGACCTGCTTCAGAAAACATAAAAACATGTAAAGGACGGATACCACAAGGAAACATCTAATCAATCTTTATTCCACAACAAAAGACAATACAGTTTGTTGTTGTATGCTTCTTCATAAACTGCTCAACTGGATCAAATATTTTCATGGCCAGGGATTTACAAGAATTCTCTTTGGCAATTGAACCTCCCACTAACAGCTTAAAGGCTTAGCCAGATAGCAGGGTTAATTAATTTCCACCTTCCAAAGCTTCGTCGCTTGTTTTGACGTCGACGTCTAACCGCAAGTAATGTCGATCGCTTGTTCTGAAATACAGTTGCTTAGCTGAAATAAAACGTTGATAACGTGAACTTTGGAGTTCTCCACGTAGTTAATAGGAGACGAAATTAATTCTTAAAATTCCGTAGGAGGTTGTACACCGTTGTGAGATCCTTCTGTGTAAAAATCTCCTGCGTGAGAACTTCCATCGGAAATCAGGAAAGCAAGATGGTGCATAGCGAGAGTTAATTCCTGCATGGGGTTACAGGTGAGAACTCCAAAGATTTTGGGCTAGATCAGTTTATATCCAGACCATGTATCAATTTGTTTCCTGTCTGTGGTTATGGTTAAATACCACTGACTCTGATTTAATTTTGCAACTCTTAAACGTTCAGTAATAGCACTAGTACCAGGGAGGGTTCTTGAATAATTTTGTCTAAACAGATCAACACCGACACGCAAACATCTGTATTCCCTGCATAAGCGCCCTTCGTTACAAACAATTCGTAAAGCTAGTGTAACTATTTTTAATTGTCTTCACCCCGTGTAATCACATGTAAAACTTAGTGTTGTCAACTATGGAGTTTTCCATGGAAATTTCTGAAATTCAACGATGTATGGGACATATCCACTAGAGTAAACACCAAAACAAAAAGAACCTAATAGTTGACGCTGGCAAGTAAGCTATAGAAATTGTGACTCAAGAATAAAGAGACATATCACTACGTTAAATGATTTTCAAGCACCAATGAATACACAAGGTAATTGGATTGGTATAGGAGTATGTATAAAAGTAACAAATAGATTTTTTTTCTTGTCTGACGAATGTATTAATCTAAAAAGTTGAATATTTAACCTTGAAGAATTTCTTAGGTTTAAGTAAATAAAATTCCGTCCTACCTGGAAGTTAGCATACTGGTCTCCTCCATAGAGTCTTCGGCCTACAAAGGACAAGGCTGGGAGGGCAGAAGCCCAGGGTATGTAGTCCTGCTGGTTTGGCAGGTAGAGTGTGAGGTCTAGAGTGGTCGTGTAGTCGAGCTGTCCTGCTCGAGCCAGCCAGAAGGCGTCGTTCAGCAGCTGTGCCTGTGTCAGCGGTGGCAGCACTGACGAGTCAGCCTGCAGTAGCGCTATCAGCTCCGCCCAGCCCTCCGCGTCGTACTGCACGCGGTAGAAACCTGTCGTCAAGAAGGGAAGAGTATACTGTCACACTGTATCCCAGAAACTTACTGATGCACATTGTTAAAAGTCTGCAGCAATGTACAGGTGATTTTGCGCAAGTAGATCTTTTCGATTCAGGCGATTTTTATTTTATTCATTCTTTCGTCTATGTAATTCAGTTCTACTATTAGAAGTCGTGCTGAATTCACCGCTGATTATTCCAGATAAGTGGAAGGGAATAACATTTCCGACTTACAACAGGATGAATTTATCATCTGATTTCCCTCGGACCATGACTACTTCTTGAACAACATTGAAGACTGATTGGAGGCCGTTTTGACTGACACACATAGATCCCAAATACCAGCAGCCCTTTGTATAATGTACCGCTTTGTTTTATCGAAAAGCTTACTTATTTTTGCCTTCGTATTTTAATCACTACTACTCGCGGATCCGAACATGCTCTCTCTGGAATTACTAGTTCGGCAAGCAAGTTTATCTTATTGTCGCTTAGCACTCGTGTCCAACTTTTGAGATGTGTTATCAGAAGTATCAAAAAGACGAATTTATTGCTTCACAACCTACGCATTCTCTTTCTATCCTCAGCACTAAGATCTTACAAATGTGAAGCTGATTTAGAAATAGCGTCTAGTTTTCGTCAAGAAATGTCTTTTGTGATTCGGTTATGTAATATTACTGAGCTATGTGTAACTGTCAAGACTGTTAGGTAAACGGATGTCACAGGTATCTGCTTCTAGTCTTGTCCACCTTGTCTGTTATATCAGACGCATGCCCTCAGGTATAAGCCTTGCTCTTACCTGATCTCTGGTTGTTGAGGACAAACCATCCGTCGCCGGGGATGTCGAGCAGAGTGGCGCTGGTGTCCTGGACGAGCCAGCCCTGAGGACTAGTGTTGTTGAAGTCCTCAGTGGACGTGGCCCAAGTCAACGGCGTGATCCACACGGGATTGTCTGTGGTCGTCTCCACAACCAGGAATCGGGTCTGCGAATGGAAATGACACAGTGAAGGCAATGCCAAACCTGGACTTCTGATGACTAGTAAAAAGTCAGGTCTTCGTAAGAGCTAGCTCATTTTATTTGTTTCGTATTGTAAAGATACATTTGTTGGCTACCGTTAAGAAAAACGTGAGTTGCCAAAAAAAGGGAGGGGGGAATTAATATTAACTCTGAAATAATTCCTGAAAAATGAAAATTACATATATAATATGCTGTAAGGGGATCCAATAGGTTACTAACTAGAACCATGAATTTCAGACACAAAATAAAACCTCATTTATTGAGTCTTATGGCCTTACAAGGTCGGGTAGTAATTAACGTTACGTTAAACACAATTAGATCAGCAAAAACAAGCAATACCCGACGTTTACAATTCGCCGGAGTAAGCAAACAAAACTGAATGAAATATCTCAAACAAGTAATAAAAACAGCAAAGTTAACATTGAAATAACATGGCAACACAGGCCATCAAATTGAAGCTAACATTTTACTGTACAAAGGAAAATCCCAGGGGGCGCCGTATAAAGTGAATGAAAAGCATCAAAATTGAATTAACAAACAGCAAGATGCTTAAAAAAAAAAATTGAATCGGAATATAAATTCAGCTAGCTCAGAATTTAAGTGGCGGGAGCAGAGTCTTAACCCAGGCGTCGCTTAAGGGCACATAAGTCTGTTAAAATCCACTGGATAGTGACCGTCGTTTCTGGTACATTACCATAGAATCATCGCCGTGATGGTGAGCGACAAACACAATGCCACTGCAGCAATGGAAGCTAAATAAGCGGCTACGACCGCGTTATTAGCATAACTTCCAAATAATGGCAAGCATGCCACTCGACATCTCGCTTTTCCAAAGCAAGAAATGATCAACCACAATGATCATCAGAGAGCGTGCCGGGCTGACACGTCTATTCACCAGCTCGTCTTGGACCCAAGTCACGTCCGTTCATCAGCTCGTCTTGGACAGAAGTGATGTCTCAAAATGGCCCCTTCTTCTTCCTCGGCTAGTTGCTCGCCACATGTAAAAGAACTCCACGGAATTAGTATTGTAGCCCCCAAGAAATGTTCAGGATTGGCTAGCTACACATTTCCGTCGTCACGTGTTTAATATCACGCGTCACATTCGCTGACTCCTTCGCGCGTTTCCTACTTGGCCTTCGGGGGTAGTAGCAGGGTGGGGTAGTTCGTTGACCGAATTCCAACGGGACTCAAGCCGGGCTGGCCCGGCGTCACCTTGTCGCCTCGCCTGCTCCATTGTTCCATTCTCAACGGCCGAAATGGCAGTCCCTAGCCTTCGATATTCAACCGTGCTGAGCCATGCGTTTACAGAAAAATAATTTATAATAAACTATACCTTTGGCCGCCCTGGTTTTAAACGTACATTTAACCTATTCAGACAACCCTCATTATCTACAATTTATTTACACGTTTGCAAGATTAAATAATTAATAAACTTGAATATAATTAAAAAAAGAGAATTATGAATATAATTAATAATAATTTAATTATATTCGTTGTGGGTGACGCTGTCACACCACAATATACCTGCTACCCAATCAAAATAAAATTATGCCAATAATTTTATTGAACTATTGTAACCCTACAGTTGCATCAAAATCATTGCTACACTATAGTTTCATGGTTCCAGCTCACTCGAACTATCGCATACATGTGACCTTTTAAATATGTAAATACGACAACGTGACTCTGGTTAACATAAATAATGAAATGTCTTATTCTAATAT